>VUYV01000132.1:259763-586822 GCA_008711295.1 Anarhynchus alexandrinus
CCCCCCCCGCCTCCCTGGAAACTGGGAAATGGTACAAAGTGAACGTTGAAGTACTTTGAAAAACAGCCAGAGATGTCAAAAGACGGTGGGGGGGAAATCGTGCCCGCGTTTGCCGAAGGGAGGGGGATGCGTCCGTATGGGAACCCCCACGTCTTTCAGCTGTAAAATAGCACGTACTGTGGGGTGCCTGTGCAAAAACCCCCTCTCTGTCCCTGGGACGCCGTTGTCGGAGCCGAACCTGCCGCCCGGTGCCCGAGGAGGGGTTGGCGGGCACCACTGCGATTAGGGCCGGTTATTTCCCCCTTAGCCTTGCCTGCCAGGCATCCCGCTGTACCCGTCCTGCCCTCCCAACACGGCCCCGGTCGGGACGGGACCAGCGGTCGTTACAGACACAAGTAATCGGAGGGAAAAAAAGGAGAGGAACTCATCTCATCCATGTTTGCCGACGGCGGGATGCCAGAAAAGAGGAGGTTGCGCTTGGGGCCGGAGAGTCACCCTCCCCGCAGGCAGCGCTTCGCCGTGCCAGCTCCTGCCCGCCGGGGCGGGCTCTACCGCTGATCCCGGCTCCAGGTCTCCGGGCTGTACGCTACCGGCAGCGCCCGGAGTCGCCCCGAGCGGCTGGCTGTAGGCGATCCCCTACCCTCTAGCACGGCAAAGGGGGACAGGCCACCCCCACGAGTGTCCCCAGCATTTGCAGGAAGGATGCGCCAGCTGCTCGCTCGCTCGCAGGGAATTCACTCTCTGGGCCAGCGTCGCAGGTAATTCGTGCTGCAAAGGGGCATTTTTTTTTTTTTTTCAACGTTTCCTTCGAAACGAGCCGTCCGGCACTGCACCGGCTGCACGGTCGGTGTGTCGGAGACCCGACACCCCTCCCCGCCGGAGACCCCTTCCCGGCCGGGGCCACCCCAGCAAACTCCCACTGCGTTTGAGCGATGTGGGAAGCGTATCGGCAGCTCTTTTGGCCTCGCTCCAGTCCAGTGAGTGAAAATGTGCGTTATTTACTGGCTGGGCAGGAGCGGCTCGGCTGAGTCTATTGCATCCATATGTTTACAGGACGTAACGCCGCGCCTTTGCAAATCTCTCAGAAGACAAGTTAATGGGCGTTAGTCCTTTATCTGAACGTAAGGTTTTATTCGTTTCGTTTCCACCTTTAAAGCGATCTGCTGATGGATTAAATGATAAAATCATCGGCTTTAAAATAAGCTTAGACGAATGCCAGGCTGATCCACCAAACGCCTTTACATTTGATGCGAGTTCGCAATTGCAAATCCAATTTACAATTTAAAAGAACAAATCTGCAGAAGCGACTTTTTTTTTTATATAGTTCGGTTTAGGAAAGAACCTCAAAAACAGTGGAGATTTTGGGGATGCTGTGAAACCGTACCTGGCCAGCCGTGATGGACAGAACAGAGCAGATTGCCATGCACGGGTCCGGCAGAGGCACGGTTCGTTCTTGATGAGATCTTCGTGAGTGGCTCAAAGAATAAATCTGATTCGTCTTTCGGAAAGTTAGGGCCCGTTTCAGGATAGTTTTTACACCTCTATGCGTAACCCCCTTTGTAGGGTTACAATCCCATGTTTCGAGATTTGCAATTAGTAAATCGAAATAAGGGCAAGCCGCGCAGCACCAGGGACTGACTCCGTCGTTTGCATTTGTTATCGTCTCGGGAAAGAGACGGCAGGATGTCTCTGAGATTCTCAAACTTTCCGCCCCAGGGGAAGCAGCGTTTCAGGAGAAAGAACCTTTTGATGGGTCGCTGGAAATTTAAGAGCCTTCCTCAAATTGAGAATTGGGAAACGGCAGTAGAAAAGTGCCACTTTTCGTTTGGCTCTTCAGAGCAAATTTCCCAATGTGTGGTCAAACACTTCTCTCAGCGAAGGGAGGGTGTCCTTCCCCTACCAACAAGAAAGTGCAGCCGCACACTGTGCAGTTCTGCGGCGCAGTTTGGAGAGACCCGCTGGAGCAGCCGGAGCGATTTACATGGGGTGGGGAGACAAGACGCCTCTTCTTGGGACTGACCTCGAGTGCTGAGACGGCGGAAAGGAGGCGTCAGGGCCGGGCGAGGTCCCCGTGGTTCCCTGCCTGGCGCTGGGAGCCGGAGGTTCCTTCGTGCTTGCCCGGCGGGAGCGGGACGTGGGGCCAGGCTCCGCTGACACTGGGGCACTGGGAGAAGGCGAAACTCGGGGGAGGCACTGCCACGCTTCCTCTCCGCCGTCCCCCGTTCCTCCAGTGGGGAGATCCTGTCCGCCCCAAGGGACGCCCCAAGAGCGGGGAGAAAGGCTCCCATCATTTCTAGGCTAGGGATACCTGCGGACACTCAGCCAAAGGATACGTGGATCCGGGAGGACTTCAGGCGAGGCGTTTAGAAACACGCTCCAGAGCTGGAGCTTAGGGCACGGCTTTCCACTTGGGTGCCAACTTCTTCTCCCTCCCGTAACGGAGCCGAGCCGGGCTCCCGCTGCAGCGGCAGATTTCTTTGAAAGCGCTTGGTCGGTGAGAGTGCACCGAGGGAAAAAGCGGCTCTCGGTTTCACGGCTCCACATTAATTTTGCAGCGACACTGAAGGGCGTAGGGCTGTGCATCCACCGCACGCGTGTGCGCCCACGCGAAACGCTACAGACGGGGCCCCCAGCGCCCCCGACCACAGCGAGCCAGGGGGCCTGCGGAGCCCGCGTCGCCGCGCCCCGGCCGCCAGCACCGCCGGGCTGGCGGCACCGAGCATCCCCGCCTTCCACCCGGCACCGGCCCTTCCGCAGCGCCTCTCGGCTGCAGGGAAGCACGGGCAGTAACACCCTTAGGGCTCTGTGGCCTCAGAAGCTGTGCGGTAGCCCCGAGGGCTTAAGCCTTCTTTTCTCTCCTTTATCTCCAAAAAGGAGGCATTAAACTGATGCGGTCCGGTCCCTTCCTCCTCTTGCCCTCCATCTGTGTGCTCCTGCGGGCAATGGCATGCAGGCAGACCCTGCCATCAGGTCCCGACACGAGCCTCCAGCTCTTCGGCTGGCAGTGGTTAGTGGTCTCAGCTCCACCGGGGAGCTGGTGCACACCTTCTTTGCACGGAGGAAATGAAAACCAAACAAACCAACCCCAGACAAAACTCCCCTGCCCCAAGCCCCACACAACATGGCTCCAACAATAACGTTTCGCTGTCACCAAGGCAGTGCCAGGCACATGGGCTTCCCCCAGCCCACCGGGGGGGCAACGGCGGAGCGGCAGGGCCGGGTCAGGCCTGTCGGGTCAACGGGTCCGTGGCGGAGAGCGGCTCTCCGGGGAGGGAGAAAGCGGGTCCGCGGGGTTGCCATGGCCAGGACCTCTAGAAAAAGAGCAATTCCCTTCCCACGTGTGTGTGTAGAAGAGACTCGGCCTTTCCCACCTCCTGTGTCCCCACGTCGCGGCCTGGCCCGCTCCTCGCGGGAGAAGGAGGGAGAGCGGGCGGGCTGCGGGCAGCGCGCGTCCCGCCGGGGAGGCAGGGCGGGCCCGGCTCCGCTTTCCCGCTCTAACCAGCTCCTTGGTTCCCTTGCAGGTCTGGGCGACGCCTGGGGACAGCCGAGCAGGATAGGGCCCTTGGATAACGTGGCCAAGGAGCTCGGATCCCATTTGCTTCAGGTAGTGGACGCCTTCCTCCCCCTCTACGCGCTGCGCATCGCAAGCCTGGTGTTGCGGTGGGAGCAACCTTCCGCCTCTCCTCCTCCCCCCGGCACCTCGAGAGGAGCCTGTGTGAAGCCTTCCTCTTACTCCCGAGTCTCACACCGGCAGGGAGAGGAGAAAAACTGAGACACCTACCACTTCAATTATTTTTCCCCCCCCCACCCCCCCCCGCCTTTGATATTAGGAGAAGTAACAGCTTACCATGGCACTAATCAGCTCTCTGTGCACGCAAAGTGTCTCCCAGCCGGAAAAGCGATCATCAGAGCCGCTGGGGACGTCCCGCAGGCAGCCGCCGGCCAGCGGCAAGGCGGGGAGCGCGTTTAGGCGGGAGGGGAGCCGGGCCCCGGGGATCGCCGTCCTCCGCCGGTGACTCGGGAAGGGAAATCCGTAAGGGAGCGCGGGGCTCCCGCGGCGGTGGGAGCGGGGGTGAGCCACCTGGGTTAGATCTCCCGTGGGCGTTAGCACCTGGAAATACCCTTGTTCCCAATCCCGTCGATCTGCTCTGGAATTCCTCCGAATTCCCCCCGCGTAGGGGAGCTTAGGAAGTCGCAGCCGAGGCGTGTGTGCCAGCCGGAGGAAAAAAAAAAATTACCTTTAGCTCTATTTTTTATATATATATATACACGTAAACTTAATACAGCAAGGGTTTTTCTCCCCCGATTTTAAAGACCTAGTAAACCGTAATCATTTAACGGCCGTTTTTATTGTGGGAGGTTAATTCCTGGTCACAGAGCTGGAGCTGTTTTAACTGTTCGCTCTGGCTGGGGATAAAAAACTCAAGAGAAACCTTGTTCGGGGTCTGTGGCCGCNGTGCCCCGGCCGTTGCGCCGCGCGCCCCGGCCGTTGAGCGGCGGCCGGAGGGGCCGTGTGCAGCAGCCCCCTCAGGTACTCGGCGGGAGGTAAAGCGGCGGCAGGGTGGGCTAAAGCCGTGCGACGCGCAGGGTTGTTTATTTGTCACTGCAGCCCCTGCAAAAGTATCATGCGTTCTCCTGAAGTGAAAAAGAGGGCACGCTTTCGGTAGAGCGGTTTAGAGCCTGCGTTACTGGCCGCATGTAGTAAATGAAAACTGATAAAGTTCAAAACGGCCTCAGGTAGAGGTATTCCGAGCCTTGAAAATTCCGTTTCAAGTAGCTGATTTCAGCTGTTTCAGAATGACTGCTCTACCTAGAAAATACCTATCTAGTTATATCATAAAGATAATAATAGTTCTTACGCTTGCTCCTCCTCCCTATTAGCCATTTCACATTTTGTCTGGTGTTAAATGAACTTAAGTAATATTATATACTAATCACCTGTAATACTCATTTTACAGTTCAGTTTGAATGATGAATGCTTGACCTTTTAATAAACCCACATTTACTGTAAACTTTTTTTAAGGGTTCTTAGACTGAAACCTCACATGTGACTTTTCAGCTTCAATATGCTTTTCTGTAAAGGAAATTTAGAGACCTACTGCACCATATATTGCAGCAATGGAAGCATTGACATGGTTTTAGTTTTGATACTGGGCAAAGCAATTGCAAGATGACAGTGTTTAAAAGCAAAGTTATGGCTAAGGATGCAATAATTTATTTCCCATTTTAATACTTTTACAAAATTAAATTTATGTTCCAAAAGAGAAAAAAGTAAAAGCGAAGAGTAATCTGGTTTCAATTACATGCCGTAGAATCGTTAGTAGGCCAGAGAATAATGTGGAATATTTTTCTTATTGGAGCAGCACTGTAAGAACATGAAGCATACAGGATTTTATTGCTTCTCTCCTGGTTCAGTAACTTAAAAGATGAATTAAAATAGGTGTTTGTTTTATCTGTGGACTGTAACTTGTTTTTTTTTTCATATTCCACGTTTATTTTCTAATGATGTTCATATGTATGTGTTGATGAAGGCTTCCTAAAATGGTTATAGATAATGGATACTTTTTGACTAAGAATATCAGATACTTTTGAAAAAATGCCTCAACTTGGGCACTGAAGAATCAAGATACCCCCAAACTGATAGTTTGTATGTCCAAATCGTGGCTAGTTTTGGCTAACCTGTACCATTTGCAGCATATTATTTTTTTCTCATACTTTAGTTTTCACTCACACAAATAATATTTACCTTCCAGTCAATATCCCATCAATAAGAATTTGTAGGATTGGACCTCAAGTTTGCTTTACATATTACCGTTAGTCAAGATTCACAAACTGTAAGGATACTCATAATGAGCATAAGTATCTCTTCAAGTGTTGTAAAGTTTTGAATGCTGAGTTATTCTACTTTCTTCTCCTAAGTTTGCATAGCTACATAGCAGACAGCCCTCTGTTCAGAAAGACATTATTAAAAATATAGTCAAATAAATTTAAGGCATTGCTTACGGTACCATTAAATATATTGCAAATAGCAGTAAGCTTTGTCTGCCAATTATACCATAAAAAATGGCTTGCGTGGTACTAGACTTTCCCCTAAGTACCACATAGCTCAGGATTTGTACTAAGTACTAAAATAACCAGAATCAACAGGAGAATGTTAACTTAAAGTGAAGCAGTAAAGCTAGCATCTGTAGGTGGAATGAATTGGATTTCACAATGTATGTGTGTGTCACAGAGTTTGTAGGAACAGCATCAGATAAAGGTTTCTGTTCCTTGAATTTTGCTTCTATTTGCTGCTGTTGAAGTTGGATAGCTATCTTCCTCCAAAAGACTTCAAATTCTTTTCACTGTAAATGGTTTAAACAGAGTGCTTGCTTTTTACCCTACTTATTTCTCTTTTTCAGACTTTGGATGGCTTTGTTTTCGTGGTAGCATCAGACGGCAAAATAATGTACATCTCAGAAACAGCGTCTGTACATCTTGGCTTATCTCAGGTATGAGTGATTTGTCTATCTGTTAAATACGAATGCTGGACGCAACACTGGTATCTTGCCACGTGTATAATGCTATTGTTTTTAGGGGTATTTGAAGCTTCAGCTTTGTTCTTTGACAAATAGCCTTACTTAAATATTCAAGTTCCCTTTACTTACAGCCACATCACGATCTTTTCTTGTTCATTGTATTTTACTCCTCATTACCTTTAAGAAGGGTAATAAATAATATGATATTGCAAATTGCAGATATATACAGAGCTTGAAACCCAAACCTATTGCCTGTGTGGTAACGCTATACGTCTGAAATAAAGTTTAGAATTCAAGTCTATATGTTTTAGATTGTGTAAGATATTGAGACTTGCTATGAAATAGAGAGGAAATCTGATGTGGAACATGAGTTTTATGGTAAATGTGCTTTAGGAAAAAAAGAAAAGGGGGGCAGATTTATGAGTGTTCACATGGAATTCAGGGTAGTTTTTCCTGAGTTTTTCCAGCTCAGTGGTCTTTTCAGTAAAGCGTTTTATATGGTTGTGATAGAACTCATAAAACTCAGTTTACTACTGTTCTGCACAAGAAGTATAAGGTTTTTTTTATTGTTTCTTTTTTTTTTTTTTCCTTAGAAGGACATTTCTATTTTTTTTACCTTCTTGGGATAGGCACAAGGGCAAATAGCCTGAATTTGTTGCAGAGTGCAAACTTCCATACCTTTGTGTGTAAATGTATTACACATATTCATTGGCAGCACCTGACCTAAAGCTTGCCAAAGTCCATTAGAAAAACTCCTAATTAATTTCACTGGGCCTTGGATGAGACTTGCAAGAAACAGAACTGTTTCATCAGAACCAGTTGCAGCTCAAACACTTCTCAGAGTTAAATAAAGACATAGTAGCAGAGGGCAGAAAAATGAGGAGAGGAAGGTATGAGAGCACAGGATGTTCTGAAAAAGTCTGGGGAATAAGCCCTGTGGCTATTCCAATAAATAGAGAAGGGGCTGAGTTGTGGAGATTATATGTGTACTTTAACTTTGGTAGTAACTAATATTTTTGATTGAAAAACTGTGAAGTTCTTTAGATGTGTGTTTATAATAGTGATATTAGAATTAGTAGCTGTGAGAAAAAATACAAGTCTAAATAGCTAGAAAAAGCAAGTGTATCATCTCATCAACACCACTTCTAAATCCAGAGGCAACTACAACCCCTGTTTTTGTAATCTCTTTTAGAAAAAGTAATTTTGAGAATAAACATTCTATGTGGATACGTTTTTTTCTGCCAACTTTTAAAAATGTGTCCAGGGAACATTCTTAGCTCAACCAGTTTGTTCAATTGAGTCTGTTACAGTATAGTATTAATTGTTTCATAACATTTAATGCATGTTCAAATGACTTTAAATATTACTTTGTTTTAAACTTTCCTAGAGAATGGCCATATTTTTCACTCTGACTCAACAGCATTATTGAAAGTTTTCCTCACCCTACCTTTTGAAAAGATCCACCATGCTGCTGACCACTTAAATAGATTCATTTAGTCAGTACAATTATTCCAAAGCACTGAGTGTTCCCATCTGTCTTTCCTGAAGTAGAGTCTCATTGTCCTGTGCTGCTTGCGGTTTGATAAGTGCTAACTGACCTTCCAGGTTTTGTCCAGAAATTGTTTCTTTCTGTTCTTTCTTTTTGAGGAATATCAAGTCATAAGATCTTGTAGGTCTCAGTATTATCCAGTCATGTGGCAAAATTAAAGAACTACCAGATCAGTAAGCCACTAAATAGACTTGGCCACATTTAAGGAGAGGCAATGGAAAACGTCATACAGGCTTTAGTCATATTTAGCTCTCATGCCATTACAGCCCTCTTCACAGACAATTCCATGTGCATTGCACATGTAAATATCTATAAACCCTCAGTGCAAGAGGTGCTGAGGAAAACCAGAGGATTTGGTCATATTACTTATTGAAGTCAGTTTAATAAGCAAAATCACAAATATTTAACTTTAGCAGAGATTTGTAAATGAATGGGCTGTACCCTTGAACTCCTCAGAAAACTGTACTTTGGAGAGGACAGAGGGATCTGAAATTTAAGGGCATGTTTTAGACTCTCAAAACACTAAGTGCATATTTTTTTTATTTATAAATACAAAACCCCAGCTAAACAAGGCAGTGATTTTTTTCCCTCTTTTCTCGTACTGTTTTATCATCTAGGCTGTTCTTGTTATTTCTCAATGTTCTATTTTTGAAGGGACAATTTTACATTAAGTAGTACTAGCATTAATACTAGTCTACTCCTACGTACTAGGATATTAATACATTAACACTAGGATATTCCTGTAAGCTTCCCAGGGCTCTAAATGAGTTCTTGTTCCTGCTTCTCTGGAAATCACTGGGAGTTTTGCCACTGACATCAACAAGAATGAGACTGGTCTGTAGAAGCAAGTTCTGCAAGCCTCCCTCGCCAAGTCATAATCCCACACTATATCTTCAACAAGTGCTCTTATAGAGCTCCAGCCAATACAAGCTGAGACCAGATTGATGATGATTGTAGAAAATCTTTTAAAGTGTGCACAGAAAGGCCTTTTTATTAAATAATTCGACAATTAACTAGTCCACACATCAATTTCCAGTATAAGTGCAATTTGTTTAAAAATATATATTTAAACTAAATAGAAGTCCATTTAAAAATATTTTGCAGGATATTCTTGGAGACCTACTATAGTAGCCTTTACCTTCTAGTTGTTCTTGAATTTAACTTCAGCAGAAAGAAATTAGAGCTTCTGAAAAACCCTTCACCGGTTGGTGTAGTTAGGCTAGTTTAAAACTTAAAAACAACATTAAGGATTGTTTTTTCAGCACTACTGCACTCACTTCTGTCAGCAGCATCAGAGAATCAGACACAGTATTTCTGAAAAGACTACATCTTCATTTGTAGACCTATCACTTAATTTGTGGCTTTGGATTTTGATCTGCCTTTGGTCTCAACTGTAACAGTAAATATTTTAAATACTGGTGGGTAGGACCCCCTCCTCCATCTAATTTCAGCTGGGCTCAGACCAGTATTGAACTGACTTGTACTAGCTGAGAGAGCCAGTTCCTTGCCTCTTTTTTCCATGGATAACAAATAGGTTCAAATTCCCCAAATATTTTTTCCCCTTAGAGTCCAAAGAAACAGAATAGAGAGGAAAATCCTTTTAGGAAACAATGGTGAAAGATATATATATATTTAATTTTGAAAGTCTGGAGCTTATTCCAGCCATTTTCTGGATCCATGAGGGAGCCAAGCTTATCTTTGACTTTTGATAAGTCTTGAAATATTTAACCACAAACATCTGAACATTTCCAAGAGTTTATTTTACTTTCATCAGATAAGTATATGAAAGGCAAAATATATAATTATTTGCTCTAGAATCCATCTACTTAGTCCTCTGTGTTTATTATGAATTGTTTCTTGGCAGGAAAAAAATGTGCAGCTGAGTTACACATAAAAAACCTCTTAGCAGGAAAACAGCAATATTTGGTAGTAAGCAGGTATTTACAGATATTAAAAAGCTGCATTGAGGAAGCTGGTTTAATAAGCCCGAGGCTTGGGATTTTAGAAGGTTTATGAATTGAACCATATAATTATTTTTTTTTTAAGTTTTCAGTGTTTCATTGTAGGCTTTAAAATAGCATGCATGCACTATGCGTAGCAGGAGACTGTGGTCAGCTTCAAAATTATGTATACATATTTTGGATATTTGACTCTTACATAGCCCCCATGTCTTTGCTGACGGCTTTATGTTTCCACTTGCATTTTTACAGTCAATTTTGGTTTCAGTGTTGTATGTTCACCTCCCGCTGATTTTGCTGGGGTTGCAAATGCATACATCAGAGCAGAAAATATTCCTATGTGTATAACGAGAAAAACTAGTCATTAGTTTAACAAAGCACTTCAGTTTTGAATTTTAGATATAAGCCCTGGGATACAAATTACAGTTTGGATAAAACTGTGACCTTGGGTCCAGTCCTGTGAATTCTGTGAACAAATGTGTATTTCTGTGAGTAGTCCTTTTGAAACAGGTAGTGATTTTTGGAAAAGTGAGAGATACCCATGAATTATACTTTGTAAGAGAGTAGATGCATGTTGATGTGGTTATGATTAAACTTGGTAATAGCAAAGATGCAACAAGATCTTTTGGATTACTGCAGTTGATGTTGCTGGTCAGGTTGGTTGGTGTTGCTTTTGTAAGAAAGTCTCTATATTGAAGGAAGAGATTGTTTGCACATAGCCACCCATGAATGATTCTTTTCTTTGGAAGCCGTATTATCTGATAGAATTGCTTTAATTTCAAAGGCAAAATATAGTCTTCAGCAAAATCACTGTTAGCCAAAGATAAAATAATAAGAACAGGGTCATAAATGATACTACTTTTGGTATGAACACTGACCACAACTGTGCATTTTTGCAATGCTATTTTTTTTCATGTTCTGGTTTACTAAGTATATAGGCCAATGAAATGCTCATCACCATAGAATTAGTAGAATTTTTTAAAATTAGTTTTATATGTTTGTAGGTGATTATGATATTTACGGAGATAGCTATAAGCATTTACAATGTATTTTTTCCCATGTGATTAAAAAAAAACCCAACAAAAAAACAGAAGCATAACTCACAGTGAGATTGTATATTTGCCTTTCTCCCCCGCCACTAAAGCTTGAGTATGGGGTGTTACTATAACAGGTCCCCACCTGATACAATCCGGAAAAGGAACAGCCAGTGCTTTTTAAGGAGAACTTTTAGAGAAAATTATATAAATGAAGCAATGTAGGTAATCTCTCCTCTCCTCTCCTCTCCTCTCCTCTCCTCTCCTCTCCTCTCCTCTCCCTCTTCCTTTCTTTTCATCGTCTCTTTCTTCACCTCTTTCTCACTGCCTTTCTTTATCTTCCTTTTTCTCTCTCTCCATCTGTCCTTTTTTTTCTGTTTCTTTCTCTCTTTTTTTCCTTATTCAGTGAAGTTTTATTCTGGTTAGAATATCAAATCATTGTTGGTGTTTTTGTTTTTGCAGGGAGGGGTTGTTGGAAAGAAGAAGTGGGGAATAGGTGGCTAGAAAAAAAAGTTAGTTTGCATAGTCTTGGGAAGAGACATTCCATGAATAATGCAGAAAATGGAATGATGAGAAACATTTTCGGAAAAAGATTGCTTTGTGGGGTAGACAACTTCATTTATTCCAAAGAAAAGGCAATCCACACATCTTAGCAAATCAGTAGGATTGACTCAGAAGAATAGGTTAAATTACTTCACCTCTCAGCTGTCTCTGATCTTGGGGGCCCAAGGCACATCAGGCCACACTGAACAATTGGGCAGCCTGACACTAATTTAAAACACAGGCTCAAAGTATTGGTTCACTTCTTAAATCAATTACAGCATCTATCTGGAGACTTTTGTTGGTGAGTTTTATACGTGGCAAATAGAGTTAGCAAAAAGGACATACGGTGCACGCCATTCATTTTTTTTTGTGCAACAGTTATTATGGGTACAACAGTGGGAAAGACAGAAACACATTCCTGTGCGAGCAAAGTTCAAGTGAGAAGAGGGAACACACAGATATTTAAGACAGATCTGGTCTTTACTGTGCCTGTTTACTTAAAGCAGAGAAGGCTCAATCCAGTGCTCATGAAAATCTACAGAAGTCTGCCTTTTGAATTCATTGGCTACTGTTCTGAACCCTTTGCACTACTGTGCATTAAGTGTGGTAGATCATCTCTGAAAAGAGACAAAGGAAATGTGTATGTCTAGGGGTTTGGCTCTGAAGGCTCAGCTGCCAGCTGAATGCAGGTGATAGTTTCTGGGAACCTGTAGAAACATTATTACTTTTTTTATATATCTATCTTCTTGAGAGACATTAGTACACTTCACAGAGATTTTATCCCATTTTGTGGCAATCTAACATTTCTACAGCTGCTCTAGTAGCATCCTACAAGCTGCTCACTTCATTTGCCAGCTTTCTCTAATAGCAGCTCTTCTTTATCTGGATCATCACCAGAAATTTCCCCCAAAGCCCCTATAATAGTTCCTGCTGAAGAAGGGATTAGTTCAGTTTGGTGGGTATAATTTGGAACATGGTTTTGAAACATTCAACTTATGTTTTAAAAATGGTGTGTAGTTACCCAGATGCAGTGTATGCATGTTACTTTAGAGCACTTTTGGGATAGAAGAAAAAAAATAAGCCAGCTGCACTGCTTCATGTGTTATATGTCTCTTCACAGGTGGAGCTTACTGGTAATAGCATTTATGAGTACATACATCCTTCCGATCATGACGAGATGACAGCTGTTCTTACTGCTCACCAGCCTCTTCATCCTCACCTCTTACAAGGTACTTGTGTGATCTGTGGTCAAACTACCATTGAAAAATAAAAAAAAAAGTAACAACCCTAGGTTGAAATATAACAAGTTCATCTTTATCTGATACAAAGCTATGTCCACAAATGGAAGAGGAGCATGAACTTGAAACTGTGACCCAGGATTTTGGTTTGTTGTAGTAAAAGAAATAAGGTATCCTAGATTAAATAATGCTTTTCATGCCATGGAGTCTGTGCAGTTTTAAACAGGTTTTTAGATTTTGCCCAGTGGCCATTTCATCTCTTTTATTTTGTCATCACTGCTGAGGTTGCAGGAATGTTGCAATGGTCTAGCTGTGCACAGCTGCAGCTACACAGTCTTAGTGGAAAAAAAAAAAGAATAATACATTAGGCAACTGGAAAACAGGAGGACACTTTTAACATTCTAAAAACAACTGCTAAATCTGAAGTTTGGACAAAAAGCCAGACCTAATAGCCTCTACTGTAGGAAGAGTAAAAATGGGTTTTGTAAATTACCTGCATTTGGAAACTCTCATTTAAAAAAAAAAAAAAAAGTGATCTCCCCAGGAAAATAATGTCCTCTTGCTTTGATACTGGATCACTGATTCACCAAGCCTCTCCACACATCCTGTTCAGGTGCTGCAGATGATTCACCCACGCGTACCCATACAGCATGATGCTAAGCTGGATGGAGTGTCAGGGAAGACAGCAGAACTCTTATTGATTATGTGAACGCCTGGATCAGACTGTCCACCCTGGCTGTGCTCAGACACCACACATAAATTTTAACATAACCCTTTGTGTATTAAGTTGTTGCTTCAGTGTTGTAAATACTATATAACTAACAAAGATATGCTCATCTTTGCACTATCTTCTTTAGTAGCTTTTGTTTCCTTGGGGGCAATTATTTGAACTTTAAAATTTCAGAAATAATCTGGCTCTATCATGTACAATGTACTTCCACATATATTTCATAACTCTTAATTAGTTGGAGCTCACATCCTGCTAGTTTTTACTGGACTTCTTAAGACATAGGTCCTAAAAGCATGGGGAGCTTTGGGTTTGCACTGCATTTCTGTTTAGGATCTGGCATTTTTTTTTGTAGTTCTGGTGCCTGTGCCTTTTCTGTACTTGGTATTCTCACCACAGTTCTGACTGCTGTGATTCCATCAGCGCAGAACCATGTACCCTCTGCATGCAGGGAAGTTTAATGTGCCTGGAAGCGTATGTACTGCTCTGAGTGGTGTAAATGGAAGAATTATCTTAGCCTCCTTCTCTCTTCTTCCTCCCCAAAGAGGTTGTCTTGTGTACCCCTTGGTGTCTTGAAAAACAAACACATTTTTCTTGGACTCTTCTGATTCTAGTTGTTACTTGACTATTTCATAGTTTCCTCGTTCCTCTGTCAGGATCTTTCTTTTTTTAACGTTGACATTTTCTTAAAAAAATGTTTTTTTTTTTCCTTTTTCCTACCTTACTGATAAGCAGAGGGGATACCTCTGGTATAAATCCACGACTTTTCATGCAGTTCTGCTGGTATCCAGAATTGGTAGTAAGATGTTTTTATACCCATTGTCTTGCCAATGGCAATAGCCTCCTGGTTTTGTTACATTATATATATATTTAAAATTTGGTAGTTGGAGATTTTTACAAATTTAAAGTAACGGACAACTGATTTGAACTAATTTCTATGTCAAATGTTCTTCCCGTTCTCTATTTAGTACCATGACTAAGAAGCAGTGACACAGCACGCTAGTACTGCAGTTCCAGAAGGTTTGGGGTTTTTTGTTCAGAACTAGGTGCTGCCTGTCACTTGCTTATATCTGGATGTCTCTGGATGCTTATCTTGCCTGTTAGCATTTGTTTTCTGAAACAATCAGGTCCCTCTCATTTCGGTTACTTATGGTCAAATTCTTTATTTCCTTAAAAAATTCTCCTCACTGTGAAGTGTAATTCTGTTCTGTTCTGGTTGTGTTTGAAAAGACTTTACACGCAATTGAAACTGTTAATTTCAGTTTTCTTGAAACTGTTTCAATCTGAAATTCTGCTGATGGTATAACGAGCCCCAGATATATGCCTCATTCTCTGTAGTGTTCTTTGCCTCATTCTACATAGATGCTGTTTGTTATTAGCATCAAGCTCTGGTTTCTTAATAGTGCAAAGGTAAAGGAAAATTTACTTTGAAATGTGATGCATTTACATATGGTTTGTTTCGTGTAAAATTTTGTGTAGCAGAGGAAATTGATAAAAACCTCAAAACAACAGTATCTTATTTGGATTCCTAGACTTGGAGAGATAAATAAAGAAGTTAAGCTGTATTCTGGTTTGTATAGGGATTATTTTATGCAAATCTTACTTCTGTGTGTCTCTTCCCCATAAAATGCATGGAGCGAGTGTATTAAAATATCCAGAATCCATAGCTAAATTTTTTTAAAATTAACAGAGTGACCAAATATTTATTTATAGTTGTCTTCCCTGTGCCAGTAGCTCCCTTTTCTGCAGTGTATACATTTAATCTTGAGGTATAACCTGAAATTACCTGGCCCACAGAAATCAAAGCAGGTTTCCTATTTTTCATCAGTGAAGCCCTGAAACCTATTTAATAAATGACGGGAATGAAGCAACTTCTGTCTGTATCTTAGTAGATATCTTGAATATTTAAATAAAACACAGAGTTCTACAAATAACTTAGGACACAGGGACATTGAGTGAAAGTAGCTTCATTTTCTAATAAAAAGGAAAACAGAATTTAAAGAGTGTTTTGTTTTGTTTTCAGTTTGATTTTATCTCCTTTAGTCTTTTCAAACATGTCTGAATCATCAAGTCACTGGGTCAAATAAAACTTTTCCTTTTATAACTTTATTACATTCTAGATCTCTCCAATCTGTAGTATTACTCATGAGTAAAATCAATATTGTACTGCAGACACAGATGTTCATAACACAAATTTACAGCTTGGGTCATGTAACTTTACTTGTTCAGGATGTGTTCTTCAGCTAATTCCCAGATATGTATATATATTTTCAGTTCAGTTGCTATTTCAGCAGTTTTAGCTGGATAAGATCTGTTATGATAGAAATAAAATCATGAATGTGAACATACATATCTATACTTTGTGGTATTCTGTTACTGGTATTGAATAACCCAGAGTACAGATTATTTTTTCATCTCCAGTTTTACAGTCTTTGTAAATTTTGATGCTATTACTTTATTTATTTCTTAATTTGCTTTTAATTTTCCTCATTGTCCTTCATTATTCTCTTCAAACTTCCCCTTGTATTTCCAGCGTTTCATCAGTTCCATAGAAACTTTTCTGAAAGACCAAACAACATGAGAAAGATAGAAGCCTTGCAGCTGTTAAGCTCTGGAAACCTTATTTGCCTGAATTTCATCTCTCAGGGAAATGCAAGTTATTGCTCACTGAATAAAATCAGACATAGTGTGGATTTCTTTATATAATGCTCACTGACACATTGTTTTTCTTCAGATATCTCAGCTTGGTACTCAAAAAATTGTATATTAGTTTAAAAGGCATAAGTCTTCTTAATTTATAACTTTTTAATTTTTTCAAGTTTGCCCTGGACTTCCTAATGTTTCAGGTACAACAAGGCACATCTTCAAATGTAGAGGGTAGATACTTTTTTTGTGTTTTTTTTTTTTTTTTTAAAGACTGCAAATTCTTGAATAACATGCTTCCAGAAGCTGGGACTTCATAGCAATATTAAATGTAATAAAATTTGGGAAAATGGATGTTGGTGAGAAAGCTGTTGTGTCATCACTCTTTAGATAAGTCCAATGTGGTGCTACAGCAAGTTATGGCAAGGAAAGATTTTGGGGCAAGAAACTGGAAGGCAGCAACTCTAAGAAGCATTTAAAGATCATAAAGGACAAACAGTTTGGTGTGAGCTCCTGTTGTGATGCTGTGGCATTGAGGGGCAATGGAAAATCCTTGTGCATATAAGCAGAGGAATAGTGAATAGCAAGGATGAATAATTATATTCTTTATACAGTATTAGTGAAATGGACACTGGATTTTTCTGTATGATTGTTGTCCACTTAAAAAAAAAAAAAAGGCAAATTGGAGAAAGTACAGAAGAGAGCCACAAAAATGATTGAAGGACTGGAAAGGCTTATAATGAGAGATAAAAGAAGACCATCTGTTTGGTTTATCAAAAAGATGATTGGGAGGTGACTTGATTACTGTGTGTGCATACTTCCAAGGGAAGAAAATACTGGGAACTAAAGGACTGTTTTAGAAGAAAAAACATATCAAGGACCAATGTCTGTGAACTGAAACCACAAAAGCTCAAATTAGAATAATACATACATTTATAACTAGGAGTTTGATTAACCACAGGAACAAAATACTGAGGGAAGCAGTGGTTTCTTCCGCTTTTGATGTCTTCAGATCAAGGCTGTATGCTTTTATAGAAGATATGCTTTAGGCAAACAGAAGTTACTGAGCTCAACACAGGAATAACTGACTGAAGTTTAATGAACTGCAATGTACAGGTTAGACCTATGATCTAATGCTTCTTTCTGGCCTTTAAAGTCTATAAGCTATGGGTCAATGAAAGCCATAAGCCCCATGATCTGTGGAGGCTTTGGAGAATTTCAGCTTTAACTTACAAAGTCTTTAAGATGCCTTTTTACTTGCATGACCAGTGCTGAAAATGTAAAGCAATATGTACTGATCCCTTGCTATGAAAGAAACCAACAGCTGGACTCTCTTTCTGAGGGTGGCTGGGGCGGTGAAAAATAATAATCTCTCTCACACTCACATGAGTCTTTAGGCCAACTTTGCACCAGTTGTAACAATATGAATCCATTATGCTCAACTGGGATGGGTTAGGAGAAAAAAAAAGAAGAAAAAAGATAAAAGATAATAATTTGATATCTTTTCCAAATGTACTGGCTGTGCTCAGATCTCAGATGACTCCACTGGCCCTTCATGCCTTTCCAAATATTGCTTAATGTATTTCTGGTCTGCAGCATTTTTCTATGTTCTGGCTTAGTTTTGTACCTGTGAAGCCTTACACCTCAGTTTTGCACTCTCTATACCACCTGTATCTGTGGCATAGGCTGATATCAAGTTCCTGTGCCTCTTTCTTAAACTAACAGGAACCCAGGAATTATTTCATGGTGTAGGGCTGAGAAAGTGATTTCTTAGCATGTAGAGAAGTGATTTTGATAGATGCTGTCTTGAGCACTTGCAGCTCTGAAAGCTTTTCTTTTCTGTTTCTTCAAGTAGTGGAACTAACAAACTGGGTCCACTGGATGAGATTCTCCTGCTGGGGCAGAAGGTAGTCATCCTGCAGGGTGGTTGGCCTCCAAACTGTAGTGATGAAGTGGTGAATTTTGAAAGACTGCCAGGTTATGTTTATGACTGACTCAGTGCATGCTGCACATCTCCCATGTGTAGTGCAGGAGACCTAGTAGGTTGTGGTGCCATGCAAAATTCTGCCTAGCCAACAAAAGTTCCACAACTTCATGGAGGAGTGTGAGGAGTTTGCCTGTTTCCTTACCTCACATACAGCATAAAACTAAATGTCTGTCAGGCTAGTGAGTCTAAGCTGCTGCAGCTCACCAGCAAATCATTTGGTACTAGCATGGTGGGGGGTACAATGCTGGCAGAGGTTTGTGAAGTGAGTGCTACGGGGTGCCCTGTCCAGAGGTGATAAGCATTTTGAATGTGTCTGAAATAGTGGTTGGTTTTCAGGGACTGACTGTTGCAGATTACATCAGGATTGTTGACTCCACCCGGATCCCCCTAGCATGCTCTTTAGAGGAAACTACATACTGACACAAGCTGGGATGCACATACCGGGATAAGTCAGGACCTTAAGCCCTCAAATGATGTTGTCAAAAGTGTGTTTGTAACAACCCATTTTGCAGAAAGTTTTCTTTAACAGTTAGCAGCATAGAGTGGTAGGCTTGAAGCAGGATAGTAACACTTATAAACCATCTGGAGGTTTTGGGGAAATGCCGTACCTCCTGAACCATATCTATAAGAATAAAGAAGGATATTTTTGTATGAAATATCAGGGTAGTGCAAACTGGGTATGACTACTCAGTGCGTCTGTCATCACTGCAGCTGAATACAAGCAAGCAAGCAAGCGAAATAGATATTTGCACTGCAGGTTGACTGAGACAAGCAATTAAGCAATGCTGAGAGGGATTCAGCGTTGTGTGCTGCTCTTATGTGTGTATCTGGAGCCAGTTTGTTTTACATTGTGTGTGTCTTTTATTGGTTTCATATGCCTTTTCTGAGATTTTAATCCTTTAAAATATCTGTCTATAGCATCCTGACTTTTGCTGACTTGCACACCAAGGAATGGTGTACTAAAAGTTGTTTATTAACATTCCCCAGAACAGACAAAGGGAAAAAGGAATACTGTCATTGTTGTAGATGTTCCAGTTGTCTACTAACAACTGGATAATTCTTATATGATTAGTTGTAAGCCTAATGTAAGTTACACAAGGAATGTGGAATACACTGTGTCAGGCTTTCTCCACCCTGGTTGATGCTTTAAGGGCACCATTTCAGTCAGCTAAGAAGTAAATGCCAGTGCATACTTTTCCTCTCAAGGAAGAACATCTTCCCTATCCCTTTTATGTGATACTAAAAGAAGGGAATACAAAACTGTACATCTGGAAAGATCTTTTTTACACTAAGTTTTAAAGACATTTTTCTACTAGTGCATATGCAAAAGACAAATGTTGTTAGGAATTTTTTGTTTTAATTAATTTAAAAACATTTTACAGGAGAACCATTATTGAAAGATAACAGTTTAACATGATGATCCTGTTACCACAGTTTGTTAGTGTTATTTTAAACTTGAGAAACCTAGAAAATACTATTATTTTGGATGTACAAAAGTGGAAAAGAGGGCAGACTGCTGGCATGCCATTAAAAAATCTTTTTTCATTGGTAATTATCAGTAAAGTATACTAAAGAGAGTAAAGTGTCTCAGACTGCAAAAGCTATTGTTTTCCTTTCTTCCTAGTGCCCTGTTGAGTGTCTTCTCTCAGAAAAGTTTGGAAGCACCACTTACAGGAGCAAGGGAAAATTTGGGCAAATGCTAGCAAATGGCTGGATTTGCATGACAGGAATGATAATAGAGACAATTTACCCTCTGCAGCACTGACAGGATTCTGGATACAGTCAGGACACAGAACACACTGTCCAAATGGGGAAGAAATTTGGGCAGCTTGTGCAAGCTTGGAACTCTAGGACTGATTTCTTTCCTATCACAGCAAGAGCATTACCAGGGAAAACCAAGTCAGCCCACAAACTTCAGTTTTCAACTTAGTATGTGCATAGGAACTTGCTCTTTCTGTATATATAATTTGCAATTTCGGCATGTAAAGCATTTCTATTTTGTCATTCAACTAGTACCACTCATTCTCCAAAAAGAAAATGTAGTATTCCCAAAGGTGTACACTTAAGCTTGTAACCTGCATGTGTCTATATAATGCTGCAGTGTAACAGGGAGAAGGGAAAGTACGTCCAACTGTTTTATTTCTTCTCTCTTACTTGGATCAGTTTTGACCATGCATACCAATGAAGGGCAGGGAAACATTATTTTCATACATCCCTTTGCATGCAGTATTTCACTTTGCAGAATAGTTTTAATCACAACCTTACTTTTGCATTGTTCTTTCTGGCATAGCAATAATAAAGATGGTCAGTATGCACCAGGCTTACAGATCTGACTAGCTCATCTCCAGGTCTGCTTCTGAACTTGTCATGAGGACAGTCCACCAAAGGCATTTGCAAGCCCCTTCTCATGCTGGCCTTGTTGGTTAATCCTGGATTCCCAGCTTCAAGGGCTACGCTAAAACTGTGTGTGCTATTATGCAAGCATCTCTTTTACATGATCCTACTGTGCTTTCACCTCTGTTTTTTTCTAGAAGATGAGTCACTAACATTCAGAATTAAGGGACAGAAGTCATGGCATTTGCCTCTCCTGTGTCTCACAAAAACTGTAGCTCACAAAAGAGACTAGCCAAGATACTCACATGCTCTTTTAGTCAGCAATGTGCTGTGTGGGACCCAGATGCTTTGCAGATTACACAAGAATAAGAGCAGAACATGTGCGACTTTATAGCATAGAGGAGGTAAGATGAAAATAACCAACCGAAAGGGCAAAAACATGCAGTGTTTGGGGGATGGGCAGTAAAGTGTTATCCAGAGATGAATTTGTGGTATCTGTGTTTCCACCCTGTAAAACAGTTCAGCAGGGACATGGAGCACAGCTTATCACACGTGCGTGCCTTGCCTCCAGAGGAATGCACTAGCTTGAGGATGGCACATGTCTCTGCACAAGTTGGATGGGAGAGAAGGTAGAAGCAGGTGACCGTGTGCACAGCATTTTGATCTAAATATGCCCTTTGAGAATAATTTTCATCTCCTACACCATAGCTGAAATTTGACATTGCACCCAAGCTGCCGTGTAGAGTGAATCATTAGTTGCGTCAAGAGCTCCCAATTTTCATGCTGCTTTGTATCTTTTGTAGTGACAGATGAGACATACATTCTTAAAACTGTGCATGGTGCCAGCAGTTTGCATGCTGATGTATATTAATCTACAAAGTGATTCTGCACAAAATGATGCCATATTTTGCTAATGTCAAAACTAGGGAGCTTTGAGAAAGACATATAAAATAGTAGATTTTACCTTAGAGAAAATAAAGGCACGAGAGGTGAAAGTGTGGGAAAAAAAAAAAAAAGATTATTTTTTTTTCTCAGTTCACTGTGCAAGCAGCGTACAAACCACAGAATTTTGTGACTGTTTTCTTTCAAAAGAGATGAAAGATGGAGTGGAAAGCAAAAATGGATTTCATAGTTGCACCCCCAGGGATGGACAATTCTGGCTTCCATAAAGCTAACCATAATTTCACAGAAATGCTTGGAGAATCCTGTTTGGCAGTCATGTGCAATATGAGTGAACAAACGCACAAATTCTTTATCCAAAATAGCAAGACTCATTTTCTTTACCATGACATTTATTCTGTTTATGAGAGTAAGAAAATACAAATCTGTAAAATATAAACAGGCTATTTTATTCTTGATTAGTGCTTGCAGTCAAACTTTGTTGCATGATGTACTAGGCTAAGAAAAGAAAAGGGATTAAAAGAGAAGGCATACTTTATAGAAATGGTACTTAGTGCCGTGAGAGAGAAATACATCTCCTGTATGTCTGTAGACAGCAATGTTTTCCTGCGTTCTCATTCACAGGTTGATGTGTTTCAGCTCTGTGAGGATGTTAACATACGGTTAAGTTTGGGCTGGGATTTGAATGAAGCAATTTAGTCTCTGGCTCGTTCATGGCTTTTACTGAATCTACCCAGCTATGTTGTAGCAGTGCTCTAGGGAGGAAGCCTCTGTAAGATGACCAGGCAATACAGTAATGTATTAGTAGAACAGAGGGAAACATGGGGTTTGGCTAAAAAATACAGTGATACATTTGAAATGGACATCTTGGACACAGATATGGACTCTGACTTGCAGTGCCTCCCCCTGTAAAACTCATTATAAATGATACCTCAATTTTATTAAAATATCTGCTAGTAGACATATTGAAAAAGTCAGGATCTCAGTAACTGCAGTTACACCCTTCCAAAGAAGAGCAGCAGAAAAGATAGAGAAATCTGCTCAAAAGTATATAATCATGTATTTTACCTGTATCAGTTTTCATTTCCAACTATTACCAGTCACCCAGTTAGGGAAAAATGGAAAATTGGAATTCCAGTATAAAAACTGAGTCTCACAGGTCATTCTGAAAAAAGATTTCAATAAAAGTTTGTGGAGCAGTGGGGTGAGGACAAACACTTTCAAATGTTAAACATTCATACAGGGCAAACAAAATCAGAAATTTGCTATCATAAGTGAATCCAAGTTATAACAAATAGTGGGAGTGGTTGGAATAGAAAAATAGACCTGCGATCGTGTTCCACATAACTGGATAATGAAAAGCACTATGGCAAAAATGGGAGGATAAACATTTAGAAAGAACCCTGAAGCTCTGCTTTTCATCTCTAATTCCTGTAGTAGATAAACACAACACCAATAAGTTCTGGGAAATGTTAAATGCTGTTCTCAGATGGTTGGTCTGCTTTTCAGGAAGCTATCATCAGAGCCTTTCAAGATACTTAGCAATTTAGAAGCAGGGGCGGAGGTTTCTTTTTAACTATAGCCGCTATTGAGACATTTTCTTGACTCGTCTTCTGAAAAAAAGCTTGAATGGAAGAATGTACAAATTTTGAAAATTATTCAACTCACTTATGAAAAGAAGAATCAACTTCCCAAATATTTTAAAGTTCTTTGGGAGGGAAGCAAGTCAATTTAACATTGATGCAGTCTCACCTTGAGTACCGTGTACAGTTTGGACCCCACAACTTAAGAAGGATGTGAAGGAGTTTGAATGCGTCCAGAGGAGGGCAACAAAGGTGGTGAAAGGTCTGCAAGGCATGTCCTTTGAGGAGTGGCTAAGGAATCTGGGTTTGTCTAGTTTGGAGAAAAGGAGGCTGAGGGGCAACTTCATTGCTCTCTACAGCTTCCTGAGGAGGGGAGGTGGAGAGGGAGGTACTCTTCTCCCCGGTATCCAGTGACAGTTCACATGGGAATGGTTCAAAGCTGCATGATGAGAGGTTCAGACTTGACATTAGGAAACATTTCTTTACCAAGAGGGTGGTCAAATGCTGGAAATGGCTTCCTAGAGAGGTGGTCTATGCCCCAAGCCTGTCAGTGTTTAAGAGACATTTGGACAACGCCCTTATTAACATGCTTTAACCTTTGGTCAGCCGTTAATTGGTCAGGCAGTTGGACTAGACGATCCTTGTAGGTCCCTTCCAACTGAACTATTCTATTCTGTTCTGTTCTATTCTACTTGTTGTCAGTTTTCCAGATTTTCATCTTGCTTCTGGAAGCTGCAGTCAACAGGGCAATATAATATATCCTGAAGTGACAAATGTGAATTTACATATGAGATTGTTTTATTCCAATCTAAAATATCCCCAACTCCACACTGTGTGAAGATAAAGTTGTTTCAGTTCCAGGTGTTGTGAAGGTGCAGTTGGAAAGTACAGTTTACCATGGGAGACATTGTTATGCTTAATGAAGTCTCTTTTGTTTCTTGCAGCTCTAAAAATGCTGTTTTGTAAATACATCAAGTTACATCCGTACAAACACACACAGAGATTACAGTGCTGTAACAGTGTTCTTTTAATCATTATCACTAATAATAATATGAAGTACATCCTCATGCAGACAAATGGGGTTTCTTTTGTCAGAGACTAAAACATCTTCACATTGGATCCAGTTTTATTTCTTATTCTCCCTTTCCATAAAAAAAACCCCAAAAACAACAACAAAAAAAACCCACAAACCAAAACCAAAGCTGAGCAATATAGAATCATAGAATGGTTTAGGTTGGAAGGGACCTTAAAGACCATCTAGTTCCAACCCCCCTGCCAAGGGCAGGGACACCTCCCACTAGACCAGCTTGCTCAAAGCCCCATCCAACCTGGCCTTGAACACTTCCAGGGATGGTGCCTGGATATGTAGTTATCAATATCCACATGGTTTGAACTGATTACTTTTTCTTCTTTGATACATATGGAAGACAAAAACCAAAAGATTGTTACTAATAGGTTTTTTGTGTGTGTGTGTGTTAGCTCAGCTGGAACATCATAAGGCTTTCTGGTCTACTCAGTAACATTTTGTTTCTCATCCTTCATTAGATGATGTCTGCAGCCTGTTGGTTTCACTTCTTCTTTATAATGAACAGACATAGTTTAGACATAGATTTTTAACATTTTCTTAACACTTAAAGGAAAGGTTTTAATGTCATTTACAGTGATGCATTTATATAGTTAACATTTCAGAATAATTAACTACAGTGGTTAAGCTTCAGTTATTAGATGGTATGAATATTCTCTAATAATTAAGAAGGCTATTTTCTTTCAGCATTGCTTATATTCTGGTTCAGTCATAATATTTTACTATTCATTATTCTCTCTCTTAAGTTGCACATATATGTGCTTAACCCAGAGTTCTCTTAACCTTTAACTACTTAGGAAGTGGCAGCACTTGATTGGTTTCCTCCCTATTTCAAACCTCTTTTACCTTCTTGATAGCCTAAGATTCTTTCTGTTATTTATATGTGCTGTGTTTACATGTTTGCTTGAAAGAACACTAAAGATACCAATAATTACATTACTAGGTTTAGATGCCTTATGTCATTATGTTTTTGCAGTTTTTCAAAACTTAATTCTGATTGATAAAGTCACTTAACTCTTAAGAATAATTGGTTACATTCACCTTTTACTTAAGCCTGAAATGCTGATTTTAAATTTACTGGTTTTCTGTCTTCCCTAATTTGAGACTTTCACTACATCCCTGGATATCTCCAGTCATTCTGCTTTTACAGCAGGTGCTGGCTATTTAGGCTACAGGCTTTTTTTTTGCTTTATAACTGAGCTTTCATGCCTACTATCTCCTCACAATTTTGTGATTAATGTCTGCAGCAGGACAGCATGCATTAGTAATCACTCTTCTCGCAGCTCATCTGATTTCTCCTATTTGAATATTCAGTGCCTCCCTCTTTGCTTGCTAAACGTTTAAGTGTCTCATTTTCTTCCTACATTCTCTTCAGAGTAAACCATCTTAATTGCATCAGGTACAGCCTGGATGTGATATTTTAAGTTTTACATTATATTGATGGATATATTAGCATCCAGCAGGATACCAAGGCTCTTTATTTTCCAATAAACTTTACAAATTACAAATTTACTTTCATTCTTTTTTGGTTTGCTACCCCCTTCTGCTACTTTCAAGGGTATTGGGGATTCACACTGGCAAAGCTATCAGTTAATATGAATACTAATTCACACTGTTCACAGCCTTGCACATCTAGATTCTTTATGCGAGGGCTTTGATTTTAATGCACCTTTATATTTTGCAGTTTCTTGGTCAGGTCTGGAGATGGTTTTATTCACAGTAGGTGCACACAAACACACATATGTACACAGAGCCCACCAATGACAGATCAACATGGACAGCAGACCAGTGCTTTTACAGACACCACATATACGCTAATAGCACTCACATAAGCATGAACAATATGAATGGCCTAGTCCTGCTCTTCCTTGCCAGTGAGTCAGCCTCAAAGCTTACTAGTAGATTTTTATACTCACACACACACAAGGAGATCTCTCTGGTGGCTTTTGTATTCTTCAGCTCCAATCCTGCAAACAAGATGCCAGATGCCACGTAGCACCTGCACATTATTCACTGGGCGCTTTGACACAAGCATTAGCCTTAACGAGCCAGGTAACAATCCCAACTGGCTGGTTAAAAATGCTGTGGCACTCTGCATCCACCTGTGCTATGGGACAAGCTGCATTACTAAATACCTGCATTAACAGTTGTTATGGCCCCAGACCATCCAGGAATGATCAGACTCTCCTTTTCTCCTTTAGACACATTTTGTTACCCCACCCTCTACCCCCCCCATCCCCTGCCCCAAACATGGCAATTCTGAGTCTTAGTTCATGTCCCAAGATGTTTTTTGTACCCTCATTACTGTACATTAATTATTTTTCTCCCTTGGCACCCTTGAAGGGAGCAAGTTACCTTTATTTTGTGTGGATGGGACTGCAGCAGAAGGAGAGCAAGCACTGGTGTTAGGTCACACAGAAAATCTGTATTGAAGCCATGAATTGCACTGATGTTCCCAACTCCCAGATCCATTCTTTACTCATGAGATCATGCTTCAGCAATAGTAATCTATACTGTATGGCTTCCTCCCACCAAATTGTATACATTTGTATTTAAAACTCTATAGTAGATGTGCCAGTTCATTTAAGTGCCTGTTTTTTCCCCATACGGATCTAATTTGCATTGGGAAGATAAATGGAAAATTCAAATACTCAGGAAGGCTGATACTAGTTGAGATGCACTACATATTGCATTTCTTTTCCCTCCTCGCTAAACCCTTTTTCTGTGGTTGTATCTTCAGACTTTTAAACTCAGAACTTAATGTAGAGACTTTATTTGTTTCCAGGTAGTGGTCTGAGGCTCAAACCACTGCAGGTGTGTGGCTAAGAGGTGCTAATTGGGTGATGGATGCACAAAAATCGGGAACACAACTCAACAGTTAAATCAAATTAAAGCAAGGCTCCAAATGAATATAGTGGACTTCAGATCAAACCCTGTGGAGAGTTCAGAAGCATACAGATTACAACAAATCTGAATGCCCCCTGCTTCCCTGATTTTCCTATTCACAAATGCACCAAATGAGTTTTCTTTTCCTAATGTAGTTGTGTTCTGCCAATCTGCAACTTTCAGTAAAAAAAAGTCAGAACTATTAATGATGTCTGAACTGTTATTGAGAATAATTAATGTTAAAGAGAATAGTAACTTATTCTTAGCAGAAAATATGTATGTACCTGAGCAATATTTAACTTTAAAACATTTCTGGAGGTTATCCATGAAGATACTTGTTTAAAAATAATTTACCAAGATGGTTTTGGAAGTCAGTGAAATAGGTAATAATATTGCATGTGGAGGACAGAAGTTCAGCAGTCTGGGCATGACTAGCTACGTACACTCAAATGATTACAAAACCAATGAATTTTCTTGCATTCCATTCTGCTGTTATTCTGGACAGTACCTTCACTTACCTATGCTCCAAAGGAGATATTTCCTTCCCTTTACCAATATGGGTTGGTCCCTAGCTGTTCAGAAACAAGGTGATTGCCTTGTGAAGGGTGGTAAAACCAGAAATTTGGAGACCTGGTCATGCTGACTTGTCCAGCTTTCATGGGGAATCCTAACATGAAGGTGAAATAAATCCTGAGGGCACAGACTGAGTGGGAAAGTAGAATAGCTGACTTCTATTGCTGCCTAAGAGTGAGACGTAAACACATCTGTTAAATCATGAAAGACAATGTTATGGACAGTTTTGAAATCTTCAGTAATAAATAAGCAGTGTGGTTTATGCTTTCAGAATATGAAATTGAGAGATCATTTTTCCTGAGAATGAAGTGTGTCCTAGCCAAGAGGAATGCAGGATTGACATGCAGTGGCTACAAGGTAATATATGCTTCTCCCCATCCCCCCAAGTATTCAATAAGTGGCAAGTTTATTTATTTAGGGTTTTTTTTTTTTTTTACGTACGCATAGCTGAAAGCAAAGTCTGTGAAGGAAAGAATGAGAATAGACACAGAAAATGCCACTGCTGATTGCAGATTCCCTTAGTAATGCAAGTCTAGACATTCTCACAGTGAGTTTGAGTTTGTTTTGTGGTACATTCCCACATCCTGATCCCTGATCTTCCATATGGGGAATTGGCTGGAGCACACCCATGGAGGTTCAAGGAGAATGCACAGCCAGGTCTTATTCCCCTATGGAACTGGAGACAGGTGAGGCAGGAACCCAGAAACAGGAACTTGGAAGTCTTCCCGCATTCCTTTGCCTCGGTGTTACTATGCTCTGGTCGAGCAGCCACCCAGTTGCACAAGTCATCTCATTGGCCTGACCAGAATTATCTCAACATTAATGAGACCATAATGTTACCTTAACCAATCATTAACATCAACTTAGGGTTGAATTGTACTAAACCACCAAGTTGGTTTATAAATCTTATCACTTGTACTAATTTTCTATTTATTACATGAAGTCAGACACCACAGAAAATGCTGAGATTCTGTAACACCTGCCAGTCAGGTAGTTATTTTCAGCTTCACAGTGTGCATTTGCTGATCTTTGAGCTACACAGTATAATTCTATCACTTAAGCATCAGGAGAGAAGGATAGTTCACATACAATCTGGTGAGGATTCATTTTGTTTGAGTCATTCAGAAACAAAAATAAAGCATGCAAGAGAAGCAGAGATGTTTTATGGAATGTGTTCAAGGTCCAGATATATATCTGTCTATTTACACTGCTCTCTACCTGGTTAGACTGATAATTCTTCATTACACGGACCCCTGTTTGCTCAGCTGCTTTCCAGCAAAAGATTATTCTGTCCTAAAGCTGAATCTGAAATCAGGTAGAAGAGTAGAGCTTGTAGTGGTGGTATCTCTGCATGTTTTTTATTTTTGCCATTTAAGACTGCTATTCAGGGGGATCACCTTCTTTCTTGTTTTGCTCACCATTAAAAGTTTACACAGTGAAACATTTAAGGATGCATTCATCTAGAGAGATGTTGGCCTAAACTTATTCTCTTTGACTATAGTTAGAGTCAGGACTTAATAATTTTGAAAATATCACTTGAATAGATGAGGCACAGCATAAACTCATGAATCAAATAGTAGGGGGGTTAGTAGGATCTTAAATAAGTTTTGCTTGCTACTGTACGTTTGATAAACATACTAATCACATGGTGACTTCAGAGGAGGAAGGAAGGTTATACAGGAGGAGCCTATTTATAGGTGACTCTTTAGTAGGTTGTTCAGGAGTAAAAAATACAGTGGAAATTAATTCCTTTCCATTGGACACAGTTAAAAGTCAAACAAATACAGAAATTAAGCTGAAGGATGTGTAATATGCCTGCTGTTTGGACTAGAAAATTGGTTGGAACACAAATGATTTCTAAACACCAGCACTACATTAAATAAGTCATACATTCTGGAAGAGTCCCCAGGTTATAATTTTCCCCCCTCTTTGCCTGACACTGTGAATTTTTACAGTCTAACACTGAAATTATCACTCCTGTGATTAGGAATTTTATATGGGGATTCAGGAATCTGGTTTTAAGGCCCTGGGCTTGGTCACACGTCAAAAGAACATAATATGAACTTGACTGGAGAACTTAAAACTAATTTCTAGTGCATTTACATAAACAGCAGTTAATATTTATAAATGTGATGCATTAATCTCTGCTGGATTTTTAAAGTGTCTGTTTTTCATCAGAATAATAACCCATTAAAATGTAACTGTTTATAAATACACATCTGTGTGTGTGAAAGAGAGATAGTGAGTCATTTAAAAAAGCAACTTCCAGATTTTTTGATTAATGAACAGGAATTCTGACTGTATCTGTAAGATATCTATATCAAAGAGAGTTTAAAGTACTAACTAGAAAGCAATCTAGATAGTCCCAAAGAGCATGTGCTTTAATACTGGGTTAATCATGTTGGCAGTAAACACAAAAACTGTGTTTACTGTGTTTTAATCTCCATTTATAAATTAATGCACTTCTGAAGCCTTAACAGACTATGCAGTATTTAAGTGTTACAAGGGTGTATTACTTTATAACCTCATTGAAACTGGGTGGTCAGCTGACTTGCAGCCTCTTCCATTGCCATAAGATATTGAATGTGTTTTCTTCTCATGCCAGGTGATCCATTGCAGTGGCTATTTGAAGATACGGCAGTATATGCTAGATATGTCTTTGTATGATTCCTGTTACCAAATCGTTGGACTGGTGGCTGTGGGTCAATCTTTACCTCCCAGTGCAATCACTGAGATCAAACTTCACAGTAACATGTTTATGTTCAGAGCAAGTTTGGACTTAAAATTAATATTCCTAGATTCCAGGTAAGCAACTACTTCATTTCTAGCATAAAATGTTTTCAAAATCAAGTGTTATTATAAGATACAGTGGTTTCAAAACAGATATATCCATGAAAAAATAAAGCAGTCCAAAATAGATCTGGAACACAAAGATCATGTGGGTCTTCAAAGCCCTTCAGATAGCTGGATAGGCCATACTTCACCTTGAATACCAACATATAAGAGCCTGTAAAATTTGACCTATAGTTATCTGCAGCTTCAGAGAGTCAACTTAACCCTTCTTGCTGTGACTAATAGGCAGATAAGCAGTAATACATTTTTACCATAAAGGACATAAATTTTAACATACAAAGCTAGTGAAAAGAATAAGGATGTGTCATCATCCATAATGAAAACAAACAAACAAACAAAATGCAACTGAAACACTGAGGTCAAATGACTTGCTGGGGTCATCCAGAAAGCTTTTGATAGAGTGGTAAGAAATCACAGTCTTCTGCACTTTAGTGTAATGCCTTAACAATGAAACCAACCCTACTAACAGGGGTGCTAGAATGAAAATTAATTCAATTGGCTACTACATGAAAACACAGCCTTCTTAAACAAAACTTGGGAAAATGGCTATTGCTGAGGAAAGAGAACCCTGCTTCCACTCTCAGCTGATATAGCTCACATAGCAGTGAGAAGAGCACAAAACTAGAACTGAAGGAGCTGTGAAATGATTCATTCCTCTCTTTTTGAAACATGGTATCTTTTAGTATACAATGATACTTTGTACAGTGCAGTTCAAGATACCTCGAGGGGAAACCCCCAGTTCCCAGAAAATGTAGCAGATTTGGCTAGTGACAAGATGATCATTCTACAAAAATCCCTGCATGTGGAGCAGTATGTCACATACTCTCTCATTTCTCTGGCATGCTGGATTTGCAAGAAGCAGGAATTATATTAATGTGTAACAGTGAAAAGAGCCTGTATCTGAGACAGTGGGGAAGTTTTGCATGGCAGGTCAACCATGCGAAAACATGCTCTTTCTCCATGCTAACTCAATGAGATAGTGGGTCATCAGCTGCTAAAATACAAAGACCTAGTTGTTTCTGGAATCCTTCCTTTTTTATTTTTTGGCATGCTTTACTTAATGTAAAAGCTACAAAGAAGCACAAGGGGTTCAGCAACATGTCTTTGCATGTGGAAAAAAGGAAATGATGTGCCTAAGAGGAACTGCCTGAGGAACTGCCTGTCTTCAAAGCAGACAGTATAACCAGAGGTGTTGACAGGAGCACAGATAGAACCAGTACTGTTGCATAGCTGTGTTTACCAACGAGCAGATGGGTGTCGTCCATACACAGGACAATCAGGGGTATTAAGCATTACCAAAGCCCTTTGCTCTCCCAGCTGAGCAAACCAAATTATATTTGCTCAGAGCAGGGACATATTAGGAATAAGACAAAACTGTTTTCAGGCTTGATTCTGGTATCCATACAAGGAAAAGTGTTGCTAGATCTTTAGAGGTAACAGTCACAGCAGACGAGCCAGTATTAAAGGCACAGGAAGGAGCAGTTCAATGAGCCTTTCTAGACACTTGACACAATGTAAAACATGCAAGAGTTCATTTATTAAGGTCACTGGAAAAAGGAGGCAGTTTCTTCCCTCCAAAGTGCTGCTTCTGATTTTGTGGTGCAGCCTGTTCATTCATTGCTACGTGGCTTACAAAAGTTTTAGAGAACTATAGAGGGAAGAACTGATCACTGGGGCAAGCTCTGTTTCCTTCTGTGTGCCCTGTCACATGCAAAGAACAATCTTCAGAGCCCAGGGTCTCTACAGTGGTTTATTGAGGGGTTGGTTTTGTGTTAAGGAAAACTTTTCAAAAGTTTGGGTGTCCTCATAACTGTTAATTATGTTGGTTTTGGCCCATGGGAAGACCAGCTTCAAAGTGAGGCTGCACCTCCAGAAAAATTAACACCTGGCTTAGGTTTGCGGCATTTTGTTTGGTTTTGGATTAGCTGTTTCTGTACTCACCAATTAAGTGAGTAGGATGAAACTACCACCCTTGTTTTAATTGCACTGAAGTCAGAAGGAGCACTGAAACCTGAACCAGATCTTTCACCAGTATTTCACCATGCTTAAGTGAGAATTTGGGCCCCTAGAATTGTACACCAAGAGGGACAGCAAACACTGCAGAGGAGAAACACAAGCATATATTCACATATCCTCCTGCAGAAACAGAGCACATGTCCTCACTCCCCATTGGCTGTCCCTGACTGAGGCAAAGGCATGCAAGAGTTTCCCAGATGAAGGCATAGCTAGGGAAGATATGGATGTATTTGTACTGTATTTATAATAAATCAGACCGCAAAGGCATTATTTTTTTTTTTTTCTGATTTTTATTTCAAAGAATTGCATCCCCCATTGCTCTCTCTCAAATAGAATGCGAAGCCCCAAGTCTCTGTGGGGTCCACGTGTTTGCTAAGCATTAGAGTAAGAGTAAAGAAGATGCATAATATTTACAAAAGAAAAAAAAAGTAATCAAAGTTTACATTATCTGCAACCCCCAATGACACATGTTGTTTGAGACCCCTGTATTCTTTTCTGTAGAGACTACTATGTTATTCTCTGATACAGTCTACCCTCCTTAGTGAATGTTCTGACCGTCCCCACTCATTGCACTGCAGTTCATGTCATGAAGAGGCCTTAGGCAGGTGAACTGGGTTCCCTCTGGACAAACCTAAACTGGAAGACAACCTCCAAGAGCATGTCTAAAGCACTCCAAATATTATTAAGATTTCAGTCCACAGGCCTAGATTAGAGCCAGTCCCAGGTAAAAGTCCTGAAATTAAAATATGCAGGTGCTCCTGCTGCTGTTGCAGAAGATCCTCAGCAGTAACAATTTTACTCTACAGATTCCCTGCTAATGGACTGTGTTGCTTGTTAATGTAGACATGCCTTTGGATGGTGCCTCTGTTCTGCCTTTTTAGATGAAGAAATCCCAGGACAGCATAAAACACCCCCAGCAACGCTAGGTAAACAAGCCACATTATGGCTGAGTTGCACAATGTACTTTAAGGATTTTCTGTTCTCAAGAAACATTGCTAAATAAACAAAAGTCCATTTTGAACCGTGAAGTTTGATTCTTCAGGTCTGACCCAGTGTAAGTCTGACCAGTGTAGCTTGATTCTTTAACATCTGCAGAGATGCTGGTGTTTCAGATTTGTTCTACTATTCTACTTCTCATCATGTGAGGATGTTTTTCTGAAGTCGAGATTCAGCCTTCCTTTTCTTAGCTTGTGATCTTCATAGCTTCTTGTCTTTCCACATTTTTAGCTGGAATAAGATCTTGGTTCCTTCTTCTGTTATGCGTTAGCCTGAATTTATTTATAGACCTTGATCACAGCTTCTATGGACTGACATACATGCTACACTTGTATCTTTGCAAAAACAAATGAAAATGTGTCAGCAGTCCACAAAAGCAGTTTTATTGTTTTGTGAATGGCTCCTCAACTGGATCTTTGTGCAAAGGATCATGCATGGCAGTGGCAAAAACCCGAAGTGGCAATAAGTAAAAGAACTCTTTTTCCTGCCTGTGTGTGAGGCTGGCCAGGGAACAGCAGCACCTTGCTTTGGCTGGGTTGAGAGGGTTTATTTTCTTGTAAAGATGGGGATTCTGTTTCCAAAACTAACATTTTGTCCTGCAGTTTTTAGGCACGTGATTTGTTGGCACAATCAAACGTTAGATTAATGAAACTGAATGTTCCTAGAGGTTTTGCTTATTAAGGAATCTTTCCTTTCCAGAGTGACTGAACTAACTGGATATGAGCCCCAAGATCTGATAGAAAAAACCCTCTACCACCATGTTCATGGTTGTGATGTGTTCCATTTACGATACGCTCATCATCTGCGTAAGTAAAAAGAATGCTAGACTGAAATTTATTAAGTAGAGTGAGAAGTTTTGCAGACAACAGCCACTATGCTGGAAAGTAGAGAAAACTTTCCAAATCTTGATTGGAGCTAGATTTTCAAAAGTGCTTGGCTATCACTTAAGGAACCCATTAGTTCTGCAAATAAGTTAGATATTCAATATGCTGTGCTTCTGAAAAAAAAATAAATCTGGCCACTTTTATCTTTCTACTTAAAGGCTCTTTTGAAAATTTGGACTTGATTCTGGGTGTTGAACTCTTGAAGGAAAAAAAAACCCAAAAGAGCAATTGAGTGAGAGGGGAAAATCTGAACTTTACTAGCCTCTGTTGTTAAAAGAAAAATTACGCAACAGCTCCCAATTCCTCTGAAATATGTTAGTAATAATCATCCCATGTTTGAAGTGAATGCAAACCCAAAGAATCCTTAGATGAATGTTCATTAATAGCATGTGGATGAGGTTTGGAGAATGGAGTGTCAGGAAAAAAAATTACACATTTAATAATTCCCCATCTGCCAACAGAGACACTAATCATATCTTCAAACATCTGGATTTGGGAAGTAGTTCATTCAGTAGCACATTAATTTGTGAAGCAAATTGAGGGAATAGCTGAACTCTGGATTTGGCTCAGTCTGCCACAGCCCATATGATGCAAAAATGACATCCAAAAACCAATGTCAGTGAATTTTTTTCCAGATTGCTCCTGTGGGCTGAAAGCAGCCAGAGTCAAATCCTTCTCTTAGGCTTCCTGAAGGAGAAAGTAGTCAGTTCTTCGCCTTAATATATGCTGTTCATGAGGATCTGGAATATAAAGGAGGATGTAACTGTATTTGGCAAGTCAGTGCTGAAATTCCAAGTGCCAAATTCTGTTGCTGGCAGTGCGTGCTACACCTGGGAAAGCAGAAACTGATCTTTACAGCAAGTTCATATTTACCAAAACACCATTGAATACTCTGGCCCATTGCAAACTAAAAAACTACAATAGGTACATGCTAATGTCCTGTTGGAGGCATTCTCATTGTAGAGTTAACATCTGCATCTGGATGTGACTGTTGACCTGTACAACATATCACTTATTATTTTCACAAGACTATTTGAAATAGCTATGTCAATGAGTATAGAGAAGATTCCATTATAGCCACAATCATCTCTGGAAAAGAGTTTTCCATTTTAGAGCAGAGCGAAGGATAATTCTGTGTGCATGGTAGAAGACTTGTACTTTGGCTGCCAATTTGATCTATGTATGACTGGAGTTTTAAATGAAGAGACACATCATGTTTACTGAATGAACACCCACCCTCCCACCTCCCCCCTAAGAAAAAAAAAACCCTTAACCAAACAGAATAACTAGAAGTAGTTGTTTAGATACTGTATCTGAATTACAAAGATAAATTATTGTAAAGTTTAAAAACAGGGAAAAAATGTGAGACATATGCATAGAAATTTATGAAAGTTTCAAAGCAAATAAATGCCAAGAAGCAAAAAATAATGGCTAATGCTTGGGCAACAGTGGAAACAGTGTAGAATCACAGTCAGAATATCAAGTAATAGGAATTATTAAAACAGATGTAAAGCGTACAAAATTTCTCTGGAGAGCACTGTTATAACTCCCCCACCATCCATCAGTAAATGTCTCAGGAACATGAACAGTAAAAGGTTGGCAAGTTTGACATACCATTCTAGAAAGCAATTTGATGATTAAGTGTCATCTGATGAAGAAATCTGGAGAGAAACATGTTACACCTAATAAGGTTATTAAAAAAAAAAAAAGAAGAAAAAATAATTCAACCTTAAACTAGAGTAACCAATTGCTTTTTCAAAGAGGAATAAAAAAATTCCCAAACTGAAGACCTAAACCAACTGATCTTTAAGTTAGGCAGCACAGAGAACAAAACAAAGGAAACAGTGAGGGGAACAAGCTAGAAGGGATATAACAAGAACATCAGACTATGAGGAAAATGTAGATGTGAGTATTTTCCTAAAGTATGCTGGCAGCAAACAGTGTTCCCTGTTTTAAACAGGATTTGATTAGCTTCCAGCTATATGAAAAACCTTCTGGCATTTGAAGTAGTGTTATTTATTTCTCTAGCACCAACAATGTACACAGAGTTTACTCTGCAACTGAGTAAATGTGGCCACACAAATAATGACTCCCTGTCTTAGACAGGATCTTGCATTCTAGAAGATGGGATAGAGAAGCTGTTCCAGTATAGAAAAAATATTCCTCTGTTCCAGTATAGACAAAATATTTTTCTGGCCTCAGAGAAATCACTTCATTTGTACCATTGTCTCTCTGTGAGGAGGATTTTGTGCATCCCACATGTTGTAACATCATTGCTCTTCCCACATAAATTTTACAAGAGTCACATCTCTGTGCCTTGGTGAGGCAAGCCCCAGACCCAGCTGATGTCATCACCAAACTGTTCTGATGCTTCCTGGAAGTCAACCTATATATTTATAGAACTTTATAGCAGACCACAGTTTACACTGTCTGTGGCATTGAGTCTACTTTTGCTCCCCCAGCAACCAAATCTTCCGGCAGAGCTGCACGAGTTTTTAAGAGGGCAAAAGAACTGTAGAGTTTGCTAGGGCACCATCCACTGACTGCTTGAAGGCTGGAACGACGACATGCCAGGTTGTGTGTGCCAGGGAAGCTAAAACAATAACTGCTGCAAGTGAGGAACCAAGAAGTCCATTTCTCTTAGTGGATCCTTAAGTGCAGGCTAGGAACTCCCAGCTACATGCCTGTGAGCCTGCTGGAGCCTTTTAAAATAGCCATATAGTCTATGACAGACCAGAAGGGCCAGCCCAGCCAGCCCAATGCCTTTTTCAGCTTGCCTGCTAAACCAGGAGGGAACCACAACAGCGGAACACCCAGTTACAAATGGCACATCTGAGAGCCAAGGCTAAAGCCACTGAATCCTCCCCGTTTGATTGCAGCAAAGGCCACCAAGAAGTCTGAGCCTGCACAGATTGTCTTGGTAGTGGATTTACCTCACTCCCATTTCTGAGGTTTCCCAATCAGCATCAAACAGGGTAATTTAACACAGAGCCAAATGGAAATTGACCTCATTTACTGTATCGGAAGCACAGCTACTGTCCCCTAGCCAAGGTCAGACTTTCCCCAGATTGCTAAAAACGCAGGAGACATGGAGTTCTCCCCTGTCCCAGGAGAAATATTGGTTTATCCATATAATTAGGAAGGAAAGCTGAATACTATAGTCCTCAGTGTTTTTCACATCTTTTAAAGTACTGTCTTAACTGGAGATCTAAAACAGGGATTTAAAAAACAAAATCAGTGAGACAAAGTCAAAACTAGTCCCAAAGCACACGAAAAAGCTTTGTTATAGCTAGTGATCCATTACAGCATTAATTTCTATTTTGGAAGACTGAGTAGCAAGGCATTTTGAATTCAAGGAAAACCTGACCATTAAACTAGCACAAAGACTTAGCTCTGAAAAGCCTAGACCACATTACAAAAAATATCTGTTAGATGATCTAGGCCAAAATGTAAGCATCATTTCCTAAAACTGGACCATTTGGATTATAGAACCCCAAGAAACAGTTATCCCATGGCATGTAGCTGATTATTAACAAATATTTTTGTAACAGACATTTGGCATTGTTACACTGAATCTTTGAGTAACAGCTACAAGACCTTTACCTTAGAGTGATATATTGCACTTTAAGAGTACACATGACTTTATATTTTGTAGGTGTGTTTACATACTTACACACATATTCCTCATTATTTTCTTAAATATCTGTACATATGCACACCTCCACCCCATAGAATATTCTATGTATAAATGCAGGTATGAAAAAGGACACCAGCAAGTATGAGGCAAAAAGCTGATGTCTAAGAGAGACTTCAAACTCTAAGTAGTAGTGGCTTGGTGTCAGCAAGGATGGGTGTTTGAATGTCTTGCAAGATGTTGTTACTTATCTTATTGCCTTCTGAACAAATGGATACCATATCCTGTAACAGAAGGAGAACTGACACTTCCAGAAAGACCTGTCTATAGCCATTTTGTAATAGCCTGATTTTCTTAGGGAGATTAACTGGATTTGAAGAAAAGTTTAAATATGTTGTGATGTGCGCAGATGGCTAGGAGAGTAAGCAGTCCAGAGAGATGATCTGTATGCTACAGACTTAGAGGACATTTTAGCAAGAACAAGAACTCTTGCTTTTCTATTTCTGTCAGTCTCACATTGGGCTATTCACATTATTCACATTATTGCAGTCTCTGATTACTATTGAAATTACAAACCCCTACTATCCCAAGTAACAACTGAACAAAAATTAGCTAGCCCCAGTGATGACTGATAGTTAATTACCAAACAGTAAACAAACGCCCAAAGGTTATGCACTCCTTAGTTCCCAATTTAACATTGGATGCCCTCCCTGTCAGAAAAATCTTTTATGAATACTGATTATAAGGCCATATATTTTTATTTCAAGTGGTCATTTGCTCTACTAGAGTTGGCTGAAAGAGAAAGCTGTTGTTTGATTTCCTTATTGTGTATCTGCTTCTGCAGCAAGCATTTACAATGAGAGAACAAAATTACAGTGAGCTTTGCTACTAAGTTCAGTGTAGTACAAGCCCTACATTAGCACACAGTATTTTCGTGTCTTAATCATGTATTATATAAAGGTATTGCTGCTATTGATCACTTTTTTTGGACATAGTTTGTGTAGCAAGCTCAGTCCCTTATTTCCTAATTTAAAATAAATAACTGATTGTATAGAAGAGTAAGCAGATGGAGTTCCTAGAGGAATGCTCCAGGGTCACACAGGAGAAGAACCACTTTCGAAGACTGGGCATGATCTTCTAGTGAATCATTAGATAAATGCCTGGCACTGAACCAGAAATATTTGTGGCTAGATTAAATATTTAGAGATGCTGCACAACTCCATTATAGCGTAGCCTTATGCCAAAACATCTTTGTTCACAGAGAATCGAAACTGGTGTACAGAGGATTACATTTCTAGTGAAATCTATCAGATAACTGATTCACCTCTCTGGCCTTCGCTTTACTTGTGTGCTTAAGAACCAAATAGCATTTTAATTTTCCCCTTTTAAATCCACCTTCAAAATGTACTGCTTACAGAGGAAAAAGCATCATAGCATAAAATACATTGCAAAATACACAACAATCTATCAAGCTATGACTGACAATAGTGCTTCCAAATACACTGGAAAAATGCAAGCTAGTTGTGTCCTCTTCAAAATACTTTTGCTGCCTTGAACTTCTCTTTTTCAGTTAGATGAGAAACAGTAAGTGTTTTTGCAGAGTGTAAGCATAAGAGAGCAGGGTGAACTGGAAAAGAAGGAAGACAAACTTAAATAGTTTGCAACATACTATTTGTAGACATTATGTGACCTTGTGAAACCATGTAAAGGGGCAGGACAGATACCTTTGCAGGGGAGCTATTTAAAGTTTGGTGGGAGAAGGAGGAGCCTTAAGGGAGGAGGAGGAAGAGGGAGAAAAGTCCCCACTTCGCAAATAAATCTCTCCAGGAAGTGGTCACAAGTCCAAGCAATGTGAAATGCTTTTTTTTATTGTATTCACAGTGTTGGTGAAAGGCCAAGTCACAACCAAGTACTATCGCCTACTGTCCAAGCATGGAGGCTGGGTTTGGGTACAGAGCTACGCTACTATTGTGCATAACAGCCGTTCATCACGGCCTCACTGCATAGTGAGTGTCAATTATGTCCTTACGTAAGTCAAAATACTTTGTACCATTACGTGTTATCAGTAATCAATTCATTTTGCATGTTATCAGTAATTGATTCATTACTCATTAAATCCTTTAAGTCTGCTTTGCTTGTGTCTTCCAATATCATTCTGTGCTTGCATGTTACAGCCACTTTTCTTTCCTCATATCCTCCTCCTTTAGTTATGTTGGGCCAAAAAGAGCTAGTATTCCTGATGATTACCTTGTACCCCACTTGCTTGAATGTAATACCACTTGTAGCCATTTGTGTTAGATGTGAATCCCAGTTCTGTAATTGGCATCAGAACTGTGCTAGGGCTGTCCAGGCACAGTGAAAGCTACTGCTACCCAGCAGAGGTCACAGTGTCGGTTTTGGGAAACAGAGACATGGTAGGAAGCATTACTCCTTTCAGGGACAGGTGAATCACTGAGGATTCCATTACTTGCCTTGGGTTGCACAGACACTCAGGGCAAAACTACAGTCTCGCAATGGCAAATAGCTCCCACTCAGCTGGTGAATGTACAGTGGTTTGGACCTGCAGTTTATGAATTCTAGTTCAAGTCATGACAGTGTTACAAAATTCCTATCTTGATATAAACCTGAGAGAGACAGAAATCTATATTGAATAAAAGGGATAAGTAATAGTGAAACAGACTGTGACTGAAGAGACTATCTGTGGGGGAAAACTAAAAAAGGTATAGCAGACACACTTTGTGTTGAATAGTCTAAAAAAAGCAGGGAATAGACATTCTTTTCTTTTGTCTAGACTGGTCCGCTTCCTATGTGGCTTTAAAGTAAGATGTGTATGCATGATGTGTGTGGTAGGATCATGTGTGTTTGCATATTACAATGTTGTCTCTGATACTGACTTTGGGGAGTTAAAGCGTATGACTTGAGAAACCATAGGGTGTTTCCTTAAACTACTTGAAGTTGGTACTCAGCCCTAGACACAATGGCTAATGCTGCCTTCATTCATGTACAGATGTGAGAGCCAGCACCATGAGGGAAAGGCTCAGCCCTGCAACCTGCTTGAGTCCCATGAGCTGGGGCAAGTGATTTGAGTAAAAAGGAGGACACTGTGCCACACATATAACAGCATATTCTTGAGTTGAATTTACTTCCAGGTTATTCACCATCAAAAAGTGATGGAAATGAGTTCTAGACAGAAATGGAGAGAAATAGTTTTGGGGCTTTTTTCTAGTTATCCTTTCAAAAATACGCTCCACTGTTGCTACTGACAAAACCAGTGGAGACCCTTTAATCATCAGAACTGCATCAATTAATGTTTCAAAATATAATCCATGGTCTGTTCTTGATTTGGTTTTTAGCCTCTTTTGTACAAAAATCTGCCCTGTCTGTGGAGCAGATAAAACTGAACAGAACAGAGCAGAAATGAAAGTCTAGAGACTGTCAGAAAAACAATACTGCAGCTCCTTTGGTCTAGTTACAAGCACATTGTGTTGACAGGAGTGGAAGACTTCTCCTTTTCCTCTCCTCAGGGCTAATTATGAGAGTCAGGGCAAAGACCAATTCCTGATTGAGGAGGAGACAGATGAATTGATCTGTGTCTTTCTATCAGCTGCCATGGCTGTGATTCCAAACTGCAGGATGCCACAGATGGTTGAGAAGAAGTTAGCACTGCTTAGGTTCAGAGAGTGGGGACACTTAGTACAAAGACGTTAATGTGTTTCTCAGTGGAATGTTTGTGATAGACTTGCATGGGGACCGGGTCAGATGATAAAATTCACTGCCTGCTGACATGCCCAGCCTTGCATGGCAGACTCAGTGACAATCTTGGAAGAATGCAAATAAAAGTATTGTGAAAGCTAACATGTATTTTCAAAGGAGCTATTTTGGATTTGTGTGGTATGTTTGAGTATGTAATTTATTGGACTGTTCTTTTGCAGAGATATTGAGTATAAGGAACTTCAGTTGTCACTGGACCAGGTTACCATTTCTAAGTCACAGTTTTCATGCAGAAACTCAGTATCTACCTCGCAGGAAACAAGGAAAATAGTAAAACCCAAAAGTAATAAAATGAAGGCAAAACTCAGAACAACACCTTACCCACAACAGGTAATTTTTTCTGCAATATTTACTTACCAATTGTTGTGGTAGGGTGCTTTGGACAGGATAGAGATCATCCAGAAGTGAACTTACTGCAAAACTGACTATAGTATGCCCTGCTGCAGGAACTCCCTTGTAGGCCAGAATACAATTAGACCCTTTCATTCTTGGGGTGGACAGCACAAGTAGTACTAACCAACTCTGATGAGAGATCCAAACACAGAAACTTTTGGATTTGGAGTATGTAAAGTACTTCAAAACCAATGTGCTTTCTTGGTAAAAAGAAGAAAAACATGTATTAAAAATAGCTGTGTTGTGAAAATTTGCGCTGGTGTAGAATGCATCTTTTACTGTTATGCAGAGTTCTTAATGTCACATAGGTATTAACAGTTTCCTTATGCTGGAGAATGTGTCATAAGAATGAATCCTAGCAAACAGAGCACTGGAGTGGGATTTGGAATATCTCTGACTGTCACTGGGTCGGCTAGAAGCAGAAGTGCAAGGAAACTATGGAGATTGTCCATAAAACTAGGTGTGGTGAGACTGACACCCACCATGAGACATTCTGAGACTTTGCAATGAATATTGCTGGAAGGGGCTACTATTACCTCAAAACAGCAGGGAACACAGATAGCATTCAAAACAGTGAGAGTCAAAAAAGAATTTGGAGTCTGGAGAGGAGGGTGAGAGAGAGTGGGAAGAGAAAATCATTGTGATAGAGGCTGATGCAAAGGACAGATTTTGCGTTCCTACCATTCTAAAGCTGGATATGCCAACATATGCAAAATCATCGTCATGGTCTGCTACTCCATTTATCAGTGACTTCCAGTGCTTTGCAACAAACTTCTGCCCTCTGATATTTACAACTGCCTACACTTACTAGCTAAAATCCAACTGACAAAATTGTCAAATAAACCCTCAACATTAGGATAGTGTTTTTTTCTCATGTAAAGTGAAGGTAAAGTTATCATGAAGACAAGGAACTTCAAATGCACTGGTAAGCCAGTCCCTTTAGTCAGTGAGATTGCAGTTCAAGGAGGCCCAGGTTTGGGTGCCTATATGATATGTTATGCGGTTTCATACAAAAGTTAGTCACATAACTCTCTTCCCCCCCCTTTTTTTTTTTCTTTCCCCCAGCAATACAGCTCATTCCAAACAGACAAACTGGAATGCAGCCAGGTGGGAAACTGGCGATCCAGCCCTGCAGTGAATGCTGCCACCATTCAAGAACAAAACTTCCATTCAGAAAACAGTGAACTTTTATATGCCCCGTCATATAGCTTGCCTTTCTCTTACCATTATGGACACTTCCCTGTAGATTCTCACGTCTTCAGTAGCAAAAAGCAAATGTTGCCTTCAAAGTTTGGGCAGTCTCAAGGAGCACCTTGTGAAGTGGCTCGATTTTTCTTGAGTACGCTGCAGACAAATGGAGAATGCCAGTGGCATTATGCCAACTCCCTGGTACCCAACAGCCAGTCACCATCCAAAAATCTTCCTGATCAGCCAGTGAACATCATCCGACATAATCTTGCACAGAGTTATGAAGGTGGGTGTCACTTTAAAAAAAGAAAAAAGGAAAAGGAAAGCTGCAGAGTGTCTGGGAAAGATTTGTAGTTTGAAAACAGGAATTACAAGATGTTTAGGAAACATGGAAAATCAGAAACAGTTAAGTGTAACAACCACTATGTTTATAGTATTTATATGTTCATCCCTCTTCACATTACCATCAGCACTTGGTTAGGAATATTATCAAAGCATCAGGTACAAAAATGTATTCAGCAGGATCACTTTTAGAACAGGCCAGGGATACTGCCTCCTTTAATGCTGGCACCATTTACCTTCATGCTTTGCACTATCAGAGTTATTTAGTGGAATTGCTCAGGTAAGTCATTGCTGAAGTCAGAAAGAAACAAATGTACTTCAGTTCACACACAGAAATTAAAATAAACGTGATCTATTTCCATAAAAATTGAAGGTTGTCCTTCCTGAGTTTGAAACCATTCTGAATGTCTTTACCTTACAGTTACCACAGCAAATGAGTAAATAAAATGCACTGTCTTCTGCTTTATTTGAAAATGTCTTCAATGCTCCTCCCCAATCAACTGAATCATCTCTCTATATAGATGGTCAGGTCAAATACATTGAAGGAAGCACTGAAGACATTGACTTCTCTGAGGTGGCAACCTATAAGAAATAACCTTGCAAAGCTAAAAAGTAACTAAATAAACAAACTCAAGATACACTCTAATCCTTAGATCTCATATACCTTATATTTATCTGCACACACCATTTTAATTAGTTAAAAATCACTGATGAGGAGTGACTGGTTGACATACTGTTATAAAGTTAGATGGAAACACTCTTCTTCTAGCTTCATTAAGGATGTGACAGAGGAAGCCATAGTGGAAATTAAAAAAAACCAAACAAACAGCTAGAAAAGACAGGCTCAAGAATCTTGACTACCAGAAACAAGCATTTATTCACTTGGGGACATGGCATTAGATATCCTAGATCTGAAGGGAATATCTGCAGATGTTAAAAGCTGAGCTTGCTACATCAGAAGGAAGACGGTATTAGACATTGAATGTGTCTCCCACAGAGGAGTAAATAACTTCTGCCCAGGGTTTTGTCCTTCCCAGGACCGTTTGACCTCACCTAGCTGATTGACCTCACCTAGCTGACTGTAGCATTTTATTTTACTGTTCTGTGTTTAGGTTGAAAATGAGCAAGACTGAAGTTCTTCTTACAGTCTAGCGCAGGTTAAATGCTTCTTCTGAGCTCATGCTCCTCTATAATGTACTGGTTTCCTTTTGTTGCTGTTGTGGACTGGGTGTGAAAAGGAGCATCTTCAGACCAAAGATAAGAAACAGTTTTGTCCTTTCTAAAGATGCCGTATCTTTGTGGAAAAGGAAAAAAAAAAACCTACATATTTTGAGGATTGAAGTAAATTAACCCCAGTAAGTCTGCAGAAACAAAGCTATTCTAGGTGTACAGAAGTGTGCCCAGTTTTTCTTCTCTACTTCCAGACTAACAGATGCCCTGAGACTGACAGAGAAAGTAGATCCACCCCTTGCTGGTCAACGGGTGCCATCAGATACACTGAGAATGGATGTGGAAAGAATAGTCTGTTCCGAGAACAGTCTGTAAAATTGATCGTGACCATAAAATTTGCCAGAAAAGTCCAGTGAGCACAGCAGCAGACAATTTACCATCAGTCAGTTGATATGGGCAGATAACTCCTAGCAAATAGATTTAGTCAGAAGGATTCTGCAGAAATACTGTTAAAAATGTTAGGGGAAAAAGAATCGCAAAAAAAACCTGCAAGCAACTGCTGATATTTTTTAATTTCATCATGCATGCATACCTTCACCATTTCCTCATGAACAGGAAGATGGAGCTGTGATACCAGCAGTTCCTACTTCTGGTTCTACTTCTACTTGAGATTTTGTCGCTTAAGCTGGAATATGTCATTCTCTTTTTAGCACAGATGTATTTTACTGGATGTTTAGCTATTGGACATTTGATGAAAACTGTCTTGGTACAATTAATTCTCTGCAAAAGCACTTACAACTTTACTATTTAGGAAGGAAAAAAATAAGGCCAAGCTCGGCCCTGATCGGAGATCATTGCTGGAGTTCACACACAGGGTTAAAAAAGGGGAAAGAAAAACGGAGCCTCCACTGCAAAGAGGATTTATATCTAATTGTTCCAGAGTTTGTTTCCTCCTGAGGTAGAATTAGCCCTGTTGTACTTTTGCTGAGGCTGGTGGCAGAAGAGAAAGCTGAACCTTTGGAAGCGACTTTTTGCTTTGAATTGAAATGGGCATCTGATCTTCCTTACACTGTAAACTGCTGCTTTTTCCAGTGGTTCACTGAAAAACTGACAGCCAGTAAGCTTCAAAGCAGAGAGGATCTGCTTAGTGTCATTATCTTCAATCCAAAGACAATGCCAAATATGACATCTGGCAACCGGGTTGGATGCTCGGGCTATTCCACATCACATCCATAGAGGCATCTGCCAAAAATGCCGTAGGCCAGAGACATTTTTCTCTATGGAAAATAGTTTCTTTTGGAGAGATCAGAGATTTTAAGATGATCATGCCAAGCCATCAAAGCTCTGGAAAAGCACGTAGCAGATAAAACTGCCTGCAAATCAGATGCTACTGCCTCAGAATCTGGTTTTGAAGCTTCTTCCACTTTTTTCCAGCTGGCCTAGTCATCAGAAAAGAAACTCACTTCAGAGAAGGCAACCATCTTCATAGTCAGGGACATTTCCTTTGTATGCTTGAATGGATACATTACTACTGTGGGTACCACAGTACCCACTTCTTGTCAGTTACGCTGTTGGCCATTCTGTACTATCTATGTGAAGCCTAGTGTCACTAATCATGCCGAAACTCAGGAAATTATGAAGAACACTAGGAAAATCTGTGAAAAAACTCTGGTCTATCTTCTTTAGCCTGTGACTACTGGAAGAAATATATGTCACCTTTGAAAAGTGTATTCCACTAGAGGCAAAGGGGTCTTGAAGATCACGTTTTTGGAGAACACAGTAATTACAACATCAGCCCATGCCTCAGATGATTTGCAGTTAGGGTTCAGACCAGGACACAGCACAGATATTGAGCTAATCTAAAAAAAAGTCTTTTTCATGGGCATGGACAGTATTAAGACCTATTGTATCTTTGCCTTGTTTGACACAGAGGACTATCAGCACGCTTTTGTGACACAGGAATGCGTAACCTGAGCAGTACAGTGCCTCTGCTCGTTGGTCTCCAGCAAACCTTAGAGCGATTGAGTAATTGCTCCTCTTCTCTGAAGGTCTTCTTATACAAAGGATTAGGAAACATACTGAAACATCATGGGCTACATGTCAGCATTCAAGCGTTGGCATATTGTCTTTTCAGAGCATGTAGTAACTGTCAGAAGCACACTCTTCCAAGATTAGTGTAGATCAGAAAGCCAGGCAAAGCATGCATGAAGAGGGCTTCAGCTGTGGTCTAAAAATGGACAAAGTTTTTCACAGACAGGATGCAAAAGCCTGCATGAAGAGCAATGCTGAGTACCAATCTCTATTTGCTTTAAGCTGTTTCCAAGATGCATTTCTTTCATTTTTACTGAAATAGACAGGGGCAATAAGAGAACAAGGAGCAGCTCTACCTATTAATGTTTGTGAATGAAATACCTTTTCTGCAAGCATCTTTCTCCATTGAGCACCATCTGATCTTTGACTGCACTATGTAAAGGTGAGAAGGGAACGCACCTCACTGCAGCACCGCTTTCAACAGGGGAAAGATCGCTCTAGTATATCGCAACTACAGCTAGACATGATATGTTTTAAACAAAGACCAATACCTGCTAACGTAGCCTTCCTGTCCCACTTGGATGATTGGATGCTGAGTTCTGAGCAGGCTGCCAGGTGATGGGGGTCTTATCTCCAGGTTTTCCCTCAACTTGCCTGAGCTGTACCCAACGTGCAAGGTGGGAAAGCAGAGCTGCTTGGCAAGGATTAACAGAGACATGATGCCTGAAGGACTGAGTTCACTGTTGCAGTTGTCGGCTGCTAGGAACGGAGGCAGTGTAAGAAAGTATAAAGGGCCTTCTAGAAAGCTGCTATCACTCCGGTATGATATACAACCTTAGACCTGCAGTATATCTACCTCACTTAGCATAGCTGAGTTGGTCTGGCAGAAGAATGGTCTGAAAAGCATCCCAAATTAATGCACTGACTTCAACGACTGTAAAGTGTTTTCAGTGCTGGAGAAGTGTGGAACGCATGGGATCCCCATGCACCTGCTGAGGCAGGTACTCTGGCAACTGCCCCCATGCCAGATGGGTGGAAGCAATCCTGGGGTGCTGCCCTTCTCCAGCAACACAAAGCTGCCGGTCAGTTTTCTATTAACTTCTGTATGAAAAACTCCACAGGAGGAGTCTGTCCCAGGGCATCCTTGGGTTTTTGTCTGCAAAGGAAGACAAAAGCAGATTTACGTCTAGCTCCAGTAACTGTTCTGAATGCGAGCGAACAAAACCAACTGTGCTCTGTTGCACTGCAGACACGACTTGCTTAACTGTCTGGTCTAACTCCACGAATGTGCTGACAACTTTAATGGAAGCCTGCAAACAATTAACCAGACGCTTACCTTCTTCCTCAACAAAAGAGATGAAAACCATGTTTGAGAAACAGGACAGAATAAAATAGATAATATCCTGTAAATCTCCCAAGTATGCAAATTACTTCTTGGTAGCGAGAAGGCAGCCATCAGCCCAGCAGAATTTAAGATCATAAAAATGAAGATAAGATAGGGCCAACTGGTTGCTGTGATGCTTCAGCTTCTTACAAGTGTGGGCTCTAAAAATGGAAAAGGACAATCTTTTCTTCAGAGATTAGAGGCATAAAGTAACTATACTCCAGGCTGCAGTGGGAGAACGAACCCATCACTTCTGTAGATGTCTCAAGTGGGAAAAAACACTAAAACCAGTAAACCAGATTAGTTAAACCATATTAGTTCTATGTGAGTAGCTCTCAGCATGTATACTTATTTCATGTAAAAATGCCAAACGTGGATTTAGAATTATAGCAGTATAATTACACTGGTAAAATTTCCAAGTAGTAGTCAAGCATGTGGCTGAATCCCTGTTTTGATTTGTGATCTAAGAGGGCCATTTTTCAACAGCTGATGAGCATTCGGTTTACTTAGGACTGCATATACTTCTTGGTACAAAATATATACATGGAAATTAAAAAGAATAACTTGAAAGGTGGTTGTTTCTAGGAGGGTGGTGGGTTGATCAAGAAGAAATTGCATCCAGATTCCTGTTTAAATTCTGGTGTTAATTATGTGGTGCAACTCCCTCTGAAATTAATGAAGCTCTGCATATAAAAAAAAGGTACAATTGAGCTATTTCTGCTTCCTCTGTTATACATGAAGGCTTTGCCAGTCTACTATAGCACAGGGAATATTTAATTATTAGCAGGTAGAGTTACGTCAGCAACGACTACAGGGGAACTCCAAAACTTTGAAGATGTTGAATAAAATTTTTAGAAAAACAGAAAATCCCTTTTACAAAAGGCCCTTAGGTGTCCAGGGCTTTCAGTGAGCATAACACAAAATAGAGTTCAGGTTTAATTTGAGAAATTTGCTAAGTGCCTCATTTAACTTTTAACATAAAACTTTCAAATATGCCTTGGAGGAGTAGTATAACTGTCAAACTTTTCATGCAAGACAGTGAAAAAAAATCAGTACTCACTTAATTTTAGTCATACTCTATAGGAGTTAACCAGTGGCTTTTTCTTTTACCATTTGTCAATGGGAGTGTACAAAACAGAAAAGCTGTGTCAGCCAAGCAGAAAATGATAAAAACAATTCAAATTGTTTCAAGAGTTCAGCTACCATGCAGAAACTCAAGAGAAAACTAAGATTACTCAATGTATTTTAGAGGAAAAGCCTGAATAGAAATCCTAGGTTCATGCTTTCTCGAAAATGTAAGAAACTAGCCTCTGATTTTCCATGCATACCCAGTTTAGTACTCCCGCATTCAAACAAATGTTCTCAGTGTATGTTGTAAATTACATTTATATTATACATGTATCCTTATTACATGGTAGTACCTTAAAAGCAGAGATACAGCATTACTCAAGAAGTATTTATGTTGCTTTTCAATCTGATGCTAGTTTTTCAAAGAGAAAAAGCAAAGCCTTTAATGTGACACAATCTAGATATTACATGTATCACAAATAGATATCACAAATTAGATACTCACACGTCAGTATCTAATACTACACACTCTCTTCTTTCCTTACAAGGTCAAGTGTCCAATATAATTCCACAGTGACAGGAAGAATAAATTCTGTTTTACTCTAATCATTGACTCGTTGACATGTAATAAGTGTTATCCATCCTTTGGTAAATTGTTTGATAAATCTCTGAAAAGAGCTTACTTAAGGCCAAGGTTTTTGATAGGAGGTCATATTTCCAAACATTTATTTGGTTTAATTTCCCCGATTTACCCATATTAGTAATGACAGTGATTTATAATTATTCAGTCAAATAAACAAATGGGCATGGAAAATCTTTTCAGAATTGTTCAACACTGTTGGCCCTTCTGAATGGGTTGGGGTTGGTTTTTTTCCTCAGCACTGTCTTAAAGAGACTTATCCAAAGCCACTGAGGCAAATGGGAATGTCTCTGATGTCTTCTCTGGGACTTCGATTTGGCCCAAACAAAATGGGCATTAAAGTTGAGTCTTAAAAAGTGCTAGTCTATTATATGAGCTCACTGTCAGTAATTAACATGTTTTCTCTTTCCTGCAAGTGCCCATATCAAACAGAAGATACAGCCAAGATGCTCTATCTGACAACTTTACAAGCTGCACAGCACCCATGCCAGGCAGCAGATACAAAGAAGAGATGTACGATTCTGGCATCATGAAACCCAACAAAATAGAAACCAGGATTCAGCCACCCCACCACCTCATTAAAGAAGAAAACAAGTTAGCTCTTAACAGAGACCTACAAGAAAAAATGAGCATTAATGAAAGTTCTTTTTCAAACTCAGTAGCTAACTCCTTGCTGCCAAAATCAGAATGTTTCCAGTCTAAAGCTATAGGACAATTAAGTCATCTCCTGCCAATGCCCTCAGTATATGAGCAAACAAGAAGGATTTGTATGAAAGAACCCAAATATGGGCATATCAATCACCATGCTACAAATCCAGATGAACTGGACAGTGATGAGAGAATGACTGTAAAGCTCAATCATGACTCCGAAAGTGAACGTGTGATGGATGTGAGACCCTCCGGACAAGTTCCATTTGTGCTTCTAAATTATCACCATGTTTTAGCCAAACATGGTACATTTCAAACTTCATCATGTACAGCGACAGGACATGTAGGAGAAAATTATGGATACAATTCCGAGGAAGTAAATACATTTATTTACAAAAACCAAAGCCCCTCATCAGCTTCTTCTCCAGAAACCCACAAGGAATCTGCACTACCCCATTATATCGGAACTTCTGTAATAATAGCCAATGGAAGGTGACGGTAATAGAGGAGTATTTACATTTAATTAAGAAGCCAAACTGTAATGATCTGCAAAAAGCATGAGAAAACATGGTTACATTTACTGAGCATAGCTGAAGGTCAATGAGGGGCAGACTCGTGTGTTCCTGGCAAGCCACGTGTAACAGTACCTTCCAGGTCAGGAAAAAACCCTACATCTAGCTTCAGTGCTTCGTTGTCACAGATTAAGCTCTGGTGCCAGTGAGAAGACATGTTACAAACCTTATTTTTGTTATTTTATAGTGTGCAAAAAAATTAAATGATAGGTGTTATATGCAGAGATTTATATGAAGGACATTTTTTTCCTTACCCCCTCCTTCTCAAAATACATTCAAGTTTTTTTTAACATTTTCATAAATATACACTCTAGTGTAGGTATTTTTTGACAAACTGTGTGAAACCTGACATCAACTTTCCACCCACATGTCAAACATCCTGGCAAATGAACTTTGATTGAAGAGTGGTGATTTTCAGTATCCATAATATGGCTGCACTAACTAAACAGAATTCAGTTTGGGAAAAGCTTATTTATTAATTATCAAAGTTTTTCAACTAAATAAATCAAATCTAAATTTGATTTCTTTAACATAGATTTCAGTGTTCTGAGATTGTTACCACCACCATTTATCTTGACAAGGAACGATATGACAAATTAATACATACAAAGATATGTATTAAAAGGTTACAGGTCTTGTCATGGCAAATTGGGACAAATCACGTAGCAGGAACTAAAGACTATTCCCCATAAAAACATTGCAATAAGAAAAAGAAACTTCTAAAATGAGTGTTTCACTGAGTATTCTGGGAGAAGGCTGCGCAGATTTTCAAACCAGCTAGTCAAAAAGACATCTTAATAATAGCACCAGAAATGTTTTCTCTACAGTCAAGGGAATAATGAATGTTTATACTTTATTTTAAACTTACCAGTAGACTTCTGAAGTTTGAAATGTTCAGTTTTTAACACACTGAACTTCCTTAAGCATAAATCTCATTGTCAACACAAAGGTAAGATTAATATTTGACTGATTCGTGCACTTCACAAATTAGGTCAGTGGACAATCCAAATACGGAAAATCGAAAGTCATTGCACAACCGCAAAAACCAAAGTTGCACTTGAAGTAAAGCAGAGTTTGAGGACATCGGGGTTTGGAACTGAAACGCTTTGCACACATCTCAATTTGTGCTAATAAACTGTAGCAAGCGAAAAGCATACAGCACACATTGACATTTTGTCCAGCCTGTCAGGAATAGATTTCCCTGTCTTTTGGGTTTTTTTTTCTTCTTTGAAAAGTTTACAGATGAGGAGACATACAAAACTGTGTGCATTTCACTGACAACCATCGGCCCACTTTGTTTTTCAACCACTTCGCCAAACATTATGTGCTCTTGATAAAACAAGGAATGACTACCTAAGTAATAGCTGTAAATACCAACAATAAAGGTTGTTGTACAGCTGAGTCAGCTATAACTTAGCTACATTTCTTAGCCCAATTCAAGGCTGATTTACACTTTTAAAACTTCCTCTCTCTTATCAGAGACTCTTTAGAGAGACCTTCGATGAAGAAAATGCTTACCTGGCTTGTGCAATATGGAAAAACTCTTGCTCATGGATTGCACCTTGTCAGATAAAAAAGTAATGAAATACACACTTTTAAAACTTACATATTCTCCATCTTTCATATGCAGCAATAATATTCAGTCACCTCCTTGTACATATGAATACTTATTGCTGTGAGTACACAAAAATACTTTTAAAACATATGTTTGAAAACAATTTTCAGTATTTTTATTGCTTCCTATTGAAAGGTTAACAGAGAAGGGTTTATTATGAAGTTAAATTGATGTTCACTTGGAACCTCACAGTTGTCTGACTTTTTCATTTGCTAAAAAAGCAAAAAAAATACCTTTCGTGATAAATACAACAAAAAAGACCTAATCAGCCATTACCGGAATACTGACTTTAAAAAAAAGGCAGAACTAAACCCGCATATTCACTCGCTCAGTGTAACCGCGCTCCTCATTTCGTCTAACGCTCGAGGTGTTAGCAAGTCCACAGAAATGTTACGAGTGAACATTACTGTCATTCTGACTTCATAAATTGAAGCGATGAGACACAAGCTGGGTTTACAGTGGCTTTGCTTAATATTCTTCCCAGCCGGTGTTACTAATAAACGGGCCCAGCTCCTTAAAAGACACAATTATGCTAAGGCTTGTATGTTAATTATGTTAAATTAAAACCATACCCTATAAAGGAGTAACTGACATTGTTTGCATCGTTAAAAAGAAACCCGATGCACAACTCTCATACTGCACTTTTCTCTATACCTCGTTAGTGGCATTGCTGCACAAAGTCGATCTGGTGTATTTTTCTGTTCTTGTAAGTACTTCTCACTATAAAAACATGTTTTCAGGAACGTACAAATTAGGCTTCGGTTAAAAAAACACCATTGATATTTTTCACTAAAATACCACAAAATATTTTTCCAGAGTCTACCTTGTTATTCACACTTCCAGGCTTTATGCAATGAGCCTGAGCAGAGGAGGTGTTCCATCATTCTCCCGCAGATGTTTTACAGTATGTGATATTCAGGTACATGAACTTTCCCTGTTAGGCAATAATGAATCAATTATGCATTCACAGATGATAATACAGGGTAGGTTTAGAAAAGAGCTGTGATTAAAAAAGCAAACGTGTGAAACATTTTTTCCTGCCATTCCAAAATAGAAACAGCAGTTGCACGTTCACATCCGGAATGTGAGTAATTTATATTGAGAGAAAAATACGACTTTTAGTCAGTTAAACTACAGATGTTCACAACACACCCGTACTGCAGAATGTGGCACTGCCACTGACAGCGGCAACAGTCTTAATAATTGAAAAAAATTATGGCACAGTAGTGGAGTGTGAATTGGAATATATTATGAAAAATAACCTCATTTCTCTCTACCGCACTTGTCTGAGCTACTACAGATACCTTTGTCATGTGACTCGACAGGTTTTTAACTCTTTGGGGAGTTCAGATCGAGCAAGTAAACGATATGGGGAGTGCGAGAGAAAGAGAGCCAGAGAGGGAATATTTTACCAAAATGTAAAGTTGGAAACGTTTATCCCATACTGAGGTCTAAAAGTTTTTATCTTACTAATAGAAACACCACCATGTAAATAAGGTGATAAGGGAACAGACTTCTCTCCGGGTCGCAGTAGCCCTGTAATTCAAAAAAGAGTATTAAAGTAACCTAATGAATTTAAGCACAGCAGACAATAGATCTACAATTGGAGAATGCATCACTGAGAGAAAGTGCAAATGGATGGGAAACCTGCCAGAATACCTGTATTTCTCTAAAAATCACAAAACAGGACAACAAGGATTTTTCAACATTTCAGCCATACTTCAAAAACAAAACAGAAAAAATGTTATTATTCCATTTTTTTCCTGAACATTAGATTTTGCTTTTTTTATATGATGCAGATAAAAGCTATTTGGCAAATGTAGGTGGAAAAGCACGCAAAAGAAACAACCTATTAATGCTCAGAATTATATATGTATTCCCTAAAAATGTAAAGCATTTTTGCTTATTTATTATGTAAAACAAAACTGTTAAAATGATAATAAAATCCTGTAGCCAAAGGAAAAGTGAGTTGGATTTCTTCTTTACTAAAAAACACAGGGTGTCACAAAGAATAATGTTGCATATTTGAAAATTTATTTTGATTGTAAGATGTACTATATTTGACAGTTAATGTACTATAAAATACAAAGATTTTTTATTTATTTATTGTATTTTAGCCACGTTGCATTTTAAAGGAAGACTCCTGGGGAACTGAAGATAACACAGAATCACTAATGAAACGTGCTAATGCAGGATGCTCAAACATGACATCAGTTTACAATTCCTCCCTGCAGTTCTTTTTTTCTCAGTTGTGTTACACGGCCGCAGCCTGCGGCGCGCCATCATTTTTTGACCTCTGTTCAGATTTGACCTCAGTCCAGATTTAATTTCTTTGGTGTCTGATCCGTGCGGTGCATCACTGCAGTAACTCATGCATGCAAATGCTTTTATCAAACCAGTTACCCCCAGGCATCAGCTCTTTGCAGCACAAATCTTTTCCATGACAGATATTAAGCTTTACTTCATTTCTTTCTTTATATAGTTACTGTATATTCCAAAGTAGTTGCACAGCGTAATTCTTTAGACTGCTGATGTCTTGTAGATCAATCAGGAAAAGCAAAGAAATTAAAAAATCATTTGTACAATGAAGCAGCAGCGTAAAGAATTCAATGCTTTAATATTATTTCTAGGTAATAGCCCTTGAAGTAGATTATATTTGTTGGAGACATTTAAAAAAAATGCTCTAAAGTCTTATAAAACCTTTTACTAGAAGTGAGATGTACTGCTTGAACTCTTAAATGTTAAGTACATTATTACTTTTTCAAATCTTTGGAAACAGCATTGGTGCTAACTGGACACGACACGCTTACTCTTTCTGAACACAGACACGTGCCAACACACCCAGCTTGCTCGGCAGAAGTTTTCCTATCAATAAACAATCTCTACAAATATTTCCACAATGTGTAATGAGAAATGTTATAACAGACTCCAGGAGGAAAAAAAATGAAGTCACAGAAATACGGACACCGTAATGAATGCTTTTTGAAAGCACTTCATCAAGAAAATAGTTTAAGATATGACATCAGCCTCACAATGAAAGAGGTGTTTTACTGATCTAGACAGTTGAATGAAATAAAACATTTTCAGTGCATTATTTCTGGATCTGGAGCTGTCTGATTCTCTCCATACCTACGTCCAGAGACACTCTACACCACATTTGTCTGTCCTGCATAAAGAACCATCATAACAATGACTTTCATACAAAAACGTTGTGGCTTTCTGGGTGTGCCGAGTTTGGCATCTAAAGAGTAAGAGTCCTGGCTGCGCTCCTCATCCACCTTCGGGCGCGTGTGGTACAGGAAGGTTCACTGCCTTTCCGGGCAGCAACAGCAGCTGCTCGCTATACAACGGGAAATTTCTTTGTGAAGTTCTTTGGTTCTTCTGGAGGAAAGGTCAGGTTTGTAACAAACGCTTCATCCAACTCAAGGCCGTTTCCTCAAGACAACAGGTAGTTTCATACACACGGGATAGGCCACTCAACGGTAGAGGCAAAGGGGCACGCTCCCACAGCGCCCAGCGCTGCCCCAGCACTCCCATACTTGGTTAGTTCTCATTTGCAGAAAGGAAGTCCAACGCTAAGTTTCTTTCCAATGCAAAAATTTTCAGAATAATCTTACAAGTCAAAGTGAGGCTAGAGCAAGCTTTTCATCAAGAAGGCTATGAAGAAATCCAAAAGGAAAAACAGCAACCAGGAAATATCGCAGCATTTTACTATTAAAAAAATCCATTTCTTGCTGCTCAGACACTGTGGCAGCGTAGCTGAGTGCACGTTTGCAGGTCCTTTCTGCCCTTCTTCATACTGGAACATGTTTTACCATCTTCCCCTGTCATTCTTTTACAGTACTTGTCCCTAGTGAAGGGAGAGTGCGTTTTAAGGAAGCAATTCAAGTCAAAACGTGATGCACGGACCTGGTTGTTAAAAGAAATCTCTACAGGCACTCATCAGTCTATCTGGAATATGAGCAAAATCAAAGGTGCTTCCTATAGGCACACCCTACAGTACCAAAACAGAGACAGTGTTTTAGCTACAAATATCAGATTGAGGTACAGATCTAAAGTTTTGTAAAACTCTGTCGTCGGAAAAAGGGCTATGCTTTCCATAGCTGACCTGCAGCAGCATGCGTTGCTCATAAGCTGCTTGAAGGAAAAGGTAGAAGAGAAGACGCACAAGGAAGATGTGGGTATGTGTATGCACGCACACATTTTTTATATATGTGTACATAAATGGGCTCTTCTTTTTATTTAAACTTTATTAACTCAGACTCAAGTTTCATTTGATTATAATATGCGTCATTATTTGATTCTGAGATAAAGGTAGCTGCCGAAAATTAACAGCCCAAAGCAGTTTTGAAAGCATCTGGTGGGAAAAAGCAAAAAATGGTGTTCATGTGCATGATTTTAACTATGCCAATTAACAGCTGTCTATCCTCCTCTGTACAGTTCTATGAAATGTCGGTGTGCAGTCTCATATGATGTGGATCATGGGGGAAAACAAACCAGCAGGGGACGGACAACCAGGCACACATGCAAATCTACTGTGATACGGAGCATAAAATCCTAAATGTAATAGGGACAACTTAATTTCTAGCACTGGCTGCCAAACCACCTAAACCCTAATATGTGAGGATTACTCTAAATTACCATTACAGACTAGCTTCCTTGTTTTAAGACTTCTTGGCTTTGTAACTGAAACAATCTACTAACATGTTCAGATTGTTTATGAGGTGAACTTTAACCTAAAAACCCCATTTCTGGCTAGTAGACAGAAGTCCTTTGTGGAAACCAATTAGGCTGATCCACCTTCAGTAGGGACAAGGTAAGGTAATAAGCAGTGCTGCCTACTTGAGGAAATGAAGCTGCCCACATCACACCTATGACAAACCTTTCATTTGCAGAGAACTGTTTGAAGCTCCGTGGTGGCCAAGCCTCCTGGCGCAAATTCGCCTTGCCCAGGAGAAAAACCCGACAAGCTGCCATCGCATGGAAGCTCCCACATGCCCACTTTGCGCTGCTTTCCAATCACACCCAAGCTGTTACACCTACCCGGGGACTGTGCCGTCGGCCCCCAAAGCAAGCTACTTTCAGGTCAGCAGATGTCAAACCTCTTGCTTTTAATGGTTAGCAGCAAAATCAGATGCTTTGGGAAAGGGGGTGGGTGACAACAGAAACAATGGAAGAGAATCTGGAGACAGGTTAACTATGTGTTTTCTCTTTTTCACTGTAGTAGTTGTTTATGGCAGGGATTTTAAGAGCAGGGCATTTTTCTCTTATTGATTCACTTAACTTCATTGCCATTAGAACAGAATTACTATTAAGTTGTAAACTATTTAGACTTCCCTCTCCTGACATGGCATCCTACAATAACCCAGATAAGAGGATAGGTGATACACTACTCCAGTGGCCTATTCTTAGGGAGGGCTAAAGCCTCTCGGAAGACTATGATTCAAAGGAGATATGAGACACTTTACTCAGATCCAATTGACCAAGAAAAGCAGAGTACAAATAATTTGGATAACTGATGGATAAGTTCTTAAGTGCTGATGGAAAATTCCCCCAAAACTCAAGGCAGCTGTGACAGAGTTGCAGACCTGAGACCAAAGCACAGGATGGTAAACTGCTGTATAGGCCCACTTGGAGAACCAAACCAGCAAGGCTCTACTTAGGTCTGAATCTAAACACAGTGGTAATCCCAGTAATTCAGAAATACATTATAAGCTCTTCCAGCTGTTTCCACCACATAAAAGCATAAACCAGAATTTAGTTTAAAAAAAACACAGTAAAAATGTAAATATTGTACTGCATTGTGCTAAAGCACAATAAAAACGCAGAGACACAAAAAGGAAGTATTCAGCCACTTCAGTTTCTCAAACAGAGTGTGTAATTGAAGAGAAAGTTCTGTTCATTGCAAGGTATTCCTTTGCAATCAGGTTCCATTTAAAGAATAGATGCTTACAAAGAATGGTAACATAGATGTGTTTTAAAGTTAATATGAAAAAATAAAGGCCTTCAGCAACGAGAAACTACCTCTTCTTAACTGTTGAAGTTATCCATGTCAAAGAACAAAGATACCAGAAAATCAGAAAAAAATAAAAATAAACCAAGCTAGTAACTACCCTTCCCACCTTTAAGCAGGTTTAGCTACTTGGTGGCAAATACTAAGAAGCCTCCTTGTGCGCTGTGAGCTCTGAGGACTATTAATGCTTTGGGACTATGAGGTTTCTCAGCATGTCAAAAGAGTTGCCGTCTGGGTGCACAGACTCTACACCCTTGCCTTCCTCATGAACTTGAAGGAATCCATAATCATCTATCCCGACTATCCATGCAATCGGGCCCTCCTCATTGTGGAGACGGACTTGCTTACCACTGCAAATAAAGAGAAACAGACAGTTAGGAATTAATTGGTGGACACTGCAGAAACAATTAAAAATAGCTTAGAGGACTAACGTCTACCAGAATATTTTACTTCCCACTTCACTGGTTCTTTACAGAGAATGATTTTCAGCAGCATTTGCTACCTGCTTTAATTTTTTTCTGTGGAATTAACAGAGTTGGAGTTAATCCAAACAGTCAAATTTTTTAATAAAAGACATGAGTACAGCAGCTTCATCACTAGCTAAACAAATCATTCCCAATTCCCTTTGTTTTGAGATGATACATGTAAATTACCCAGAAGCATTCTTTAACTTGTGCTAGTTCATTGATTTTACTATGTGCTATTTTTATTCTCCCTTAAAAAATTACTTCCTACTTGAGAGTATATTTTAATTAAGTCACTAGTTTTTAAAGGCAATCTAGTAGAAAAAGTAGAAAAATACCAAATATCCATGAGTTCTTTCCAACTTTCTTACCTGTGTATCCAGTACTTGTAGTAACGGGGAAGAACTCCGTTGGGCCCTTTCTCCTGAAAAATATCTATAAGCCTCTCTAGCACAGTTACAGTTCTTGCAATAAGACAGTCTGCAGTCAAAGCCTTCAGCTTTGTCCCCTCTTCCTTATTAAATTTTGTGATGAGATCATTGATGCATATGGTGGGGTTGCTGTTGTTCACATTAAATCCAAAGCCTGAAGAAGACAAACCAAAAGAAGAGGACACAATCTGTAAATATGAACATTATATTACCACCAGAAGGTCAGTACTTTATTCAACTACTTGACACAATTATCTCTAAGGATGTTTCCAGTAGCTGTTTTTCTTCACTCTCTTACACCTTTAAATCTTCCTACTTGCATAATTACAAATCACAGTTCAGATTTCAGTTGTTTCTGCCCTTAAAATGCCTCCTCAAAATTGGAGAAGCAAAACTAGTGCAGTCCTTTCAACAACACACCATCCTATCAACGTGGCTTAGGAAGATGGTAAGTGGTAACTTGCATGTTACAATAACGTCAAAGTGAGAAATTCTTTTATTCCCTGGAAGCTGATAGGTCATTAGCTAATTGAGAGTAAATCATCGATCATACTTTAAGATGGACTTTTATCTTTCAGTCTAAAATTTAATTAAGAGACCTTTCTGCCTACTACAGTTAGCCAATGGCATTTTCTGAAAATTAAGCCTTTTTACTCAGCTGATAAGCCTTGTTTGGCTTGCTCTGAAAAGCCCAGAAGATTTAAGTTTGCCATGTAAGACTCCAGTTTGCTTAATCTGTCTTGCCACAGCATATCCTTTAGAAGCCTCAAGTCTCTCGCTGAGATTTCTCCAGCTAGAATAACGTTGGCAGAACGCCTTTCTTATTTAAATATGGCTCTTGGGGCCTTTTTTGCAGCCTGCTGAAACAGGCTTCGAGGGATGTAAAGAAATATATTGTATTACCTGTTTATTTTTTTCTCCTAATAATTTAGATTTTTCTTTCCTCAGACGTTTGGGATAAAAACCAAGTCTGTCAATCAGGTTTAGACATGTTACACCTCCATCTGCAAGAAGGTCCAGATGCACTTTTTTGTAAATTTGCTATTAATGAGACTATTCATATATGGAAGTAATCCGTATGAACTATGAGAAGAAGGATCTCTTCAGTGAAAAGGAGTTTTTGACTTTTAAGTAGTCAGAGAATGTATGCAGAGAAAGCCACAGTGACACCAGTACCAACACATAGATCCTATGGAAATGAGGAGAGTCAAAGGAAAATGAACTGGAAAATATAATGTGCCACGCCAGCAAATCCCAACTCAGCTGGTTACACTCAAATACCGTATGATGAAGAGAGAGTGACTGTAGCCATTATACTGTGATTGGTACTGTCAAAGTGCATAACGGAGCCTTGGAGTCCCTCTGCAGGCTCAGGACACTCAGGCATGTATGTAGACCACTACTTAGCAACCCAAAAACTGAAATGGACATGAAAGACATACTGAGATGATGAGCTCAGCTGAGGCAGAGGCATTCGGGGATAAACAGGGTGGCAAAAATGTAGCCAGCTAATTTGAAAAACGTTAGGTGCTCAGGACTCTTGGGGTATCTCTGCATTGCCCATGTGAGAAGAGTGAAAAACATTTAGCACTGACCTTGCAGTGTGCTGATGTGGCTAACAGGTCTTCAAATGCCAGGGCTAGCCCTGCCTTCGGCATCTGTGCACTGTTCGGACATGCCTTAGCTGCACACAGAGGCAGACAGAGCTTTTGTCGGTCAAGCACATCGGCTGTCCCTTGCATTCCACTTGTGTTTGACTGCCTACGTCTGTTCTGAGTCTGGCCCTTACATTAATGAAGTACATTCTTCTGCAGAACTCTTCTTCCAAAAGTCCCACAACAACCTAGTTCTTAAGATTTTTTTAAAAACACGTTTAAAGAGACGAACATGAACTGTGTCATCTGCGAGGCCTCAAGCACATGGTAGAGGTGAAAAGGCAGGTTTGCCTCTTGCCTTACTCTTCTGAAATACTTCTCAGAGCACTGAAGCCATGTAGATGGATCTTTGATTTTGATTGTTACCCTCATATGGAATACTCTTCATGAGTGCCAAATGAACATTAAGGTCTAGGAAAGGAATCTGCATGGCTGTAGAAAGGGGAGGCCTGGCTTACCTTTCCTGTTGTGGAAGTTTGATCTCATTGCTACTACTAATACCACAAATTAGATGTCGTGAGTCACCCCTACTACTCTCAGTGACATATGTCATCAAAATGATGGAACAGATCCTTGGACTAGTATGTGGCAAGTAAGTTTCAATCTTAGAAGCTTCCAGCCAAAAGAAAGCTGATGAAAATATACATCTTTGTACATACCTTAGACCTTTCACCACCAAGTTAACTCCTATAGACATCAGAGAGAATGCATAAAGAAAGTTTCCATTTGAATTTGAATATTTTGGTGTTCAGGGTAAGCAACACAAGGTCCAAAAGAAATATGTAATGTGCAAAGAGATATTTTATAAGATGAACTATTTTTGGAGCCATTTTTGCTTTTCTTGTGTTAACCAGAACAGGCTCTGGAAAAACATATGGAAGCAGTAAATGGTTGATGGGGCACAGAGAGACTCTTTTAAGTGTTCCATTCTGTACATGTAGATTATTTACAAAATGAGAATATAACAATTGAACAGAAAATTTAATGACTGGGCATGTTTTCACAGAAGGAGGTGATGACTACTTCAACTGTTTTGCTTGTTTGCACCTTAAAATTTATAGGATCTCGACAGAAACAATATCATGTCCATACTCTTTGCAAGATACTTTACTTATCTACCGTGCTATATTCAAATATAAACCAAATACTATCATGTTCTTCTTTAACCTTTTAGACTTGCTAAGGAACTTTCTTTTAATTTTTTAGACATAGCACAGATAATTATTTTTGAAACTGGACCCTAGATCTCTGCTGGCAGGTTTCTGAGCACGTCTGACAGATCTGTGCTGCTGGCAGTTAGGGGAAACATTTTCCTTAACAAATAACAGGATGATTATCATACTTGAAATGATAAAAGCATCTCAATATTTATTTGTGCACATAAATGTCTTCCCTTGTTAGAGCACTGGGACTTGCTGGAAAACACACGTACGGTCTTTTTGAGATTGGCTGTGCTACGTGTTTGGAACCAGCCTGGCAGGCGCACTGTTCACCTTCCCAATGAACAGATTGTCACCTCACCCAGCCTTCCCATCTACATTGCAAATTTTAATTTCTGAGAGAACTAAAGAAAGCGATTAATTAATGAAATCATTAATTCACTGCTGCTTTACTAGCAATATTGCAGTTTCTAGAAAGGTATCAACAGAAACAAGTTACGAATAAATTTTTAAAGGATGAAAGGAGAAATTCAAACATTACTATGTGTACGTAGCTCTTCTCCTGATTTAAAAGGCATGTTATTTAACAAGTTGTCATGTTGCAAAAAAAAAAAAAACCCTGAAAAAAAGGGATACCTTTTTCAGTATATTCTACTAGTTTTGCAATAGATCAAGGAGGACATTTTCCCTCTCTCACGTAATGCTCTTTCTTTGAACTCCACTACACTAGCCCAGATGCTTGCATTTACGTTTTTCTTGTCAAGCATATGGAATTATTAAGAAAAATGAAAACATTTACTTTTTGTGCTTCCTTTTGATTTAATATTGTGCTTTATTTCCTTATGCCTGCTGTCATTACTTGTTCTTGTCCTTATCATTTGAACTCATAAAGACATTAATAACAAATTTATTCAGGAAAAAAAGTATAGAAAAGCTTGAAAATAGACATTTACCAATAAGTATATGAAATGTTGTTTCAATAAGCGTAGAGTTTACCAGAACTCCACCAAGCTTCATAAGATCGCTGTAGTAAATATCATTTGGCCATTTTACTCGCAGATCAATCTCCTAAAGAAACAAAATGATACACGTTTAGAAACACTTTGCTCTCTGATACTGATAAGATACATGGCTTACTCATCACCCCATATTCTATATTTTCTGTACCTCTTAGCCACACTGAATGTGATCCTGTCCACTGCTCTTCATAATGAGAACCTATTTAAGTGCTCCACAAATGTTACCGAAAAAGTCATAGTAACATGGTTATATGGTTTACTAAGGAGGTTGGAAGCTGTCAGAGAAAAGTGTCTAATAAAAAAAAAAAAAAGGCAGATAATAAAGGCTTAGTGACCAAAGAGAGGACTAAAGATACTAGAGATCTTCAGTCTCAAAATCATGAGGTTTTATACAATTCCTTTCCTTCATTCACAAATGCCTACTAAAGATTTAAAAGATCTATTCAAGAAAGACACAAACTATGGCAGCCAGTGTGGCTCACTGCTGATAAACAATCAGGGTAAGCCCACAATAACATCAACACTGTATTTGAGGATCCTTGCAGAAACCAGACAAGGAGACAATGACATCTTGAATTTCAGAAAGGAAATTTAGCAGACAGGAGAAATTCCAGTTCACAGCTATGTAAATGCTTCAGTAATGTCCTAAATATATTCGCGCTTTCAGCAGCTATGCTCAAGCAACACCATGGAGCTGGAAACACAAACTGTGCTGTGTGACACCATTCCAGTGCAATAGAGAAGTTTTTGTTGAAACCACAGAACTGAACTGAACTTTGCACCGGCTACTTAAACACAAAAAGAAAGCAAATGTGCTTCCTGTAGTTTGAAAAACTGCATATGACTGTATCCCCAGAGGCAAATTATGGGAGGTGCTCCAGGACTACAAGAGTCGCATTCCCTCCTATTGTAGATTATGAAATCCCTTTACAGGATGTGTGAAAACTGCACCTGGGTCCATGTCTACTTTCCTGACAGATTTAAAGGCCAGAGAGGAGTCCATTACACATACATTGACAGGAAATACTACCTGATTTTGCTATCAAAGCATTCTAAGAGAGACTATCACCAATTCATACTCATTATCGAAAACAACTTGACTCTTCACACTGGGAAAGGATTCATAGAAGACTCTTGAGACTTCATTTGAAGTATGAGATAGTTAAATAGTATTATCAGTGTTAGCAGATCTTCCGAAGAGCTATTCAGTAGATCTTACTTAAGGAAAACACACACCTGTAAGAGACCAGACACTAGCTCTGCAACTGAAATGACAGCAAGTATAAAGAAAAACCAAGTCAACTGGGTATTCTCATGATGTAAACTACACAGCAGAGACTTTGCCACAAAATGGAGTGACAAGGAACTGCACAACTATCTGTTAGTCAAAGAAACGATGGACATCGCAAAATATGCTGGGAATGGAGCACCTTCTTACCTTCACTCACTAGAGAGAGATGTCTGCTGTTCTCAGAATGGGAAAGCAAAACACTCTCTTGATATAAGGCCCATTTACATTTGCAGCACTATCATCTGACAGTAAAACTTCCAATTGAGTGGTCAGATTTTCTCAATGAGGACCCAGAATAAAGGCCTCAGTCGCTGCCAGTTTGGCATATTCAACATTCATGACAATCCAAAAAATGATGACTGGCTGATAAACTGAGACACGGGTATTTCAGATTTTTGAATGGAAATCCTTAGATGGACTTTGAGCACAGTGAATGACATTAAAGTGCATTAAAGTATTATTAAGACTCTGACATACACCCAGAGAGGTATGGTAATTTGGAGAGGATGAAACCTCATCTATAGATTAGCCCATTGTTTGCAGCTACTGCAGTTTGTATGGTACAGATGTCCCTCTGACATAAAGAAAAGCCCTGCGTTATCTAATTCTCAAAGGGAAATTTAAGCATTGAGTTTCTGATAAATCTTTGAATTTCCTTGCTTTAATGTATTTGAGTCCAGAACCTTAACATTGGTTACACCCATTGTCTAGGGTGGAGGTACTGTCAAAGAGATCCAGTAGCCTTGTCTTGTTCATAGCAAGCTATATGTTGCACATGCAGTGTGTACAGTACGTGTATTATTGATACATACTATTTTTATATTAGTATTTAGTAATTCAGTCACCTTTTTCCTCTTGAATGGAATAAAATACAAAATGCCACAGTACACCAGGGTAGGCATACAGAAGCAAAACCACCTCTATTCATAAATTAACTCCTTCCCCAGTCAGACTCATATTTTATAAAACTAACTCTTGTCCCTTCTATTTTTAATGGTTAAATTATTCACTCTAGCCAAATATTTTATATTGCAAATTTTAGCCTGAAGCATTTTGTTTTTATAGTCAAGTTATGAAGCACTGAAGTTAGAAGGTTTTAATAGAAAGGCTGACAGACCCTAAACTACAGCAAAGCTACTGGGTGCCACTATAATAAAGTTCATGTGTAAATGTGTATAAGTCATTGATTTTCTGTAATATAGGAAACATATGCTTTAGTTAACTACTTCTGTAAAATACCAAAGTTTTATAGTTAGCAAATATTAGGAAATGGTAACATTAAAAAGAAGATATATGAGGTGATGAAGAAGACTGGTTCTTCATTTTAATATTGATGACAGGACACTTGATTCCCTCTTGAGAGCAATACTCCTAAGTTCTTGCTCTAGAAATCACTTTTCAACCTTAAACAAGGTTTGGAAAAATCCTTTAAAAGGGATAAAGTGGCCACTGAAACAGCACCAACAAAAAAAGCAGAAAAGGATTTATCAGTTTTTTTCATTTTTCCCTCCTCCCTCTTCCCCAACTCCTTCAAAATCAAAACAAATTAACTCAATTGTTAGACAAACAAAATTGACATTTTCTTTACTGCTGAAAACTGAGTCTTAAGTTTCATAAGATTATGAGTGAAATGAGTGCAGTATACTTAATCAGCTCAATAAAAGACAGTATTCATCATATGTATACTAGATTTCTTAAAACACATAAATAACCAAGCATGTATGAAGGCTAAGTTTACCACTACATTAGTGCTGAAGAACTATACTACCCATTCAGTCATTCTATGCATAGGAGACAGTTAAAATCTGAATTTAATGAAAATGGAAACAGGAATTTTGAGATAAATTAGAATGAGATACCTCATATCCTGGTATTGATCTAACTGACTCTACCACTGCCAAGGACACCAGGTGTTGAATAAAAGGAATTCTCTGGCCCAGGTTGGAATGTAGAGGAATGGTGATATGTAAAGTGGATAGTGCACAGCCCATAGGACTAAGCCAAACATTTCCACCACGACCTGGGGAGGGAGAAAAAAAAGTTAACCTCAACTCGAGATAAAATATTTACAAAAAAGATCACTTTATTAATGTAGACAATTGCAAAACAGTAAGATTCAATAGTATCCATCCAAGAATCTACCATAAGACCTGTAATGGAGTTTCCAAACTAATTTTGAAAGAAAAATGGTTAAAGTGCAAAGCTTTTTCTTTAAAAAACCAGCAGGTTGTTTAATGTGCATGCTGCTACTCAATTTCCTAGAATGTCCTAAATGACTTGCTTCCAGGATTTTCCTGGTATCTGGTAACATACACATTTCAAAAAAATCTTGCTTTGTTTAACTGAAGAAGTATTTGTGAAGATGCTCCGTGTGCATCTAGAAATCCATCCACATTGTGAATCAACTTGACACGAGTTAGATCTGTACTGAAAGCCAGATAACCATCTTCACGTAGATCTGTACTCAGAAGAGCTTATTAGGTTGGGCGCTGTGTTCTTCTAATAAAATGAATGTGGCTTTTAAATCAGTGCTAGCTCCCTTCTGGGAAAGAGGTAGAACTTGCTCATATTTATCTGCAAAAGATTGTGAAAGCCTACATAACAGTTCAAGCAGGTCTTGCAGACTCAAGAAACCTTTTATTTCAGAGCAAGTCAAGACCCAGTCTTGTTCCAGTTAAGTCAAAAAGGAGTTCTGATTTGGAAGTCTGACTTGTATTACACTGAAGGTAGTGATGGCAGTTTCCATGACTGGAGAGACTTTTTGGCAGAAACTAGAAGACCACTAAATCATTTCTGCAAAAGCCACCAAACATCCTGAAAATGTTTACTTTGGTCTCTATGAACTAAAGTTTTGAGTTTGAATCCACAGTTCAAGTGGGAAAAGAAGACACGATCATTCTATAGGTTATATTATCAAAAATACTCATAATGTATCTTTAAGGCAGCTAAGTGACATTAAAATGTCCTATTTCATATGTTTAATACACATTTACTAGCACTAGAAGGAAATTTACTCACCTTTCCCTTGTGTTTGTCGAACAGCAATTGCTATTAAACCCATCTCCTCAGGCAACTCGAACATTAACCTGCCAATTAGGAAAAAAAAAAACCCCATGCTTATCAGCCGGAACACTAAGCTACATTCATGAAAATCTAGGCTTAAATATCAGGTAATATTTTACATTAACATTGCACTACCATTTATCCGTTTTCAGTTAACATTTATTCTTGACCAAAAAGCATTAGAATATTAAAAAAAGATTAACTGAAAAACGATCATGTAAAACATTACTATATCTATTACGCTGGAAAAAGTTATAGCCATAGTTCATTTAAGGTGCCTTCTGATAACATACGTTTTGTATTTCTTCATGTTCTCTTGAAGTGCTTATTTTTTGCATGTCACTATCTTCAGTAAGTGACAACTAGCAATTCTAGACATTTGTTTCTACTTACAGCAAATTTTTGTTCATACTACAGAATATAAGAGCAGCAGTTTCTGATTATTTAGAAAACCAATATGGTGGCAATAAAGCAGTTTAAAAGATACACTATCCCCTGAGAACTAATTATGATTTAACTACAGTAAATAAATCTACACCTTCTGAGAACTCTAGAGAACACTGGCTTATTTTAGGCTTGTGTTCTGCTTTTAAAATAGTTTCACTTAAAAGAATACTAACTTTCCTCTGGGGATAAGTAGAAAGTGCACTTTAACACCCCCAAATGAGTCAACGCTAGACTTAAAAAAGAAGAAAAAACCCTACTGTGAGAACTTCATACAAGCCACTTTAAAACAGATCTGAACTGTGCTATGATCCTCCTCCATTTCACATTTTCAGGAAGAGTTATTTAACAGATAAAACAGATATTCAAAGATGTTGCCAGCAAGGTAAACCCAGAAAGTGATTTATGGCATACAAACCTACTTCTAATATGGGCACAAATATCACGCTGTTCATTCATATAAAAGCGATCTTGTCTTGGAGATAAGTGCAGTCCAAATCAGCAAAAAGTACCGTTCAAAATTATTTCCTCTGAATTTCAGATATGTATAAAAGGTGTTTCAAATTCTGCAATCAAGCGAGTCTCTATGGGCAGCAGGGGCCAGGTGCAAGCAGAACTGTGTCGTCCCCGTCCCCCCCCCCACCGGCCACAGCCACACATCTTTAGGCTGGCGACAAGCTGAGGAACTATTCACCCTTCCTGCTTTGCAGGTTGAAAAGCAGAGCTTCAGTAGCTCTTGGGGCTGTATCAGTAGCAAAAAGCACCTAGGATCCCCATGGTTTCAGAATATCTTTCAAATGGCTGACTTGCTTTCAGAATGATCAAAATAGGAGGTTATTGGAGGGCCCAAGCAAAGTCTGGACCACAACTGCCTTCGCTAATTAGAAATACTTGAACGCAAATTGACAGAAGCTGTAACAGGCTCCACGATGCCTTCCCACATTATTCCTGAATCAGAGAGACATTGTCAAAGAGCAATACCCAGAAGATCTTTTTGCCAGTCCCCTTCCAGTTCACGTGAAATACAGCTTGATAATTCCTTCCTTTGGAGCCCATGGATTACATATTGAGACCAGGCTCACCTATCTACCACCAAACTTTAACGTGAAAAGGTTGCCTCTTCTTATACAGGGATCTAGGCGAAAATCCTCCATAGCTCTTTACACCCGTGAGGTTTCAGTCCTGTCTTCTGGGAACAGCGTGATTTCAGTTACAACACCAAGTTCATGGTTTTGCAACATGAAAATCTAATTTAAATTTGGAAGCACAGTTAGGAAGATATTACAGGCTTTGTCGAAATACACCGATTTCTGTTACTTCTCCATTCACATGTTTATTTTTAAATAGGAAAAAAAAAGTCATGTGCTGCCATGATGGGAAGAAAATAATCAGAGCAGGGAAAAAAGTTAATTATGAATCCAAAACACAGACTTCTAGAACAAAGAAATATGATTAACAGAATGTATGAATGCAGCTATTTAGAGGCTTGGCAGCAGGTAACAACATATTAAATGCAGAGACCAAGTTTGTACTTTTAAGGGCCATGAAGAAATTCTTTAACAGACACAACATGGGGAAGTTGTTAATACTCAGACTGATACAGCAAGAGACAGATAGACTTATTTTTACTACTTCCTGAGATTGTGCTGGAATTATCATAAAGCCTATGATAATAAAAAACTCTACACAACCACCCCCCCAAACTTCAGAGCTTTGTGGATTTTGTGTGCTGTTAGTTTTTTTCTGGGAGAAACAACTTGTATTTTCCTTACCAAAAAGAGTAACCATACATGCACTTTTTAACATATTGACTTCCCTTCTTTTCTTTCAACTTAATCAGTTGCAGATTTAACGATTCCATTTTTCTGCAGAGCGACTTAATCACAGTGCTCACCACATTTCCCCCCCCCGAAATTTTTGCCTTCAAGAAATTCTCTGTTCTTTTTTGTGCTCTTTAACTACCTTGCTCTACATATTAAGTCAAAAGACCACACTGAGATACAAGAGTAGGGAAACATGAAACATCTGAAGACAAATTCACCCATCAGGAAGAGTATCAGATGGCATCTATATGACTGTAGAAGATAATACTAGAATTTTATGTAAATTTTTCTTTTCTGCTTTGAACATTTTTGTGGTATTTTCCAAAACGTGACTGAGGCACTTTTAGTATTCAAGAATATTAAATCAGCTGAAATATTGAGAGAGAGATTCTAGCGTAATTTTTTTTATACAAATACTCTCCCCCTACCCTGTAGTGCATACTATGAATGCTGTCAAAAGTAATAAACAATACTTAATTGTTTTATAGAAAATTCAAGTCTAAGGAGGACTTTGTCTTCATAGCTAGTCAACACAATGACTTTTCTTCCTACATGAACGTAAAATGGGAATTGAAACCACAAAAAACTATGTTTGAATAATGTTAACGGCCTGACAACTATAAATTTCATTGATGTTGTGGGTTTAAGGTTGAAACTCTCATTAATGCATCCTGCTGTGTTACAGTATTGCAGAGGTATTACAACAGGCAGCATTACATTCCAGATGTTAAAATACCTGGGCACAAGAGGGTAAGTTATGAACAGATTTCTCCCTTCACTTCAAGTGCCTTGTCTAAAAATCTCACGCTCAAATAGCTTGTTTATAGAGTATTATAAAAGCAACATTAAAAACACCTTTCCATTTTTAGTCAAATGGAAAGGAACACGCCTTCTGGCCAGTTTCTTGTACTATTTTGGACAAAAAGGTGCCCTGAACACTTGCTTTACTACTTTACATCCAGTTTCTGTCCATTATGTCCAGTTTGAAAATGAGCAGTGTGCCTACTAATACTCTTCCTAAACTCTCCTCCGTTGCTCTCCCATCTCCCCATAGTCCTCAACTGCATGATGCTGTGTCTGATTCCAAGCTCTGTGTGATGAATGGCCTGCTGGAGGGTGTGCTGGCCAAGCAGAATAGGTAACTCCTGAGTCCACGATGCAGACTCCTTGGTGGCAATGCTGATCTGGGTCTCTCTCTCTCCTACCTGGAAGCCTGTTTTCATGAGAACATGAATACCTGAAGGAGCTCAAAGATATGGAGGTCTTCTGTAAAACAGGCAGTACACTGACTGAGAGCTGGTGGGCCATGAACAGAGGAGAAGCCACCAAGAATGGCATCATGGTGGGAGTTTGTCACAGACCACATAAGCAGAAGGAGAAAGTGGAAAAAATCTCTTTGAGCAACTTGAGGACATCTGCAGATCCTGATTCCTATGGGAGACTCCCATCTCCCAGTAGCTGCTAAAAGGCAAAAAAAGTGTGATGCAAGCAGTTCAGCTGACTTGTGGGGGATGCTAGGGACAAGCTCTTAACACAAATTATCAGATGATCAACTGGAGTGATAGACTCACACTGCTACCAATAAGGGAGAGCTGACTGGGGAGGTGGCAATCTGCAGCAGCTTTGGCCGTAGCAAACATGAGTCAATGCTGTTCAGGATCCTGAGAGGAATGAGGAAGGCAAGTAACAGAGTACAACCCCTGGATTTCATTAGAGCAGGATTCGGTTTATTCAGGGACCTGATAAATGGGATCTTACGAGAGGCAGCTCTGAAGGGCAAGGGAGCTGAATAGACCTGGTCTTCAAAGACAACCTCTCACAGACAAAATAACGGTCCATCACAATACTGAGGAAAATAAGTAGATGAACAAGGAGATTGGTTTCACCAAAAAGAGAATTCATGACTGTAAAAAGAATGTACAAAAGAGATGGAAGCAAGGAGAAATGCTACAAAGGAGAAATGGCAAAACATTGTCGAGCAAGCAAAGCTTGTTAGGAAAGCTGAAGCTCAACTGTATTAAAGATTGGCAAGAGACATGAGCGCCGGAACGCCTACTGCTACCTGATCAGAATAAACAAGGAAAATGTGGGCTTCTCACTGACTGAGGCAAAAGTGCAGCGGACACACAGAAAGCTGAGTTACTCAATGCATTCTTTGCCCCAGTCTTCACCAACAAGGTCTGCCAGGCCTTTACACATACAGACAGGGTTCAAGAAGAGGAGGAAATACCAACAGGAGAAAAGGATTGATCTCATAAGTCTCTTGAGAAATCTTGACTCATAGAAGTCCATGAGAGCAGATGAGATGCATCTGAAAGTGCTGAGAGAGCTGGCTGATGGCACATCAAGGCTGTTTTCTGTCATCACGGCCATGGAGATCAGGGGAAGTCCCAGATGAATGGAGAAGGGCAAATGTTGCAACCATCTTCAAGCTGTTTTTCACAGCACCCTTGTGTCCAAGTTTGGCCATTGTGGTCTAGATGGACACACTACCAGAGGAGCAAAAAGTGTCTGGATTCTGGGATGGAAAAGTAATGGTTTGTACTCTACCTGTAGGTTGGATACAACTGCAGTTCCTCAGGGGTTTATCCTGAGACCTATACTGTCTAATAACTTAATATATTTACCAATGAACCACAGGAGGAAACGGCACACACGTTAACCAAGCTGGCAAATAACATTGAACTATGAGGATAACTAAGCATTGGAATAGGATGCCCAGAGAGGCTGTGGAGTATTTCTGTTCTTGGAGGTTTTCAAGATCTGACCAGAAAAAGCCCTGAGCAAGCTGGTCTGAATTCATTGTTGACTCTGCTTAAAAGAAGGAGGTTGGACTGTAGAGACCTTCAGGGATCCCTCCCAGTCTGAATGATTCTTTGACTCCAGGAAATGTACAGAAACTTATCTCTGGTGTTTCTGTCTGTCCTTTAAGTTTGGTTGAAATCAGTCAGAAACTAGCCATTAGCTAATAATTACCAAATTAGCAATTTAGCCCAAAGGCTGTTCACTGGAATCCCCAATCTGAAGTGGGATCCTATATTAAAGTCATTTTCACACTCTCTTACTAGCCTAAATATTTAATTTTCTCCATCTTCCACTTCCCATGCTGTATTTTATACATGACCAGAGGCAATACGCAGGCTCCCAAAAGATTGACTCCCGCAGCTGAGACAGGCAGAAGAACACGTAAACTGTTAATCCTACTGAGGCTTATTTAAATGACAGGAATCTTACCACTCTATACTGTTATAACTTTGCCTATATCCAGCAGGCAAAATACGTGCCAGAATACACTATTACATGAATGCACTCTTCTGTTCTATTGCAAAAATTCACAGCTTCTTTCACTTTATAGTGGGTTTCCCTATAGCAATGTTAGTACAGAAAGGACCATTTAGTGTCAAATTCTCTTCGAACTCCTTAGATACATTAAAGTCCTACATCAGTGAGAAAAAGTGTTAAGGGATTACAATGTCCCAGACTTGTGGAAAACTAAAAAAGTACTGGAACCTTGGACTGCTAGTTTCTTGTACCTTACTTCAATAAATACTACAAAAAGAAGATTGTCCTATACTAGTCATGACACTTTCAGCAAGGAATAATCTATTGATACTATGAACGACATAGGTTAGCAACTTATATATACTTTGGCTTGTTAGTCTTTGAGAGAAGTGCACTAATAACAACATAGTTTCAACAAAACTGCAATACATAGGAAGACTAAGTAGGGCAAAGTCACGTGAGTTATTTTTCAGCTGGATCAATGCTCTAATCTGGCTCACCATAAATGAACTCTGCTGTTGGCAAAAGGGAAGCAACAGTAAAAGAGGCCAGTAGACAGAAGGGAAGACCAAACTACCTCTTTCTTACCACCCATGTACTTATGCTTGATTTAAATTATGGTATTATGGCCTCAGAATAGTGCATGCTTTGCTTGTGGAATTGCTTTGAGAATCAGGCCTGCTGAACAGGCAGGGTAAAACTCTATCATTAAATGCTCATTTTTTCTGCTCACTGCATTTTTCAGCTGGTAATTTTCTTGTCTCTATATTTTTATACCAGATATTTTATAATTAGTCCTTTGTATATGTTTATAGGCTTTTCCTCTTAAAAAAAGAAAAAGAGAATTTTAAAACACAGTACCATACAGCCAAAGGTGTCAGGAAACATACCCAAATAAGAAAGGACTCCAAAAAATTGGGTTGCCAACAAAATGCCAGTAAAATTTGAAACCTGGGTTCAGACACACTGGTAATGTTCCAAAACTGAAAACTTAAAGAACTTCTTTATTCAGTAAATCAGCTTCTCTGTGAATATCATCAAGACCACAAAGTTACAGTAAAGGAGGGAGTTTCCAAGGGAGATGTGAGGAGAGTTTAGGAGTTTAAGTTGTTTCAATTTTTAATTTGAAAAGCAAGAACCTGTACTGTTTTGAACAATTTATTTACATTTTTTTCCTATAATAAGTTATCTTTTCAATTTATGACCTACCTTTATTTGAAAAAGCTACCTGAAGTATACTGAAAAGTTAACATAAGACAAATGGAAGCGAAACAGATTTCATTAAAAAAAATGAACTCTAGTGCCAAGATTTAAGAAACAGAATAGTTACTGGAATGCAGTGAAACGTATTTATCATAACATGTTAAGAATAGAATCTTCAGAGTGGAATAAAAGGTTACAAACATATTGATCAAAACCAGATCTAACCACTCTTGTCCAAAGTAAAGCACAGTATAGATGCTATAAAAAACTTAAAACATACAGACCAATGCAGCCTGTAGTGATGTCACGTTCAACAGTAATTTCACCCCACTTCATTAGATAAGAGTGTACAAGTTTGGTCACTGTCTGAGAGGGAAACCTTAAAGTAACCTCATACAGTATGGCGAGAAACAACAGCATTTCAGTAAGGTGGCAAATGTATTTTAAATCAGCATTAGATTCACTAATTTACAGTGTGAGGCATCACAACCATTAGAATCTCAAAACTAATCCATAGTGATTCTGAATTCATACAATGTTACTTAAAGTTACCTCTCAGATAAAATAGCAAACTGAGAACTTTTTGCATACACAGCGATTTTAACTTGATATTCTGGCCAATTTCTAGTCTGGGTAATTACATTTCCTTATGAAAATTTCTCTGCAATTTACTAAGACAGCACTTCATTTCCTGTCTTAAATCATACAGGGTGTTAAATAGTTGCCATGTTCCACTAGAGAAGTGATGAAGTTATTCCCAAGTAGGCACTCAAACAGTTAGGGTTAATGTAGAACAAAAGACACTGGACACATCGTGTAAATTAAAGTGAGCATGAAAAAGAATTCTATGTAAGCAGAAACTAGCTGCCTTCCCCAGATCCTTCACAGAGGTTTCCGTTGCAAACTGGGAAAAATGAAAGCATTTCAACAAAAAAACATTCATTCCTTGCTAAGTAACTAAGTAAAAAATGAGCAGTAACACTTATTTTCCTTAGATTCACAATTTTTTCTTTATCCTTTTACTATCAAAAGTTACATCAACACCAATCATACTTAAAATTACAAAAGTAATTTATAGTTAAAAGAATACTCTAAAAGCCTGTGGATTTTCCTCTACGATTTGCTTTTGTTTCTTTTATTTTATGCCTGTGCTCCAAATTTAGTCCCCTGTGGTTTATGATAATGGTAATGTGGTTGTGACTATAAACCTAAGGATGTAGTAAGTTTCTAGTCTTCCTAATTCAATGCTAACTGAAAAAGTTTTATATTTTCTCCTCTTTCTAAAGGAACACACGATAGTTTTCCTACACTAAAACAAGAGGTAGCATATTTTTACATTGTTTGACACTTCTTGTGGTCTGTAGATTATTTTACCTTTGGGAGGCCTTTTGATTAGCTTAACATTCTTTCTGAAAAATATTTTTAATGTGAAAAACAACTAACTAAAATTTCACGCAAATTTTTTTGTTACCACTGTTTTCCTTGGCCAAAAGCATCTGAGTCTGAATTTTAAAATTTCCATGTGCCTCTCTCACCATGTAATTTAAAAATACACACAGAACTTCTTCTAAGTTCTAAACTCTTGTTCATATTTTTATTTCTATGATACAGGGTACACTGTACAATGTATGTTACAAGTGTGGTCATGAAGATGGTAATTTGACATGTTACTTGGCATTAAATAAAATCTTCATAATTCTGCCCAGGTGTTACAACTATTATAAAACAACTATAGCTTCATAAACTGGCAGGTAAAGCACAATTATTTTACTGGCTTGTATTTTTTTCCATTAAGCACTGTGAAATATGGAATCTTTGAAAAAAGTATTATTAACATATTTTTGCTGTGCAAAAGCAACCAAGAGCACTATATTCCTTCTATGTCAATAAGCCCAGAATTTAATTGGAAAGCTCCCACAGACAAAAATGCCAGTTTTTTTCTCTTTCTTCATTAAAAAAACCTAGATGTGTAGCATCTAGAAATTTCTTAAGTATAATGTATGAGATGAATGCAAAAGGAAAGATTTATTGCGAACCTGGGAAAAAAAGGTATTTTTTTTGTTTTAAAGAAAAAATGTTCCAGTGAGAGCCATTTTTTGCAGAACATCTTAGAAAATGGCAATGTAGCCCTAAAATTTTAGTTATCATTTGAAATACTTTGTTTAGCAAGTACAGTTTAAAGCATTAGTTTTTAAAAGGCATTATTAGACCCAATCAGATGTTTTCCATATACATAATTTTTCATAGAAAATACAGATTCAGAACAGCCACTGTTCTCTAACAGAAGGAAGAACTAATTTATCTGAAACAATGTTATTCTTCCTTTAAAACATTTAACACTTTTTTGGGGTATTTTCAGCCTAGTCAAACACAAAAGTTGCTTCAAATATATGGAAATGCTAAAGTTTTGAATAATTTAAACTTTGAAATGTATCTACCCATGGTACCACAACTGGACATTCAGATGCCTCAGTTTCCCCCTGAAGCCTCAGGAGCTACATTTGCCATCCAACTTGTGGTTTGTCTTTGGTAAGCCATGTGATGCTTCACAGGGGACACACTTTTGGATGAGGAGTCTGGCCCACCAGCCACAGTGGCAACATGGGCTATCCTAACTAGAACCTTCACAAGGCATAAAAGTCCTATATGCACTTCTAATTCATTGTTGAGCTGACTTGAAATGAAGCATTGAGCTGGGTTATAAATCCTGAACATTACACTTCAACATCCCTAAATAGAATTTCCCTGCAATTTCTTGTTCCCTATGTGAAGAAGGACTGACGATATCTCAGCTTTTTTCTGATTTCAAGTTGCAGATCATGTTAGAGACAGTAATTCAGAAAAATTATTGCTTTTTTTTTTTATGGTGAATAAAAAAAGGCAGTAAACACAATAGCTAAACTCAGTTGGCTCTGTATTCATGCATCTAATAATTAAAACACAAAAATGCTCTCATCAAGTACCGGAGTCTTATACTAGCTGCTCCCTTCACAGTGCCAACAGAAACCACAAGATTTCTAAATTCAGTATTAAAGCATACAGCACTTTTCTCATGCAAGAGCCAACATCCAAAAACATATAAATAAAGAACAGAAAAGTTCTGTTTCCAAATATGTTGTGAAATATTTTTAAAATCCCAAGTATTAGACTGTGCCAACCTGAAGGCAGACTCCAATAGTTAATTTCATGGGTGATTAAGAATGGATTTCAAAATAAGGAAGTTACTTTATGCTGGCCACAGCATCCTCTGTAGACTCCAAAAACAGTCATCATAATGTAGACTTTAACCACAGACTCAACACAAAATGTAGCTGATATTTAAATCCCAAAACAGTGGATTCTCTTTGTCAGGGCGGGTAGGAGAAAACCCAAAGGTCCCCATGTAGCCCTGTTACTTCAAATTCTTCAAATGCAAGAAAAGCTGTAACTTCCTAACTCTGTAAAGTTCAAAGGAATGCCCAATTTAGGACAATTAAATAGGTACAAATACCTGTTACCATGAGAGATGGATGAATGGGTAAATGCCCAATCTGGAGAGAGCTGACATCCACGCGGGGAGGGCTGCACAACCATCCTGAATCATGTATCTGGATCACGCCTGCTGCTTAAGCAGCAATTGATAAGGGGCAAGAAACCATATAGGTCCCCAGGTAAATCTATACTTGTATCTTGGCATCTTGCCACTTTTCTGAGCAATGACCACTGACATTTGCATGTAGTGGGTGATGAAGTCTGAATACACCAAATATCGTCAAAGAAAAAATGCCTTTCATTCTTGCATTACCTTAGTAAACTCAGGAATTACTTGCAAATAGTGACAAATGTAACACGTCAAATTCTAACTACGTATCACTATAATCAGTATTTCAATCTTCTTGTATGAAAACCAAAGAAAACTGCAAGATGGCTCAGCCCTACCACTCCTCCTTCTCCCCCATCTCTGCTGCAGTTACCCTGTTGTAGTATCTCAACAGCTAGGATGTGGCCACAAGTCCCATTGTCCATTACTAGCTCTCACGTGGATGTGTTTGATGACATGCCATTCTCGCATTTGTTTGTCAGATATGTAATCAGTATTCATAGAGTAATACTTGAAATCTGTCATAAATAATTTCTGAACCTCCGCAGCAATGTGCCCTGGTGGACAAGAAGGCCAATGGCATCCTGGGATGCATCAAGAAGAGTGTGGCCAGCAGGTCAAGGGAGGTCATCCTTCCCCTCTACTCTGCCCTGGTGAGGCCACATCTGGAGTACTGTGTCCAGTTCTGGGCTCCCTGGTTCAAGAAAGACAGGGAACTGCTGGATAGGGTACAGCAGAGGGCTACAAAGATTAGGGGATTGGAGCATCTCTCTTACGAGGAAAGACTGAGGGACTTGGGTCTTTTTAGTCTAGAGAAAAGAAGACTGAGGGGGGATCTTATTAATGCTTACAAAAAGAGAGGGTGCCAGGGGGATAGGAACAGTCTTTTTTCAGTGGTGCCTGGTGATAGGACAAGAGGTAACAGGCACAAAGTTGAACATAGGAAGTTCCATCTTAACATGAGGAGGAACTTCTTTACTTTGAGGGTGGCAGAGCACTGGAACGGGCTGCCCAGAGAGGTTGTGGAGTCTCCAACTCTGGAGACATTCCAAACCCGCCTGGATGCCGTCCTGTGCAACCTGCTGTAGGTGACCCTGCTCTAGCGGGGGGGTTGGACTAGATGATCTCCAGAGGTCCCTTCCAACCCTTACCATTCTGTGATTCTGTGATAGACCTCCGGGTCCTCTTTCACCTAATTTTTTGTGCATTCTTTAGCTGTAAAGTGAAAGCAAAATACAGGCTCAGAAAAGAAAGTTTCTCATTCAGCTTTACTGATACACTTTTACAAAACAGGTGTTCAGTAGACCCTGACACTTAAATTGAGTTGTACTAAAGCTTAGTCAGATGTGAAGCCTTAGCAGAGGTGTTCTGGGCTAGTAAGTGAATGAGCAGAATCATTCGGATCACATGCAATAGTAGCAAGCATCAAAGAGAAGGAGGAAGACTTGGAGGATTAGTTATATGATACTATGACTCTTAGCAATACTAAGCACTAAGCAAGCCAAAATTGTGAGACAGACATGGTGGTATTTTCTTTTAAATGGAACAGTAAGGTTTTATCCAAGGTTAGGGTGGTCTGTAGTAAATAATTCCTTTGGCTCTGCACTGGGAAGAATGTCTTAAATGGGAAGCATCAGCACTGACATATATATGGTACTACACAAAAATGCTCAGAAATAGAAAGGAATAAAATTAATGCATATGTGGAGGAAAAAAAATAAGCAGTTAGCACATCTGTGCAAAGTAAAAATCCACTCCACCAGCAGAAGGCTACCTCCCAGTACCCAGCTTTGTAATCATGAGCCACAGCTGCGTGGAAGCAAGCTGAAACCCTACTCTAACAGCAGGTCAATGCTGACAGCTACAGTGTAAGTCTAAGATACAATTTTATACACAGACATAGAAGGTTGGAGGGAAACACAGGTGCTGCCAAAGTCTTTTTCCCTTCCTCTTCTATGTTTGGTAAAATTTTCTCTAGACTACTCATAAAACCTTATAACAATGGAGAAATGACAGCTTACGTAGGCAAATTACGTTTCTTTAGTAATTTTAAAGGAAAAATTACTGCATCTGCATTTCTGCATTAAAACGTTGTCCCATAGCCACTGAAAATGGAGAAATGCTTTTTCATTTTGATCCCGTAAGGGACCATTGACTTGAGTAAAGGTTTCTTTACACTAGTCTTGTCTTCTTTTGATGAAAGAAACATAGTTCTTTTATATCCCACTCCCCCATCTAAGGAGTCATGTTTCCTAGACCCTGAACTATTCCCTTTTCTCTGCTTTGCACTGTGCCCAGCAAATCCACACCTTTTGAAGCCTGGTGCTGAAAACTGGACCAATAACTCCAGTTAAGCACTCCCAGTGTTGAGTAGAACTGAAAGGATTACTCCGTACATTTTACACGTAGCACATTTTTAAGCACTTTTGTGTGAAATTCAGTCTCAGTCCTCACCTCCTTTGTTACAACAGTAAGACTTTTTTCTAGCTTATATTCAATTCCTGACTCAAACTGCAAGATCCTCTCTTGGTGGTATCCAACCACCCTATCTTCATTTAATAATTTGCATCTGATTATTGCTCAATGTCACACCTACCCATAAAAAGCTGAATCCTAATTATTTCATGTCATTCTTTGATTCTTCAAGATTGTTTAGAGTTTGAAACCTACCTTTCTACAACTTTATAGCTTCTCCCTACAGACTTGAGCTTTTAATATACATACCCGCAATTCTGTCATCCAAATTATTAATGAGAATGACTGAGTTGTGCTGAAGCATTGGCAGATATGAAGCCTCAGCAGTCTGACCTAGTAAGTGAATGAGCAGAACCACTAAAGCCACATGCAACATAGACAAATATGAAGTGAAATCAGAACACCACAAGGACTCTTCTCAAATGCATCCGATAATGAAAATATGACCCGTGATGCTGAAGCTCTAAGTAGGGAGATCAATAACTGTAATCTTCAACAACCCTTTAGATGCCCCCCACTTTGCACAAAGCAGATTAAACTACACCATGACTAAGAAAAGAACAACTAAAAATACAGCAGAAATGGAACCAAGCAAGTCAATTAAATGGGTCTTTGTGTTACAGTTAAAACATCAGCCTTAGCTGTATCACTTTAAATTATTTTATTCCACGAAAAAGTTAAAAGCAATTGCATAACTGGTATATTGGCCCAGATAAAGTGATTTTTGGGAACTACTTTGCACTTCCTCTGAGTGCTAATGGTAAAAATCCCATTCCTAGGTTAGCATTTGGATTTCTGGAAAAAGTCAGAGCTATCTCCCAAGCCCAAGAAGCTATAATGCAACAGGTAACTCTATGTTGTAAACAATCACGGATTCTGGATAAAACAAGATCCAACAGGTCATAATCTGTTGTAAGACCTGGAAGATCTTTGGTAATGCACACTCTACATAGGTCTTAGTTTTAAGAAGGATGTTTAAACACTTCAGCTGTGATACTAAGGAGTTAAGCATCTAAAAGGACAAAGATCACTGAAGAAAAAATGATCACTTTTCCCTTTCTCTACTAATAGAATTTTAACAAGAAACTCTTCACAGAATTAATAAAGTTGCAGTTGTAAATGTCAAGTGTTTGCAGCTGTCTGTCTCCTCTACCTTTCACAATATATTTAGTGTTGAATATAACTGAGAAAGAATAAGGTGAGGAAATACTTTTCCTTTCAGGTGTTTTTTTTAAAAAGGGGCTTTTTCAACAAGTACTCCATAAATAATTTTGACTTTTCAGCCATGGACATAAGACTAACATAACAGAATACTATATGCCTATCCATCCAGAATAAACCTGTAAAATTCATCTTCCTATCACCCTTGTTTTCTTTTATGGGATAACTTCTCTATTGCAGCAAATATAAGCTGCTTGTGTTCACTTTTGAGACCCTTTTCACTACCATTCAATCTAACATTCCATAGTCATCCTGTCCCTGTAGGTCTTTTTGCCATTCACAATTTGTAAGTTCTGGGTCAGGAATCATCTTTTTTGTGTTTTTATAACTTCTAGCATCTAAGCCATCACTAGGGTGGCTCAAATGATTCAACAAGAGAAATTCAAATGGTGCTGGAGTTTATATACTGTTGGCTGACAACGTCAAGTACAGGTAAAACACAAGGCTCAGACAGTGATGGCACATCTTTCACCTTTGCAGTCCATCCACCATGGGGAAATGATTTTCTCACATACAAAATTGCCACTCGTATTAGCAGAACAGACAAAAAGAACTGACTTTTGAGACCAGTAAACGAACTGACTATCACCCAATATATAAGTTCTTATAATAAACATGTTCAGATTATAAACACACAGGTTTTCTGGAATTCTAGGGGCATTTTCCATGTATAGAGACTAAACTGCTTCAGGTATCAAGTTGCAGAAGTATTACATTAATTCCACGGCTATACATCAGAATGTAAGCAGAGCCCGAAGTTTACTAACAGGCAAGATATACGCTAAGTGCTCAACTCGGGCAGCATACTTTTACACATCACATACTCTTATGCAGCAAGAAATGGAATATTCATTCCAAAATCAAATGCAGACATGATCAAATAGACCTCTGTCAATACACAGGCCAGAACCTAATTCTCCGGTGGGGTTTTTTGTTCTACAGATCCTGAAAGCTGAGATGTGTAGTGATGGAAGCCAAATACAACAAAAGGAGCACAACTCTCAAACTGAAAGTACGAAGCACATATTTACAGTGTGACACTACCTGGAAATTCTCAGTGGTCTAGCAACAACAAAAGACGAAAAGTTTTTTTTTAGTAAGTCAAAATCTTTGCATCTAATGCAGCAACAGAATGGTTGGATAATGTCAAGTTACATTTGCTTATTGCCTGTTAGTGTATTTTTTTAAATAAATTCTGTATATGAATATTCATTTGAAAAGCTACTATAAAATCTTTTCAATAGTAAAAGAATTCAAATTACGTATTTCAGATGATAAAACTTATATTAGCTATTCCAATATCAGATAAAGCAAGGTGGCTTCCAAAATCATTAAATGCATTGTCAAGTTCTCAATTTTAAATGCTTTTTTTAAACCCTACTGTCCAAAAAAAATTCTTGGACATTAATATAAAAGATGCCTTTGATTACTTGTCACACTCTATCCTTTCTCTAACATGAATGTTTATTTTTGTTATTGAAGAGTTCCTATAACTGAGTTTCCTTGCATTAATTAGCTTTTAGGATACTTCCACAAAGAAAAGATGACTGAATTTTAGAAAGGAGATCATAAAATATAATATGTGACAGCAGAAGAATGCTTTATTTATCTGTGCACTAAACAAAACTCACTATAACTTAAGCAGTTCTTTCCAGGTGGAACAGACACTGTGAGGAGTAAGTCCAAACAACGCTTGTAATATCCTATAGGCATACATAAACACACAAAAATTAACTCATTCTAGCAACTGAAAAAAAATGTTTGCAGTCAAATTAAGTTAGTCCCTTAGCCCCTCTTTTGTTGCCAGTGCATATGCACATCAATAAAATCCCACAGGCCTTTTCTAGCGAAAAGGTTTTGATAATCCAGTTAAACAGCATTCACTGTAAATTGAAGGACTTGAAAGAAGTAATAAGTAATTATAGATGTGCTTTCCCATATGAATGCAAAGTTATTTGCATGGCTGACTAACATCTCTGGATTATATATTGATGGTTTTGGTTGTCTTGCAACTCAGTGAAACCATTATCTGCAAGGCAGTTTGCCATCAGGCCTCATGAAATGCAGCTGTTCGCATGGCTGCCTCTTTCCCAGACTAACTGGGATTAAGTTTCTGTTGCCACAAAAGCTCTGCAGTCCTGACGAGCATTCTTCTACGCCAGTGTTAGGGCTGTGTATTGGGCTATCATATGAGGATGGCATGGGCATGGCAGAGTTCAGTTTAGACATCACTTACAAAAGCAATGAAAAAAATATAATAAATAATAATAATCATAATCATCATAGAAAAGAAACAAGAAGCCAAATAGGACAAACTATCAGTATCAGTCCACACTTGATAAGAAAAACTTTATGTCTCTCAAAGTGGAGAGGAAATAACACTGAAATTTTGACCAAAGTCGCCCTCTTCTAGTAGTTTTGAATGTTCAAGACTGCACGCAAGGAATGGTTAAAACTTTGGTTTCAATCTACTATTATTAGATAAAATCAATTTGATTTGTCTAGACAGTCATTACTTGTTATTCAATCCTACTTTGATGGTATGGGATCTTCCCATAAACAATTTTTCATGTATGCCTTTGTAGGATCCAAAGCAAAATCATAATTTCTGTGGTTCTGTTTCCCTATGTTAGTATGCACTTAATCACTATTTATCTACAGTGTTCCTAAGAGATCTTGGAAAGCTAACCAATAACTATTGGCAAAGCATTTCAAAAACCACAGATGGACGATGCTATAAAAGCACAAAAAGCATAATAGCATCATTTCTGAAAAATGATACGGTTAGTGACTTAGATACATCAGGCACTACTGTTCCACTACTCTGTGTTATTATTCCGCATAAGTAATGTTATGAAGAGATTTGCATCTTCAAAGTCCCTCATTGGGAACGACTTGAAGAGCCTGCTTTGTTGGGGCTCTGAACTTCTGACTTTGCACAGGCAGTGAAAGGCCTGTGCATACTATTTCTAATCCCACGGATGACACAGATCAGTAATTTCTAAAAATCAGAGACAATAGTACGATGGTCTAAGATTGAGCTGTAGCCATCATGTTTATCACATACCCCGCAGCTGGGGGCGAAAGCACTTGGGTGTCAGTGAAACAAACCAAACAGCGGGTGTGCAAATGACTGCAAAATTATTATAAGAAAAGGTTTTATGTTCCAGAAATATGACATTGTTGCACACGTTCAAATATGCTGTGCCTTTGCTTTAGAGTACAATGAATGTCTGACAGCAGTTCTAGCCATAAACTCATCTACTGCTATGCACTGAAAAGCACTGTTGAAACAGCTTCGTGTTTTACCATGTCAAAATTACCATGTCTAGTTCTAGGCCTCTGTATAGGAGCCACCTGGACTTTCATTTTCCATCCATCTACCGAATGTCAAGTCCAACTAACATTTCACTAATCATGCAACAAATGCACAGTAAAACCACAGCATTTGTTATGTCCGATAATCCAAGGCAAACGTACACAGGAAATTTTAGAAGGTTCTTGGGGTCCTGGAGGTGGTATCTATACAACATCCAGGTTTCATATCCATGCAGTAGAGATCCAAGACTGATTACAGCAAAACAGCTTAAGCTAAACTATAGATTAAATGATATACAAGCACAAAAGAAATTATTGACTTTGTCATGCCTTCCCACCTTTAAATGGATATGGTCTTTGGTAGCTAGTCAAATGTTCAAACATTTTCTTCAAGCTGAAAAATCAAACCAGTGAACTTCCATGACACTTTTCCCCTTTTTAAATATGCATTTGACGCTCATCAAATCAAGTTAGAAAGAATTATTTTGACTACTTCTGCTTGTAATGACGCAAATGAGATCAAGTACATCTGCAACCACCCAAGATATTTCAAGTGCATTCCAATACACTGATGCAGAAAACATGTACAGCCACTGCAAAAAATGCTTAAATCTCACTCCAGTCTGTGAAATTGCAGACACAATTGAACAGAGGTTCACCTCTGCGCAGAGCTATAAGATACTTTTAGGTCTTGAAGTTTCAATTATTTGTGAATCACGGGCGTAATACAGTGCAAATATCCTTTGAAGTCATTACTGTTAACTACACTGCAATGCAAAGAATATTCTATTTTCATTCTATGAAATAATTGATGCATGATATTACAGAATAGTAATCTTGGGCCCCTCGCTAAATGCCAACTTTCTGCCTATCTAAAATAGTGATGGTAGTTGGCATGTTCCATCCTGAACATTTGCCTGGTTACACTTCTGCGTATGGAATACCCTCCTTCATTTTAGAAAGGGAGGCATCTCACTTTATTCAAGAGAATAAATTGAGATATTTGCACATTCAACACCTTAATTTTATAGGTACATTTCTTTGGTGTGTATTTAAAAACATGCAGACACTGGAATTCAGAAACTAGGAATCAAAGCTCAATGGGAAACATCATACTTCTACTCATTATAGGAAATCACCTCAGCAACAAACTACAGCAGCTGTTTTTCAGCAAAACACAGTGTTACCCTGCTCTTCATAGCAAGGGATTTGGAAAATATTTTTGAACTGAAAACTGCAAGAGAAGTTCAGGCAGAAAGTAATTAACTTTTCTCAGTTATGAAGGAGACCTCAGTATGCAACTCATTATATAGTAAAATTGGTCTCTGTCTCAAAGAGACTACAGTTTAAGTATAAGATGAGAGGACAGAACAAGAATAAGATGATAGGTAGCAACACTGACAAGTATTAACTTTTTCCTGTAAGATTTCAAGGCTAGAAGAGAATTCCCAAGACCTTGAGAGGAAAAAGCAGCCAAAACCTAAAATCATGTCCAATCTGAATACTCAAAACATTACGTGTACGTGTAGGCTCATAAGTTGCACTTTAAAAATACTTTTTTTCCTTCTCCTTCCCTTTTTTTTTGTAGACTGGTTAACCCATACAACATTTACCATACTTAAGAAAACTATACTGCCTCAGGGATTGATATGCTCTTTTTCTTGCTTTTTCATTTCGTGGGCTTGACGTCTGAAATCCAATCTTTCATGAAGAATTATTATCCTAATCTAACTGTCCTAGCTTACAATGACAGTTATGAAAAGAGAGCAAACAAAATGCACATAATTAATGTAAGACTCAAGTAGATGCAACTAGGTTAAAAGTAAAACTTAAATTTACAGATTTACAAAATTTCCTAGTTCATCAGTGAAATTATTTCTTTTCAGTTCCACCTGCATCTTCCCATCCTTATCTTTTACAATTTGAACTTATAAAAACATACCATTAGACAAAATGGCAACTGGAGGGAAAAAACAAACCCCAGAAGATAATAACTGGCATCCTAGAAATAACAAGCTGACTGGCTTCAGGAAGAGCCCAGCATTCATACTTCTTAGGAAGACATCAGACATTCTTGTCTCAAATCCTTACTTAGCACATATACTGTACTCTTCTGACCCGTACATAGCTGTCAGAACAATGTATGCATCACGATAAACATACATGTACAAAACCATTAATGCAATGTCTTCACCTACACAGTAATACAAAAGACTTCCACCGTGTTTTTCCTTTATGAAAATGGATGGTCTCTTTTTGCCATCACACAGCATTACGTTAATGCAAGAGTCTTAACAGCCAGGCACCTTTTGTACTTAGACACTTCTTCAGCAGTGATGGCAGTTATATAGATATTTGCTTCTGTTTCAAGAGCACATGCCCCTACAAAACTTGCTGAAAAAGAAATACTGAATAACGTGTCCCAGCATGCTTCTAATCTACTTAATGTCAGAAATCATTAAAAAGTAAAAAGAAAAATCCTTACTCTCTGAATGCTGTGGCTTCAATCCTACGTACAAAGTTAAAAATTAAAGGTTGCATTTATTTACACTTATAATTTTTATCGAAGTCATTCTTGGGTTTAGTGACATTAAAGGTCCTATTTTCAACAGATGTAAATTAGATGAAAAAGGACTACAAAAATGGTACATACAAGAAACTCTACTTTATCTTCACATCTTCAGTACGAGAAGCCTCTTCGGGCCAGATTTTTCCCACCAAAGCAAAGATCTTATGAAAGGGGCTTGTGGCAATCACCTGTCTTTTCTTCCTCAAAGAGAGTGAACTCTTTTGTTCATATTATAATTTCACTTAATTTTGAATGTAACCAATTTTTTAAAAAGTTATTTCTGATGCAGTTAAGACTTACACTAGTACCTATACAACTATCTGCACTGGAAATACATTAAAAGGTTCGGTTCTTTTAACTTAAACTACTCATAAAGTAGTTAGATGATCACTAATGCAGGCAGCTCTCCTAAAACCCCAAGGCTGTAAGTAAAAAAAAAAAAAAANATTTAATCTGGGCATAACACTGCTATGTTGTAACATGTGGTATAGTGTACGGTATATGCATCAATCTCAGGAGTTAATCTAGGAAAGTAATAAATCAACGTAAGCACTGAAACAACTTTTTCTTACACAGGTAGAAAACAGCTGTCAGACAGCTATAGTTTTGTAAGATAACTATTTTAGCAATAATAAACAATTTTTGTATTCTGAGACTTTGTTAACATCAAAACAGCAACGCTGGAGAAATTACTTAGCTCATCTCAGCCCAGGTACTCCTTTTGGTCCTGAATGTTACTGTAAACAGTAACCATTTATACCTTCAAATCAGAGTCTTCTCAGCACAGAAGACTTCCCAGAAAGCCAGAAAAATTGGTCCCATTGTGTTTGTATGCATATACTCCTATGTGTGCATGTATGGTTATTTCCAAATATAAAAATAAAAAAGGAAATCATACATTTTAAAGTCTGAAATATGTATTAAATAAGAATTCCATCTTTTCAGTTCATTCTTTCCATAGAGGAATATATGACCCTAGTATTAAGTCATTTAAATTCCCATCATTGTTAAACCACAAAAATATACAGTTAATCTGCTAACATTTCACTTAAGTTTCTTCACATTCTATTGAGGTTAATTTTTCATTAAAATCTTTTCTACCTTTAAGTTTAAATAAATTGTACTATCATGTCTTGCAAATCTTTTTCTTGTTTTAATGAGTTACTTCAACAATTATCTCAATCATTTAAAATAAGGAATTTTGAGAAACAAAGAAATGCTACTATTCTTTAGAAAAAAAATTAAGCCTGCTCCTTATTAAATTAAGCTTACAAGGAGTTAGTTTCTTTTAGCTTGGTGCTTTACAGCATCTTCCCATGCTATAACAAACGAACAAAATCTTTCTGGGATCTTTTCTGCCCCATATTCAAATTTCCTCATATATTTCAAATAAAAAAGAAAGGAGGGTTGAAATGAGAATAGAAATAAAATGTCTTAAACAAACTTACTAATAAGTTTTCTGCACACCTATAGAAATAGTAGTTACAGTTTCAGTTTCCTCCTTCCCCTGATTTTCCTGTTAATCATCTGTAGCTGCGACTTTTATCCCTGCTGAACATTACCTTAACTTTGCATCTTTTGCAACTGACTGGAATTGTATTACTAGAATAGCAAGCTACTTTTCAATGTAAGCAGTATAACGATTTCTTTAATTAAAAAACTGACACTCTTTCACTTTAAAATGGGGCCTCAGCTTTTTATTTCCCTATTTTATTGGTAACGAGCATTCATCAATACAGTATCATATATATCACTTCTCAGTTTTTGAACACTAAGATGGAAAAGAAGTAAATGCATAAAAAACTGGAAATGGTCCCCCACAGGTAGTAATCAAAATCCTTCCGGTGGAAGAGGACCATCAACTGAAATAATCAATATAAACAAAAAGATATGAATCCTTGGGGTCTGGCTCAGCCATAACTTTGTTTACTTATCTATTTTTATTTCAACTACTGAATGCCACTGAAAAGGGCAAACAAGCAGTTTCACTGATTCAAGGGGTAAGTTTTCTTGAGACTTTATTGTTACTGATATTCTGGCATTTGCTGCATTTTGTTTTCAAAAATTTTGCCTATTTAATGGACCTCTTTACAAGGAGTTGCAACAAACTATTTACTTTGGGCTCTTGTTTCACGTGCTGTTTATCTTCATTCTACAAAATACTTCCATACATACATAGACATCTAGCACTCATAATTCACATACAATAATTAGTAACTCAAGAATTTGACTTTTAAAGGAACTCATCAGCTAGTACTTTACATCCTGAGCTCTGTATTGCAGCTAATGGCCTCCAAGGCAGCCATACTGCTCTCAGAATCTTCCCTCCAAAAAACTCAGAGACGCATTATACATCATCAGCGGTTAAGCATTCAAATAGCACAAGACCTGCTGATGACAACAAAGAATGCATTGCAAAGCATCACTGGCATCTGCTTTTATTTTTGTAGACTAGCAAATCTTCTATAAAATAACTAGAGTGCAGGGCAACCCCTCCCAGACCAAAATCAAGCCATAGAAAGTCTACAAATTTTCATATTCTCCAGTACTACGATGAAAAATATTTTTCCCTCAAAAACCACAGAGCATCCTATACAGAAGAAGAAATCCCTACATCCTTCAAAAAAAAAAATATTTCACTTTACTGATGACAGTTTTCAAGAACACATCATGCCTTGCCTTCCTTGCCTCTAGGAACCAAGTACACGTTTTCAAAAAAAAAAACCAAAAAAACCCCAACAACCCACAACATTTGGGATCAGTTCTTGGGTGCTTTTTAGGCTGGCAGTGCATCAGGAAGGAACATGACCTCCTCCGCTCTGTGGCAGGTTAAGCAGTCTGATTGAACATTGCTGCTAATTAAGAGCTCTTGTTGTTTGGCAGGACCACCAGAGTACCTTCTGCACTTGTTCATGACAACAGCACCTCTTTCAGAAATTAACTCTTGATGAGTGCAGACAGGGGGCCCAGCTGGTTCTCCCAAATCCTCCAACTATATAAATGAAGCGTAATAAGAACACTGGTGACTACCGAGGGAAGAAAGGCTATTCGTGACCTCTTTTTAAAAAACAGAGTATACTTTTACATTGACTTAATTTTCTACATTGGGGGTAGATAATGCAGCTGGGAACTGTGTGAACAGAACTAAAAATCACAGGAGGTGATACTGAATAATTCTGTAAGAAATATTTTATTAGGCAAGCAAAAATATAATTTTCTTCACAGAGCTTTCAAAATCAATAAAGAATATTCGGTAATCAGGCTACAAAAAGAAAGTTTCACAACAAAAGCTGAAGATGAAAAAGGAAAAGGTTTCATGTAAAAAAGCATGTTATTAAAACTGATTTGATATTTCATTTCTAAATCTTTAGGATGCATTCAGAAGTGCAGCTTCCACATGTATAAATAGTACAGGTTACCCTATAAAACACATACAGAGCCAAATCCTCCACAAAACACAACCCGCTCCCATTCAATGTTAATATTGCAGCATATAGTGTCAACTGACAAATCACTGGCATCTCTGCTGACATTTCTGCAGGTTAGCATGATTTTGTCCATCTGAAGAGGCGCTCCCTGAAGACTTGGCATGAAACACACTAGAAGAGCAATGGCAGGAAGCTTGCCATTATCTTCACTGTACTTCCTCTGCATGAGATTTCAGAATTCAGGACAGCAGACGCTATGTCCAAATCAAATTTGTAAGGTGAAGTCTACAGATTGACTTCCAGATAAAACAAGAATGGATACCAAGCTGATAATTAAGTAGCAGAAGCACTGTTGACTAATCTACTAAGATCCCACAGTCACAAAACAATTTTTTGTTCCTATGTATTGCTTCAGAATCTGACCTTTGTACAAAGACCCTATGTGGCTGTCAGCCTTAACTTGGTTTTAAAGAGCTGAAGCTTATGGAGATGTAAGAAAAATTACTACTTTAAGATATTTATGTCAGTATGGCCTATTATATTAAGTAGCAATTAGAAATAATTACATGCAGAAATAACTACATATGCAAAGTGCTTGACTGAATCCTTCTGTGAAGACACTATCAATCAGATATGACAAAAAAATATGAAAAGCTATGATGATTGGAAACAATCATTTCCCCCAGTTAAAAAAATGTGGTTTAAAACAATTCACTCCTTGTATTTCTCTTCTCCCCCACCGCCTTTGGTCACATCTTGTATGAAGCCTTAATTTCAAGGTAGCTGTTAGAAAAAAGCTGACAGTGGGCAACATTTATTTGCTTACTTAAAAAAAAAAGAAGTGAGAATATAATAAGAACAGTAAGCAAATGTTTTCATAGAGTGCCTAAGGAAAGACACCTTTACATGTGTTTCACTGGCATTAAAAATACCACCAGAAACAAATACTTGGACACATATACATGAGATGTGAACTGCACATGTTCCATGTGACTGAAGAGTTTGTAATATACATCCTTACTTAATTACTATTTGCTTTTTTTCTTTCTGAGATGATTTCTACTTCAAAAAAGTAACCAAATGTTCAACCTAAACTGAGATTAAGGATGTCTCAGTGGTCAGCATACTCAGAGAGCATTCAGATTAATCACAGTATTTTAATGGTGGTAAAATGTTACTGCAGACCTCACACTGTGATGGTATGTGAGTATTTTTTAAGATGCCTCAGCTTCTGAAACCCTGCAAATACATACTTCAGTTTAAAAATCAAAACACCAACCATGACAGGTCCATAGGTTAGTCAGAAAAACACGACTCAAAAGTCCGAATGGCAAATATGTACCCTCACAGATATTTTTTCTTAATCCGAGTATCAGTGAATACTCAGATAGTACAGAGCTAGTAACAACATAATTTCTTTTCCTTGTATGTCGGTAAAAAACAGGAGACAGCTGACTCTTTTTTTAATTGCATGGTTTCAACAGTCTTCTTCCAGCTTTTTCAAAATTTTTCTTGTATGTGAAACCAAGCATTTTGGAGCCACAAGAGAAAGGCTGGAGGGCAAAGAGCAATTGCCTATGAATCAGTTGAATCAGAAGGAAAAACCTGAGCCATTGTTAAAAGCTGCATCTATGGTAGAGGTGTACAGAAGCACAGTAAGTTTCCACTAATCATTTTCAACTGTGAAATACAGTACTAAGAATGGAAGCAGCCTATGATGGCCATCTTTCTATCCAAGGTTTTTCATTGGGTTACATGTTCACTCTCACATTCATATTCCGAACTAAACTCTAATGGACAATGTTTGAGGGCAGCAATAGAAGATGGTGTGGAAGATTTTTACCTTAGTTTCTCAATAAACCTCTTTAGCTTATAGGATGGATAGCATTGATTGTTATAGTCCTGAGTAACTGTACTTCAAGACTGCACATAAATCACCTTTTAACAAGTAACTTCCATTCACACCCTTTCCACTTTTCCACCACAGCTTTGGGAAATGTTTCCTACTCGTTATGACTCCTGTTCTGTCAAATGATCTCTCTGCCTTTTCTGGATGAGGGCAAAGGGGGAAGGGAAAGCTGCATACTGAATCTCAGGCCTTCAGTTAGGAGCATAATTATGTGTTGTAGCCTGCTTCAGATTTCCTCAAACAAGCCCTTTTTCAAAAATCACCAATTGGTAAGTGCTCAAAGGCAACACAGCCTCAATTAAAGGTATCTTTAAGCCATCTGTTAGTTTTGGGAAGAAGGCGATTCAAGTATCCCTATACAACCAGTAATTCTTTTTGCGATGGGAAACAGCTGCATCCAGGCTAAAAGAAGGTATATTCCACAACCTGAAACTGTTAGAAGAAAGAACAGACTTAAAACAAGGTTTCTGAACAAATATAAGAGGCAGGGAATTGTGAAAGGAAAAATTCAAAATCTGGCTAGAGTGGCAGACATCGAAAATACAGCCCAGGGCATGAGGAGGGGATTGAAAAATGCCTTAGTCCAAAAGGCATTCCAGATAAAACTATGGCACTCCATATCGCGCCATATGTTAGAGCACTGTACTGTACTCGGCACACACACTACTTTACTTTATATAGTCAAAACGCTATGCAAAGTAATAATTACAGCCTCAGTTAGTTTATCAATGAATTTCTACCAGAATGGACAGTCTACAAAACAAATGCAACCCCAATGGCTCTTAATAGCAAGTGGGCAAATTTAATGTGGATAACTGCACATATACTTTGAAAATTATCTCTCTGAAATTCAGAGAATTTTTTTTCTTGAATAATGTATTGGGAAAAACATAAAAGAAACTCTGAGGGAAAATTTTCATACTAAATCTTGTTGCACAGTGGCAACACCACAGTTTAAGGATCAGGTTCTGGTCTGACTCATTAAAGGTTCATTTCTTCTGGAGGGAGAAACTTTAATTCCTTCCCATATCAGAAAGACCTCCTTGAGGCAGAATTTCATCTTCAACTTTCATGTAAATATCTGCCAAGAGGTACACTAAACTGCACTACATGCTGTATACTAATTCTTTCAAGCGTGGCCATAATACCTCTTGAGTCAATAACACAAGAAAGATGATGCTGTGTCAGAGCAAAGCTTCAGCTAGGTTAGCATCCCAGCCACAACAATGACCCAAAGCATGGCCAAGGTAGAATAGCTGATTAGAGCCAGCACAAAGCTGATATGCTCTCCAGGATAGTCTCCCTGCTTTTAACATTTTACAGCTCAGAGGCTTCCTGATCCAAAGGCGGTATCTTTCCATATAACAAATCTCAATGGATTTCTTTTTCATGAACTCATCTGTGCAGCGATTTTCTTTGCATTTAAGGAATGACCTTTACATCATTATATACTCTGTCATGAGAAAAGGTATGCTTTATATGCACGCATTGCTCATTACGTATCTTTCATCTCTCATTTGAAGCCTGTTTCCTTCACATGCTGACAGTCTTTTTCTCTTAAGTCACGCTCCTAAATTTTCTCAAAACATTTATCTGGGAGATGTGACACACAATTCTAAAAATCAGTTAAAAGAAGTCAAACAGAAATATTAAATGGCTTTATTTTGCAGACAGAGGAAGTGACTCAACCTTAGAGAAGACACCTATCAACAGTTGGTGCCCTTGCAGGTGATCACAGTACAGGTTAATCTCAGAAAACCAGTGGTAGTGCACAAGATCCTGCTTTACAAATAAGCATTTTTTTTAGGATAACCTGCAATTATTATAAGTAGTATAATTGTTATGTTATAATTATTATGTTTATCTAAAGAGACTCAGATTTAATTCTTTAAGTTGCAAAAGAAAAGGAGAGAGTTAAAGACAATTAATTTAGAGTTGAGAGAAAGCTGCTCAGCAGCCAACACAGCAGCCACTTAGTACCCTTAATTTGCAGAGTGCCAGTAGCCATCACCCAGGCACAGGGAGGGATATAGGATCAAGAGGGCTAAGAAGTTCAAGAACAGGTGGTCTAACAGAGATACTACCTTTCTTTGCATGCTGTATCTAACTTAAACACTTAGGCCATCACAGCAAAGAACCGTAAGAATATTACAAATTATTTTTCTATACTATTCTTAATTTCTCTTCAAGACACCTTGGTTTTCTTTAGGCTAAGTCACTTCTCTTCATATTGTTTGTAGATCCCAGAAGGTGTCATCACGGTCAACATGTAGCCAATCAGCTTGAGAATCTTCCTTCAGTTTGAACCCAACCAACCTAATCACTGTATTGTTTTCTGAACATCCCCGAGTTTGTTTTCATCTTTTTCCATTCATGAGTATTCGGACCATACAAAACACTCCAGGAGCATTTTTGCTAGAAAGGCACAGACAGGGAATATGACCGATCAGCAAGGACTGAATTACTTGTATTTCACAATTTACTCCTCAAAAAAATGACAGAACCTTATCTCCACAATGTCCTGTCAAGGTCTACACACAGCAATGATAATGCATATCCTCTTTGACAAATTGTTGACAAATTTTTGTTCTTTATTTCATGTCACTGAGCCCTATATGAGAAATAAAGGGCTGGGGGCAGGGGGGCAAGGGGAACAAACTCAGAAGACTACTTAGGTCTTTGATTGAAGAGACATACTACCTAACTTTATAACTCATTCTACATCTTACCATGCACCAGCAGTCTTGCCATCACAGATGATCTAACCATACTACCATCACTGTTCTCTGTATTTATGCAGGTGTATATAAATATCAATTTTAGTAAGATCTGCTCAATGAATTTATAACACCAAGCAGCATCCTAAGAGGTGGCCAAGAACTACTGCGTGTGTATTTACAAGTTGTTTTCAAGTGTAAACCTTTTATACAGAGTTTCACAGCCAAAAGCCCATAACTTCTATTGATGTGAGGTACAGCTCAAAACCATTTCTTAAACAAAAAAAAAATTGTTCCTTTCTCCAAAAAAACAATACAATATCAAGTCATAAATCTGTCATAAATAAGACTTATCTTCCTGCTTGCAGATGAGGATTTTTTATTTTTGCACTCAAATGGAATACTCCAGGTGAAAAAGGCATTTGCAAGTTTTCTAATCTGCACTGCTAACCTTCTGCTAGAGTCTGCTACTGAAATAAATTGATAGCAAAATTAATTTTTGTCAAATTAATATTTACTTAGTTGCATTTTCTAAAGGTTGGATGATAACATTAGGTTGCCCAATTTCATGTTGTGATCTCTCACACTATCAAAGTGAACGACTTTGCAGTAGTAGAGGACTTTAATAAAGAAGTGTTGCATTAGAAATCTACAATAATCTCATGCAAAACAAGTTTTGTGGCCCACTCATTCTATTAACAAAGAAATACGACCTTAAACTGAGTGTACACTTATGCGCACCTGTGGAGAATCACCTGTAAATGGTAAATAATAATATGCAAGTCATGAAAAAAAAGAAAATTTATTTACTCTGTTCTTTCTTCCTTCATTTTCATATAGACAGATTCTTAATTCAAAAACTCTTAAAATCAGATCTTAATAAGTCATTTCCGCTACTGTCACTGAATGCATTATTTGCTGCTTGAGGTTTCACTCATTTTTGCAAGTATCACACCGAGGATTTTGCTAGCACTTCTGTGTAGAAAGAACATAGTTTGGAGCAACACTAAAAACCATGCAAGAGACAATACCACAACTGTCTTATCAGCATGATAACTTTTATATACTGACACGAGTTCCCCATTTAATATCACAAGCCCTTTTCTGCTACAGTTTTGATGCAAAACTTGTTACTCTCAAATCACACTGAAAAAATGTTAGATGTTTTGGGCTGACAATTCCACTTCTAATTTTTTCTTTTTTCTTTTTACAAATGCTAATTTAGAATGTTTTTATTTTTATAAACAATGAGAGCTTTGTCAGATCTAGAATTATAGTCCTTACTTTATCATCAACATTTTGTGCCATTTTGGGATTGACAGTGTTCAACAGACTCCAGTGACCAAACTCAGTGTTTTACACGCTAACCTTCACTCTGTCTGCACTCACACCTGTGGTTGTCAAGGTTTGCAAAACAAGTTATGTATTAATTGTGGAATTTTTATTCTGTCAAATGCTACACTGCAAAAATAATTCTCAATGATAAATATAATTTTCCAGATGAGTGTCCTATGCGACAGAAGTGCAGAGAAAAAGGCTTTGATTCCCCACTAAAAACACTTCACCCGAGGTTTGGCCTTACCTATTTTATCAATATATGAGCTACAGCAGGATCTTTGTTATTCTACAGGCTCCCCAGTTATCAATGGGCTTTCTGTCACCGATGACTCAGAAAACTAGCCAATAAATTAGGCTGTAAAAATCACAAAAGATGGTGATCTGAGGTTATTTTAAATCTGAATTTAATTTTTCTCTTTATATTAAGCTGTTATTGGATTAAGCAGTTTACACTTTCAGACCAAATATTATCAGGTGAACATGGACACTACATCAATTCCCGACAGCCTAAACACCCACATTCAAGTTATACATATACGTAGTTGGAATCATAAAGTTCTGCATAAGGGAAATTTTCTGAAAGGAAATCATCAAATAACAGATCTTTCCCAGATAAAGGAAGCACTGGTACAGCCCATAGATAATGAAGGAGAAATAAAGCATCAGCTTATACTGAAGGTAGAAAAGGTCCACAGATTCAGTGCCAAATTTGACCCATGGTGTGTGTAGCATTGTACAATAATATTGACAATGGCTGAACTGATTTGGCCTATTTGGTAAGGAGGGGTACAAGGACCTTTAATCATCTCTGATGCGAAGAAAAAGAGGTATGTGGATGAAGCTCAACTCCAAAAAACAGAAATAACAGAAAACAAATTAAAAAGAAAAAGAAAAAAAAAAAAGAAGAGAAAACAAAAATGGAGCACATTTGAATTCCATAAAAGACTTCACTACTCTTTCAGGAAGCAATGCAGTCAAATTTAGATATTTATAGGCTTTGGGGGACAAATTTCACCTGAAACATTTTGAACTCCTGTAAACCAAATGTGAATCCAAATTTTTTCTTGTAAAATAGTTATATATACATTGCACTCATGAAAGTTAAAGTAGAAAAGGTGAAAATGCAAACTGTAAAATGTTTAATTTCCTGGTATTTTTAATTGTAATGGTTTAATGAATCTATGAGTCAAAAGTGATTTATTATGAAAACTTCTGTTGCATTTAAATATAAAATAGACAGTATTTATTTTTAAGCTAATTCATACAGTTAAGAACAGGCCAGTTTTGTGCTTGACTTTTTCAATTCATACAAATATACTACATTGTTAAATACTGAAAGCTATCAGTACCCCAGAGGCATTTGCTTTCAAATGAAAAGAATCATTTCAGCAAGTTGCAGCTGCAACTCAGTTAAAATTTCCCAAGATTTGTAATACTTTCGTCTATTAGACGTCCTTATCCTGCTCTTGCTACAATACTTTACCATTCAAGTCTCCTGCTCTTTTGTGTAGCTCCAAATAAAACATACTATTTAACCATAATGGTCCAATACCAGCATATCCCACAACAAAGGTTTTTTTTCCATGTGTATTTATTTCCAGTTTTAGCACCTCTGAAAATTCTATAAATATGCAGTCAAATAAGAAAAAAAAAAAATGCAAGACACCAAATTATGTTAAACTGTGTTCCTGATGGCTCTTACTATGCAGTCATGTCGGTGGTTAAAGAAGACAGGAATTTTTTGTTATACCGCAGGTTTTCAAAGTATAGTTGTGCCTTTTGCAAACTGCAATTGGTTAATGAAGCTAAATTTAATTAGCTCAACTTCCTTGCAGATCCCATCAAATGCCACTATTTGATGTATTCTGTAAGATGACCAAGTCTCCTACAGCTGGCTAAGTGTCACAATGAAAAGGCATCTATACTTATTTCTGGGAACTGAAATGAGCTGTTTTAAGTGGAGCTTTTCTTCCATTTTCTGAGGCTGCACTGCTCTGACCTTCCCAAAATCAATCCTTTGCGGATTAACATGTAAAGCAGTGTCGAATTAATTTCAGAAAGCGAATATGAGATCAGCCTGGGATCATACAAAACATCTAACTCCTAAATACACTAATGCTTCTAGCCGCTCAATAAGAAGCTGTCAATAAAAAGAGGGAGGGGGTAGTTAGAAGGATTTGAAGCGTGGAGCAATCTATCAGGCTAGTTAGAGCTTTGCCTACTTCTGTGGCATGGCTAATGCATTCCTCTAGAAGTTAATCCTATTTCCAAAGACCCTCCCGTGAGGAGCACATAGGCCGTGCCGAATGAGAACTAAAATGCATTAAAATTCTCAACAACGTCACCAAAAGGCACACTAGTAGATTCTGAGAGTTGACAATAAGATGGTTCATTAAAAGTGCAAGGTCTTAAAGAACCGACTTTTGTTACAATATGTTGGATAGAAAACATTCAACGCATCTTTTCCGATGCACCTGCAAACAGCATAATCTCTTAAAAACTGTTAAAAATTCAAATAAATAAAAATAAACTCATATTAATGCTACCATTGTAAATAGAAATTGTCACAGTTTCCACAACACTGCAAATCCATTACAAAAGAGGACAGTCAAGCCTCCTTTAAGCAAATATTTATGTACAAAACTTACTTAGTATCTGTTACAGCAATGCAGCATATGCAAATATGTTTAGGTATGTTTGCTTTTACTTCAAAACGAAATAAAAGTAGATTAGCAAGGTACTACCTGAGAATGTGGTGCTTCTAATACACCAATGTTGAGTTTTACATATGCCAATAACATTGTCAAATGTACATGCAGTCTGTACACCATGATACAGTTAAACAATTTTCAGAATTTTTAACTGGATATTGTATCTGAATCAGCAATTTAAGCATCCAGAAGCAATAAAGCAAGGAAACCTCTAAACAGGCTACATATATTTGGATACTTTCTGCTCTGGTCTATTTTCTTAATAATTATGAGAGGGTAATTATGAGAGGGTAGTGGAACCATATTATCTGAATATAGATGATGCTAATCCTTATGAAACAAAATTATCCATTTCCAGATGAAGAGGATACCAAAAGACAATACAGATTTGTTTACTATTGCTGTCCTGAGGTTGAAGTCTGATTGGGAGAACCAAAAAGCAAAGCCTCTGCCTTCTCTGTACCTAGAATCTTCTGGTGTTTTCAGCACATAAAATATAATAGAAGCAGGTTAAGAAATGTGCAGTAGTGTCATCAAAACTGGATTAAATAGGTATCTTGACAAAAAGCACACTATGCACAAAACATTTCAGAAAATTGCATTAAAAACATGTATTTTCTATTATTTTCTATTCCTCAAATTTTACAGTGAAACACATGCCTATCACTCCTAATAAAAGACTACATATCTCATAAAACTTATCACTAATAGTCAACTATCCTTCACAGAATATTTCTTGATTATCAGATCACAGAATAAATCTTACGGTAAGAAAAGTCTCGTTTCATTTGTAACCTAATAAAATCTGATACAGTATAAATGAAGAAAACCCAATAGAACCGAGCGTCACTTCCACAAACTCATTTGTCACCCTCTCATCATACATACACACTGTCTAGCATGGTGATTAAAATATGCTGTGATTTTGCTAGCACAACTGACCAAGAGTTATGCTATGTCTATCTACTGGACGCCTTCAATCCAGAAAAGGAATGGAATCCAGTTTTTTAGGCCAAAAGACTCTGGCAAAAAGAATTTTATGACTGTTTGAGATCATACTTCATCTAGCTGTTTTTTAGTCAACACTATTCATTAAAATGCCTTGCTGACATCTATGTGTAAACAAACTCAGAATAAAAAGTGCAAGACAAGCGAGCAATTCAGCAGCGAGCAATTCTCACTCTAAGCAGGGGGAAGGGATTTGTACCACCACATTTTGCTAAGCCGTCACACAACTAACTTTCAGTTGGGTCTGCTTTTGTGATAATAATCCTGCCATCAGCACACAAGCACCATCTTGAAGATACTTTAAAAGTAGATGGAAAATCCAAACTAATATTTTCCACTGTTTCTGACTACTACAAACTGACCTACTTAAAGATGAAAAAAAAGTGTTTTAATGCATTTTTTCCCCTTAACAAAAATGATGTCTATTTAGCCTTTCAAAAAGTGAACTGAAGGGCTAGTGAAAGATTGCAATGTTGACATTAAAATGTTTCACACTCTAAAATCACAGGAAATGACCCAAACACATAGTTTCCACAATACAATGGACTGGCATAAGTTCGCCTAAGCTTAAGGGGATAAAGTCTCTGCTCACAGAAATAACTGAATCATAAGAAATGGCAACAAAAAAAGCCCATTAAGAACAATTAAGTAAAAAGTGAAAACTAAACTAAAAGTTAATTTAGTACTTAGTATTGCAGTTAAAAAGATAAGGACGGACTTTTCACTGAAAATCCTATAGCTGAATAGCTCTTTTAACACACACTTCCATCCAGAAAATAAGGTAACGTCTTTCTCATTATTTAGAGCAACAGAGCTTTAAAAAGTTGTAGAAGTGACACAATGAAGTTATATCGCAGAACCATAAAGGCAATTTAGTGAAGGCAAGCTAAACAATATACTGCCATTCCACTTCAACTCACCCATTTTTGTGCCATAGGTATTTTCGTGGCAGTATTTATGTTCAGGTAGGTTTATAAATAATTATGCAGAAACTTGATGCGTCTCAGTCTTCCAGAATTTATTTCTAGATTTCATCCTTAATATTTTGTTAGAATTCCAAAAAGGTATTTTTGACCAAAAGTATATGGAAGCAATAAAAGTAACTCATTTGTACAGCATAGCAAACATGCATTGGTTTTACTTAAAATACCTCTAAAGGGGAATTCAGTAATAATTTGGCTCTGCAAAACCTTTTATATCAATTGCTTTCCATAAAAGATACAAAGTTGGAAACTAACACTTTACGAGATGTAAATATATTTGTGAAAGAATACTGTGACAAAACCTGCACAAACCTGCATAGTTTAAAGAAAAGATGTAATAGCTTTCTTCAGGATAGCACTGAAGCCTCACAGTTCAACTCATAGTATGAAATAAAGCTTAAGTGAGAAGATCATAACTGAAAATTAGGAGTCTCAATGTCTAGTTTGAAGCAAAAATAAAGGAAAAGGATCAGAAGCCATACCTTCTCCTAATAAAATACTGTTTATTCTAAACTTGTTTTTCTTAAGAGAGAGGCAGAGAAGTAGGAAGGAGAACAGTATTTTGAATCATACAATTAGTAAGATGAGAGGTACGTCACACACTTGTGTTAAGTCTGATCTTATAGCAAAACTAGGCCACACCCTTGGAAAGACAGCTCCTGGGACATGCTTTATTTTTTATGACCTAAAAGACACATACAATATGTCAAAGTGTTCCTGTAGTTATAGAATCAGTTTGTGCTGCAGAAAAGTCAGTAATTTTGTACAACTGGACTGAAATTCAGATTTTGAAGGGAATGTTCCTGCTGCTGGGAACCTGACAGTGCTTCCAGTTGCTAAACTGACAATGTATTTTTACATCCTAACTGTTAAATTAGGCAATGAAATTAAATTCCATTAGGAATGAAAAAAGGTTACACAATTATTGCGTAGGTAAAGACTACACTGAACAATACTATATAGTGGGTCTAGAAAATACTGCCCACAGTAATCCACCATGGAAAGTCACATATATACAGACTTTTATGGCAACTGTTTTTCGGTTAATGTTAATACCAAACAAAAAGTTACGTATATAGATATAGAAATCCAATACAATTTTTTCCCCACTTTTCCAATATTTCAGATAAATTTAAGTCTATACTAAAAACATGTATGTAGACAATGGTGAAACCACAATTTTCAAGACTCATCTTTTTGCATTGCTTGCCACTTTGCACTTACCTTCCCTTACCAGAATATCAATTATTATCAGGTTATGAAGATAAGCCAGTTATAGGAAATAAACTACTACTATTACAGAAAAGAAGAGGGTCATCACATCCTAGAAAGGGTAAGTTATTGAACTGCATTTGGTAAAAGGATACTCACAATTATAAAAGATATCAGATGAGACCATTACCAAGGCACTTTGTTTATGCCATGCCTAGCAAAAATGTTACTGATTTCTGTTGCATTTTGATTGCTGCACACCAGAGCCTGTTCACATGTAAACCTGAAAGCTCTCCAAAGAGCAGTATAACCATTACAGACTCTGAATACCTTTCCCGTAGGGTTCCTCTATAACCAGCCCTAAATGTCTCCCAAAGGCAGGAAAGTTGGTGCTTGTCCCTCAAATGCCCCTAAGCACTGCCTCTTCCCAAAGATACCCACATGGCTATGGTGCTCTGATATTTAACAGAAAGGCAGGTTTTGTGCAGAAGACTTAACAATATGCAGCTGCCAACAAACATAGCCATTTGTGCATTCACACTGTGTAAGAAAAAGTTATCCTGCTGCCTTTACTGACCAAAACCTGCCCAGACAATTATTAGCCACCACGATTCTAACACAGTGGGGGTGTGTTAGAATGCACATAAGTGTATGCATGAACCTAAGTGTATGAATTGTACAAGACAGAGAGCATGTGGAGCCACTCACGCCTAAAAGAATGCACATGCTTGAGCATTTTGCTGTACAGAAAGTTACAAGCAAGTTTTTATTATAATATAGCCAAGCAAATGTCAACATTCTGTCTGTTCAGTGGTCTTGAGCTCAAATCTAGTATCAAAATACTAACATTGTCTAAATGCTCATTTTAAGGTCTACAACAAAAACGGACCTGCTTAAGACTTTTATTCCAAGTCATTTCAAGACAGACAGATGTTCAACAAGATCCAGAAAATGCCGCCTGATGGATTGAAAAGCATTTCTCTAAGTGGATTAAAAGACTACAAGAGTCAAGATGTTTCTATTTGTGCTCCACACAATTATGCTCTTTAAAGAGACTGTGTTAAAACTGTTACCATGGTGTCTATATTCTAAGGTTACATGTTGACAAGTATGTCATTAAAAAAACAGCAGACGCTTCAGTGAGAACTGGCTCCTGATCACCAGAGTTAAGCTGTTTTAGAGAGATTATTCTGACCATGTGTTTAGCACATTCAATTCTTATCTACTTTAAACAACAATCATAAAGGACTACTTTTTTCCACATGATAGCATAAACCATATTAAAATGGTAACAGATTTTTACTGCTTGGCCCGGCTGCTTTTTAATAATTGAGTATGAACAAGCCGCTTTATCTAAAAAAACGTATACAATTCCTCAAGAGCCTGACACTTTCACTGCCTTAAATCTGGCCTACAACTCCAGCTCTTAGAACAGAGCAAAAACGTGTTCGGTTTAGCACCCAATCCTGCAAAATAGCAAATTCTTCCAAGGGGACGTCAGTGAGTCTATGTCTGCAGAGGCTTCAACAGCTGAAGCGTGCTCTGCATGCACCCCAGAGTCCATCTGTCAAAGCTGCACGTGCAGACTCATTGCTCTTTGTTAGATGCTGAAGACTACAATAGTTTGAAGGACAAAACCCAGCTGGGCAAACCCTCTGTCCATTTAGCACTGCATATGCCAAGAGAGGAGTCCACAACTGAACGAGGGCCCAGTGAAGGCTTCCCCTTGACTATAAAAGCCCAGCGTATGCATACTTCAAGTTAGCATATGGACAGAAGATGCTCCTTGTTTCCTTGGCTCAAGAGGCATTCAATTCACCTGCTAAATCATGTGAAAATGTAAGAGAACTACCTTGCCTTTACTAAGATACTTGCTCTCTGTTACCTAACTCAACTTATGGTTAAGTTTTTAGCAATAGCAATAACAATACCAATGTCAACAGTGGACTTTGCTGTGTCTTTAATGTTCATCTGCTAGAGAGATTTTCTGTTTAACACATTATAGGTGGGTAAAGAAACAATTTATATAATTTTATTTAATTCTATAAAATACTGTGTTTCACTTAAGGGAATTAATGCCTTAAGCAATAAACAGAAGTATGCAATAAATTGCATATGTGGGATCTATTAACCTAAGTGCTTGACTCTACCATCCAAATAATCCCCTTTTAGTTTCAGATTTAAAAGTTTTATATATAAATGATAGCAAAGAAAGTTTATTTATTNGTCATGCTAGTCTAACTTTTGATCCCCTGAAAGTTCATTTTCCCACCCTCAGAAAAATTAATTAATATTAAATATTTTATTACCTTTACATTTCTTATATATACCTCTGTATAAAATGTAATACATGACATCCTACTATACATCTAACAACTATTACGTCAAACATCAATTCTTTAGCTAAGAGCAGCATCTTCAATTATGTGCAGAAAATGAATTGTTTGCTTTTTGTCCTTTTCTTCCCATAAATGCCTTAATGGATAAGAAAGTATTTTTCTGCACTCCCCCCCCCCAAAAAAATCAAATGAGCAGGGATTATACCAACAAACATCAATGTTAATTCAAAAATGGATTAACAATTAAAGATTTGAAGTACATTAGCATTGATCTTGAGCATGAAATAGTTGTGATCAATAAGTTAATCTGTAAATTTGATTGAGTAAATCCTGTTTACTAAAGTATTCTATAAACATAATTTACAATACAAGATGACAAAAGTCCTGCTCTTACTAAAAAAAAATAAATAAAAAATTCAAAACTATCATATCTGTGTTTAGATAAGAATGGAAACCCAAGATTTTCTCATTCAAGGATGTATTCCTACAGAGATACCAAAACTTCACTGGCACAGTGCTGACAATATACAAATCAAGAAATGTCCTCTTGATACTACAGAAATGGGACCGTCACACAGTGACCTTGGCCAGTGGAAATACATTACAGGGCAATAACCTCTTCTGGTTTTTTTCCTAAGACCTTGCTTATATACAACGTTATATTGCTTTACAACTATACTGCTAGACAGGAAAGGGAAATAAGACAAATTGGTGGAAATATATCCTCATACCTATATAACTATATTTATTCTAGGAATTGTATCAATACAACTCCATTGGTTAAAAAAATAAATCATACCTCTGACTGACAGGTTTAAATAGCACAAAACTGTTTAGACCAAACCTTAGTATTGAATGTGAGACTTTAAACTGAGTAGGTAAGCACTGCTAATTGACAATAATTGAAGCATGAAAATGACAGGTAGTGAGATACGGTATTTAATTTTGAAAAGAAAAGAAAAAGAAATAAGGAGATTTATTTGAGAATAAAGTGAACTTTTTTCTAGTTGTACGTAACAACATTTTACTGAGAAGTTAAATGGCATACAAACTTTCATTTTTATCTGCAATTCCAAGTTTTGTGATGGGTCAAATTGAAATGGTTGCACTTCAAAATTTATGAAATAGCAGCCTTAGTGAAGACAGATAAACGATGGGCACTGATGTAAGAAAATTTAGGATGAATTAATGCACTTCACAGGGAAATGCAAAATTCTTTCCAATTCTTTTGCTCTCCTCTTAACCCCAGCTGGGAGAAAACACCAACTGATATTTTTTATGCAGTCTTTGCTATAAACCCCTAAAGAATGGAACTGATAGGCCTTGAGATACAACAGATCCTACACTATCAAAATACAGAAAAAAACCCAACCTGTCATGACATTTGAGATCTTCATACACACTGAAAAACATGAATACATGGAAAAAAGCTCCTTTACCATTCACTTAATGAAAGGAAGCCAGCTATGGCATCAAAACCTAACACAAATTAACATAAATAAACTCAGTGTTCAGACTGGTAAATATTTATTCGTCCAGCTTTACCTCAATTTATGGGCCCTCTAAAAGACAACTGAAGTCTTTAAAAATTAGGCCTATTCCAGCAGCCACCTGTAGTAAGGGAAGTCACTTAGTCCACCACAACTGTAAGAGACCAGTAGGTTTTGCTGTAGTCTGGCCCCAGAGGAATGAACCTCTGAAGCTTATCAGTCGGTCTGAGAGAAGTGAGTTTTGAGAGAGTTATCAAAACTACATGGTCTCTCTATCATTGTAGGTAACCCTGGCTACAGGTAAATAGCAACTAGTGCAACCCAGTATGAGCAGATCTGCAGAGCAGAACAGCTGGTGATGAGGATGCAACGTCCACACTATAAAAGGGATATAAAAGGTGGATTTTGCAGTACCTCCAGCCTGCTTCCGAGGACTGAATGCCAATGGCTGGTTGCTATGTATTAGGTGCACTTCTGGAGCACGTCTTCTGGTTACATTTAACCTGAGAGGAATCCCGCTCACACTATGAGGACACTGGAATGTGAACCAAAGCGCAGTAAGTGAGCATAATCACACTTCTTTCAGAAGCTCATTCCTGATCTAAAAAGGTAACATACATGCACTCAATGCCTTCCCAGGGCACAGAGCCCTTCCAAATCAAGACTCTACTTGCTCATGAAATGAGCAAGCTGCGGAAAACCAGATTTTATACAGAATTCTTCTGATCAGTTAGGAGTTTTTAGCTCTATGCACCACAGTTTACAGTATCTCCCCAAATAACTTGTCAACTACAAGAGTTAAAAAGTTCAGGTACCATTAAAAACATAGAAACAACTGTATCTTAGTCCCTTAGAAAATATAATTTTCACATTATGATTTTTAGAACTGCTATATTATTATAACAACTAAGCATGAATACAGCAGCGTGTTTACTGAATTTTCTTACATGCAATTTTTTAAATGTTTAACCAAATTTTGGGTTAATTTTTAAAGACGTACAAAGAAGCCTCATGGCTGGTACATTCAATTTTAAAAGGAATTCAGGTAACTGAGTTTTAAAGTTTTCTCAAAGATTTGTCATAGAAACTGGAATTGAATCTTACCTCAGCTAATGGGTGCTCTCTGAAACAATCTCCCCAAATCTCTGACAGAATATAAGATATTTTAAAGTCCCATTTTTCCTCCCAGCAAAACTAGAACATATGAGAATAACTAAGAATTAGTAAGATCAACAGAGGTCAAAACTAAAGAAACAAATGGTAATTTTTACACATTGAAAGAGCTGTTTTCTCACAGAAGTGTAATTTTAGAGAAATTTGCAAGTCAACTGCAATCATGAACATTTTGTCAAACTATATAATGAATGCTACTGTTTTTCATACAGCCCACATGAAACCATGAAATTCTATACATTCAGTCAGACTTTCTACTCTGTACACTCAAAATCGCTGGTTATTCCCTCTACAGCATTTTTTTTTTAAGAAAACAGCACATAAATAGGAAAAAAAAAAGTTAGTTTATCTCCTAAAAAACCCAAAAGCTCTTTAGCCATAATACATACACACTGCTTATTGATGTACTTCATCTCCCAGCTTTTGAAAATAATATCTCACCTGGTATGTTTGACTTTGGAGGAAAAGAAAGTTCCAGTTATTAGTTCATGCCACCTGACTTGATGTATTTGTAAATCTATAAAGGAAAGTTAATTGCAATGGGACTTGAGCCCACCTTCATCTCAAAAAGCTTCATAACAAAAAAAAGTTTGTGAATAATAAATACACGTTTTTTTCCAAGTAGCTTGTCTGTTTTTTCTTATGTAGCCCATTTGGCTGTAAGAGCCTGTAAATGCATTGATACATTGATGCCTTCACCAGGATGTACTAGTGTTACCAACACCTCTGATTTTATTAGAAGCCTTGCAATATTTTTTAAACTTGAATACCTCAGAATAAAACTAAGTGTCCAGTGCTCAACATTTTGCCTATCAGACAAATAAGAATAGCTTTAAAGCTGTCCTAACCTTATTCTGGTTTTTTTTTGTTTTGTTTTGGGTTTCTTTTGGCTTTTCCTTATTGCCAAAACTCCTTAGTGAAGTCACGAATTGTAGAAGTATAGTTGAAGATTGGCTACGTGGGTAATTTTTTTGCCCTTTAGAAGCACAAAGCAAGAACTGACCCTTGAATATCAGGCCTCCCCAGGAACTGCAGCAACGTCACACATTACCTAAGCAACTGCTGCAATGGCAGAAAAGAGGAAAACATAGAGGAAGAAAGGGAAAACTGGCATTATCCCAAAATGAAGTGGTTTAATATATACATCACTAAAGTAGCTCATGCCAGAAAGTGCAGAATAGTTAGCACAGCACAATGCATACTCAAAAACTACAATCAGAATGGATTTAGCACTTGTTAATTATAGGCTGAACACTGCCATTACTTTAAGATAAACAGACAGGACCACTGCTTCAATTATAGAACTGTAATACATGATTGTGGTGGCTGCACAATACTTGCATGTGAATAAATATCTCTATCAGTCATTAGATGAGAATTTGATAGATAAGGGAAGGTCAACATGATTGCAGTGCCCAGATACCCAACAGTTTCCAGTCTTTTACCTCCCACCCATTCACAGGGAGCTGAGTATTGAGACTTGGTACTGGAAATACTTATCATCAATAACACTGCTACTGTAAAGAAAACTTCTACATGGTCTTGTCTAAAAAAATCCATCAGACTGTCCTACATTACTTCAAATTTGACAGGTTCCTGTTTCTGTTATTTTTCTGGCAAAAACTATTTTTGAACACTAAAACAGTTCTACATTTCACACACTAAATAATTTTAGAACTCTCAAACCTGCATCCAATGTTTTTTCCTTAAAATAAGAGACATGTTACATACATCTTCAGTGTCCACAGAAACCAGAGGTGGGAAAAAAATTATGATGGACCTGCTGGAATCTTTTGTGGCCTACATGATGTTCACAGAAGATGTTTTCACTTCTCCAGGCTGTACACTGAGCTGCCCAAGAGCATAAATAATTTCAGATGACTTCTCTGTAATCTAAAAAAATAAAGCTTAAATATAAAAATCTGATTCTCATTCAGGTTTAATGGAGGAAAAGTTGAATGGATGAATATTTGATCTAAAGGATATCTACAGGATTTTATGTATTTATTCACATCAAGAAAAAATGTGCGATTTTTTAATTACAGTCTGGTACATATCTGGAGTGTGATCAGTTATTGATAGTGTCTATCAAATGAGTTTAATACTCACAGATACTATATTTCTTTAAAAAGAAAAAAAAAGAAAAGAGCAAAAAAAGAAGAAAAGAAGAATTTACTCCAGGAATGTATTCCTTTGACACTAGCACAGCAGAAGCTTCCACTTACTGATGGTATTTGTGCAAACTTAACAAGGAAACATTTGATAAATCTTAGTGGAATTTTAAAGAGTAAATTTTTCTGTGTGTTGTTCATTGTTTTAAAATCTGATGATCTTTACAGAAGACTGAAATTTAGAATGAGTTCCATTACAAAGTCACAGGTGCCAAGGACACTCAAATGAATGTGAAATATCAACTGCAGATGAGTTTCGCAATTATTCCTGTGAGTAAGTCTGAATTTACTGTAGCCCACTACACTCCCTGGGCACATGCATACATCCTCCCCCCTTAAAGGCTACATCTAAAAGTTAAGAAGCACTATGTAATCACCACGCTGAATTCAAACTTGACAAAAAAAAAACCTTTGGGGTTTTCACAATAGAAATCTTTCTAGTCTTATTTTAGATAGAAGAATGTTTTTACTTGACAATTTTGATTAAATTTAGATTAGACTACTTCAGAACAGAAGGCTGACAAAACCAAGCAAGTAAAAAGTGAGGCCTTTTCTGACAAACCAATTAAAAGATTGTTTTAAAAGCTGAACTGCACATATAATTCACCTACAGTACTAACTCTACTGCTTATTTTGAAAATATATTTTAATTAGAAAAGAGAGACATTGGAAATGACTTACAGTAGTAAACGTGCAGTTCCTCCATTTAATAACTCTAAGCATCAATGAAAGGATCTTCACCACATAAAAAAGAAGTGGTTTGCAAAAGTGCCTCTGTGTATCAGCTGGTTTTCATAATGATGTTCTCTATTTTTACATTTGTCTATACAAACAATCAACAAATGTTTTTCTTGCAATAAGTCAAATATGTTTCTCTTTGGCTTCTTGAGGGAAAACCTGTTTCATTACTATCCACATCATTTCAGGTCCACATAAAGAATAGGAAATAAGCTGGTTTACATTTCGCCCTTGGAAGGAAAACGGGACCTGAGAGATTATTCAAGTTCTTTTAAAAAGTAACAGTACATCTGCACAGTCATTACAGAAACTGAACTTTGAAAAATTTCTTGTGGAAAATGAACTTTTGTAAAAAACTCCACACTGGAACGTTCCTGAGAATGGTGTTGCTAGCACAAAATAAGTAACACGTTCTTGCACTCTCATCTTAATTCGTTAAGTGAACAAAGATTACAGGGAAAGGAAGGGAAGATGTAAAAAGTTCCCTTTATTATTTTTTTTTTCCAATCCAGAAATCCATAACACAAGCTGAAAAGTAAAGGACTATCATTAATGGCAGCCCTGGATATTTCCTTGGATTGAAAATGCAACAGACCCCAGACTCCTTCTACGTCTGGTAGAAATCACCATGTATTGTGAGACTGTGAGCCTCAAATCTTTTTCTAACTGTATCTGTCTAAAAAGTCTCTCTCTCTACTACTCTTGCTGCTACTTATAACTGTAGAAAATCATGGCACAGTAATATTTCTTAGTAACACAGCTTCCATATGAATAACACTAGTGCCTTGGTAAGTGTGGTAATGTTGATTTAAGCATGAATTTAACATACAGGTTAGCATAGCAAAAGACACTTAGACGTATCTCTGTAATAACGTAGTCCTGCACCACAAGTTATATTCCACAATTCAACCATCGCACCATCAGGGGATGTGACACTGCGTAAGAATCCCCTTTCCTAAAATTCCTCCCTTCCTTACTCTCAGGGAGAGTTTACAACGCTATACAGCCTGTACCAATGGTATTGTCCAAATGACGTAGCTAAAATCCATTCTACTTCGACAAACTCTGACTGATGCATAATGCAGTCTTCATTTCACAGGTTTGAAAAGATGAGGGATGTTCTAGAAAGCTCCTGCACTTTGTAAAGCCTAGCGGCTGCTTTGAGAACCAGCAGAACATTTCCAAAAAGATCCTTCTCTTTGGAAAAGGGGCTATTCCTCTGTCAGTGACTTATCTCCAATGAGGTCCACATGGAAACAACTGGAGTGGAAATTTTATTGGCAGCTTTGCACAGCTCTCCCTCCCCCAGTTGCATTTTCCATATTACATTTTATAAAGTAGGAGCTAAAGAATAACTTTCAAATTGTAGTTTATTTAAAAAAATGAAGCCGTGAGAGCTATGAAGGCTGGCAACCAACACAAGGTTAAAGCTGAACCTTTACCCTTGCAGACTGTCATAACAATTTCTTTGAAAGGAGTGCTATATAAACTGAACAAGCAGACAGGTTTTTGTGTTCTCACATAAATGGAAACTATGTCATAGAAAAGAACTTTAATGGGCAAATGACACTGGCTTTTTTTTTTTGCAGCACAGTTTAAGATTTTCTTCCTTTCATTTTTCCTTTTTTCCACTTGAAACACACATTCTATCATGCATATGAGCCGCACAAATGGACAAATGCTATCAAAAGTTTCAGTTGCACACAGTATTTCATATTCTGCTTTTCCACCATCCACTACATTTTGTCTAGTGTTAGTGGATGTATCGGTACTGTACTGCATTTTTTAAGACTTCATAGGGAAAAACTATTACATTACTCTGCATTTGGTGGAAAAACTTTGCTCTTTACAAAAGAAATGTTGTAGAATTTATTAAAACAAAAGTACCAATAAGATTTTATTTTAATACCTGAGGGAGAAATATGATCATCTGCACCAATAAGAAAAAGATGCATGCACTAGGTGCTCTACTAATTACAACTGCTTTGGTGGGCAATATCATTGGTGAAACAGATGTTAGGGACCTATTAACAAAAGTTTTTCAAACATCTGCTTACAATTTTAAGGCAATTGTAAATACAGCACAGAAGGTCAATTGGGCTCATTAAGGTCTATGTGCAAATCTACTGCTGCAGGTTTCTTTTTAGCTAATACTGACTTTTTTTAACACAGGAAATAGAGTTTAATAGCAACTTGTGTCAATTTTGATTGTGATTTCATACAACAACAAACAACAATCGCATGCCCTATGCTTCACCAAATAACCCATTTTCCTTCCTCTTTTTCCTCTCTACCTACAGCACACTGCCATGGTTCTATGAGGTGAAGCACAAGGTAAAGGAAAGGTTATAAATTGGGCAATTATATAGAAATGATTGATTTTACTTTTAAACACCAATTATGAATCTTGTTAGGAAATCTTCATTTGTTCGACCAAAGACGAATGAGTTTTGATTACAACGCATGGTTACGATATGCAAATTATTCTTAACAACTGGAGTCAGTAGCCCCTTTAAGTGTCAGAACACAGATGTTCAGGAGGTCTGAAACATGTTATTGATTGGAAATACTCTTCATCAGCCTTCCTCTAACTGGAACAACCCAGTAACACTGTTTTCTGATGAACTGCTCAAGATATAATCCCCTGACCCCCCTGATCTCAGCAACAGCAGTAAGAAGCTACGTTTCCATTGCAGTTGTTAATCAGTATTCCAAAATTCAGGAACTTGCACAGGAGTTTCCAAGATTGGTTCTTTGAGAAGACATCCAACGAACTTGGTATCTTGAGTTACAGCTTGAACTGACCAGGTGACTTTGCACTAAACCAGATCTGTAATAGTTGGACATTCTGTGAAAAGGGACCAGTTGTGAGTAGCAACCTGCAGCTGAAAGGCTTCCTGAACCAATTCAATTACATTCCCAAGAAACTGTTTTCCACCTGGAACTGTATTGGTTATACGTGGGAAAAACTCTTTGTAATACAAAAATCCTAAAGATTTTAACACAGAGAAGACATTTATGAAAAGGAGGAGGAAAAATGCTGTGATGTAGAGGTCAGTCACTATTAAAATCACAGCCTGTATCCTTATAATAAAGTTCATAAATTTTATGGCAAGTGCTGATCTATTAAAAAGCAAAATTAATTATTTTGTAAAAAAATTTATAAGGAATTTTAAAAGACAATTCTATTATCAGCTTAGGAAATAAACACTAAACCTTCTACTATCAGGAGTAGTATACAGTTGAAATTATTAAGAAGAAATAAAGTATAGTATAGATGAAAGTGTAAAACCTGTAAAAGTTCTTTATATCTGCAACCTTGAAGCTGTGCTCATATAGATCTGAAAAAGTAATATGAGTCCTTCTTGTCCAAACAACAGCTAAATCTGAAAGCAAACATCAGAGCTTTCAGAAAACATTCCCATCAATAAAGACTTGTCTTTACTCAGCTTGGCCCGATATTGCCTGCTTTAAAAACTTATCACCCTATCCATCTTCTCTGTGACTTACTAGAAAGGATATTTTCAATGTCTTACGAAATTTTTTTCCAAGTCATTTTTCCTTCATCTAGTATTTACAAAAGTCTAAATGGACTGTGGATTTCTTTATTTCTTGTAAAGGAAGCGGGTAGCTTAATTTCGTAGGGCTGAAGAATCCAGAGATTACCACTGATAATCTGTAAACTAAGCTTTTTGATTCCTGTATTTTTAATCTTTGAGTTAAACTTAGCTGAGAAGAATGTCATTAATTATGTCCTTGAGACTGAGTAGGTAATAAAATTAACATTATTCTTTGTTTTTAAAAATCCACAACCCCATTATGGCAACTCCAGAGACTCCAGGTAGATTTCATACCAGAAAGGCAAAAGCTTAGTGACATTAATTACCCCATCCCCAACCTTCCCCTCAGAATTCCAACTATTTTAAAAAATGGTTTGGATTCACAGTGTAAAGCTAATTTTAGAGGCCTAACCTGCTTTTACTGAACTGATCGGGATATTTTTCTTGCCTGGGGAAGTGAGGAAGGAGAGAGAAGAGAGGAAAAGGAATGACATTTCCTAATAAAAACAGAACTAGGGGCACCTATACATAAAGACTCAGAAGAGAAGAAAAGCTATCATTACCACTTCCACCAACTTTTTAAATTTCCCATTTCAATACTGATCCAACTTCACCTATGCAACTTAAAATGGGATGCCAAATAAGGTAAAATCCTTACATTTTACTAGGAGTTATATGAAAAATGTGTTCCTTCATTATACCACTTATATTTGTTGGATATTATTCAGGACCACTTAATTAAATAAAAAGGATATACTTCCAAATCAAATCCCAGAAATCCCAAAGAAACTGGGTGTGGGAAATGCAAGGATCTAACTAGCAAAAAACCAGCACAAAGGTAACACTGATGATGAAAGGATTTGCTTTAGCTGAGGAGGACATAAAAGATGAAGTTCTACAAAGACCATTAAGTATTCACCAGCTCACTGCAAATTACACTAAACACTTGGTAACGAAACATTTGGCAGATGTCAGCAATATGCAAGCCAAACATGTTCCTTACATTGAAGGATAATGTAACTACAGAGAAGGTTTGTTTTGGAATGATTTCTATAGCACAAAAATAATCTGGCCTCGTCTCCTGGCTGGATTTACCAAGGAAGAAACGAGAGAGAACCATGACTACTTATGTGACAAATCCACATTTCTGCCATTTACATACTTAATATCACTCCTGAAATAAGATATTATACACAAATTTGGATAATAGAACTTTTAGTTTTAAAAAAGATTGCAATAGATCTTTAAAAACTCAGATATTTATGTAACCTCTTGTTTTAACAAGTGTAGTATATACAGTGCTGCATACACACAACTACATTCTAAAGTTAAAATCTTCCATATTTTGGATTTTGCTGTTCCACTATTATCTTTTGCACGTTTGAAACTGCATTCCTAAGTGGGATTTAAAAAGTTAAGAGAACCTAAACCCAGTGAAACCTGTGGGATTTTCTTCTCTTCTCAAATGCCAAATAGAAAGAAGTTTTTGCAGAAGCGCACAGGTTCACACAGCCACGCACCCCACCTCCCAGTTATTAGAAAGGCCGACTTGAACATTTAATGTTAAAATTAATGTACTGTTATGTCCCACTTTAGAAAAAACTATGCTTAAAGACAAGACAGAAAGGAAGGCATCTGTTTATAATTAGGAAAGATATCCTTGGCATAACTGACCAGGCTGTCAGTAAGTATCATTGCTAGGTAGAGCTTTTAGGTTTCTCTTGCAGCATACGAATTTCCTAGAATCAAGTCACATCCTTACAGCTGATGTGGTCAGTACTCCTTTATGTGCACAGCAAGCTAAGAGCAGCAATTGAGATTCACGTGGGATTCCCAAACTTTCTTTCACTAATGAGCTCAAGTATCTGCAAATAGTAAGGAGGACAGCAAAGCACAATACTCAAGCTAACTCAGGTTAGGAATCCCTCAACCTCAACCACGTACGACAGTGTGGCATATGCCGGTTTGAAACTAGTTCAGACAATCTACACAAACTTCGTACCCAGACTGATTTCACTGTATGCTTACCTTATGACAGATAAGGTATTCCCTCATGTCGGTATTTAGAAATTTAGCAAGAATCTTTTTATTCACTCTTCTTTTGTTGTTATACATGTGTTTGAAATCTCTAGTTCTTTTTTTCCCCCCTTCTCTCCACTAACGTTAGCAGGGCATCATTTTCATCAGCACACATTTAATATGAACTAAATCAACAGATATTAAAACAGAGAGTCCACCATAAAGGCGTAATACAGATTTGCTCTGTTTCAAATTTTTGAAATAAAGTAACTGAATTTTAAAATTGCTAAGTTATCTGCTACTGTCACCTACACAGCTACAAAGTTTCATGCAGCTCACTGAGACATTTAATGAAAATGCTATTGACTTTTATCATCATAGCACTGCTAACATTTTAAAATAGCACGGCTCTAATCCCAGTAAAGAAATAATCTTGACAGCTCAGGTCTTCTGCTTATTACATGGGTGCACAAGTGGCAGCTTCTCAAATAAAACATCACAACTATGAGTTATCTGGAACTAATGTAAGTAAGGGAAATTTCTGTTGTCATATACAATCCTTGGCACCAACTCACAAACATGAGATGCAAATGGCAGGTAGAACTATGGTGCTTGAACAATCACATACATTTGTGAATGCTGGAGAAAAGAGAAAAACAATCAGGCTTTCCCCCAGGTACACAACACATACAGTCCCTCATTTTCCTGTGCCCTATGGAGCACAGAGTCCTTCACTCTCACCTCAATTAGATGTCTGTTCAACTTCTAGTTCAAGTTTCTCGAGCACACTTATCTGAGAACAAGATCACTGAGTTCTCATCAGTTGAAAATTTTACTCTTGCTGAGGCTGACTAAAATCAAGCAGGTGAAAGTCTTTGTAGTTGACCAGCTGGACTCCCAGCCAGGAATACAGACACTTTCAGAAGCTCATGCAAAGACTAGCTGTTCAAACAACTGCATTGAAATTATAGCCCATGAATGTCCATTGGGAAAGAATCAGCAAGTGGACACAACATCTTCCAAGCAGAAGACATCTTTCTGCTGAAACATACTTAAATTAAGATCATGAAAACAGTTTTAACTATTCACACCAGTCTGAATTGGGAATGCAGCTAGCTGTTCATTACACCTCTTGAAATGGCTGGTCTTCTACTATCTTAGGGCAGCTGAATTTCTCAGAATTAGCTCTTCTCATACATAACTTCATCAATGTCCGTTCTACGTGTGTACCCACAAAAAAGGCATGCTGGTTGCATCTGACAGTTAAAAGACTTTTCTGTTCAGTTAGCTGCATTTTCCCAGAGAACTAGACAGGTGGTTTCTTTGGCAATCTGCAATTCTTCACTGGGCAGTACTTCAAAATGGTGGCCCTCATCTGTGACATTCATTCCTAAAAAGGACATGTAGTGTTCATGTCACAGTAAATAAGGAAGAGCTATCACACATCAACCTTTAAATTATCTATCAGGAGTTGCAGTGCCTGAAAAGGAAATATTGCATGCCTAGCAAAACAAACCAATGAACCACCCACATGAACCAGCGCTTACCCAACGCAGTGCAAATGAAATAGTGGTCTATAGTCATCCAGTCACCTAACCACAGTAAGGAAATATTGTTTCCTCCGTGGAATTCTTTCTCAAAGTCTCCGTTTAAGCACTTCATACTTCCATAATTCTGTCATAAGTACTTGGCAGAAGCTGTAATACAAACATAACGAATGGCAACCCTTACCAGATTACAAACTATAGTCTCTGAAACTTGGGCCTCCAGAGACATCTATTTTATATAGCAGTTTTGTATGTGTAGAGATGTATCCAACTGGGGCATGAAGCTACAATTGCCAGAAGCACAGTAGCTGCTGACTATATTCCTAATTCTAGGCATCACTGCTATTAGAGCACATTTCAGGGGATATTATGACATGGTATAAAAAATTCAGGCAGTACTTCAAAATGCCCAGAGTTTCCTGGAAGACGTGTTATGCTTTCCCTCAGTAGCACGTCCAAGGTGTTGCCTTGCCTAACTTGATGCACGAGGGATTTGGGGGATAATTTCTGATCAGAATTTTAAAGCTGATGAAACTGGACCTACGTTTAAAAAGATGCTTGGAATGACCAAAGACACATATAGGATACTTCGAGAAAGCTGCATTTATTGCTTGCAAAAGCAAAAGCATGCAGAATGACTGCAGAAACAGTTCCAGCAGCAGCAGTTTTCTGCAACACCACTGTGGAATTAAATTAGAACCTGTTACCAGAAAACCCACTTCAATTAGGTGGCGAGTGGGTCAAAGGGTGCAATTTGTATTCGTAGCTAAGCTTTCAAGGCTTTCTTCTTGCTCATGCTTCTGTTGTGAATGACACAAATATTTCATTTATATCAACAGTGCCACTGTCCTTTTGTAGTCCCTTAAGTACAACTAATCAGAAATCTCCTACATTACAAATCAAAAATCACCTGTTTCACATCTTCTTTGTGCTATTTTGTAGAATCAACAGTACTGTAGGTCTAGAAAGTACATATCATACTGTGGCCTATTAAGAAAATTTCAATATAACCCATTTTTCACCATCCTCTGCAGAGGATGTGAATTCCCTTCACATAAACTTTTGGTTTCCATAGGGACCTCATCTTACATGCAGCATTCCTATTCAACACATGCAGCATAACATAAATTCAATTTAGAAAGATGCTTGTTGACCATTACATTCAAATGTAAAAGGGCGTTCTACCTTTTAATCTCTTTGATATGTTACTATGCAAGGAACTACTTTTTTTCATGACTATTTTTGCTCGGGCTTATTTTGCAACTTTTATTCAATATCCTATAACACACATACAGCTATAAAATCACCCATAGAGAAGGCAACTCGTCTGATATCACTTAAAAATCTGAGAAGTAAACTTCATTTTAGTTCTTTTTTTAGCTGATTTTGAAAATGAAACCTAACAATTCAAATCCTCCTAAGTGTTGAAATAAAATGTTATTTCAGTAATTCTCTGAATTACGTTCTGTCATCACAACAAGAAAGAACTCCCACAAAAATTTTTCAATTTCAGCCTATCATAAACCTCATGAGTCAAGGATGCATGGAGTTATGAGAACTAAAGGATGAGGAACAAATTACATTTTATTTTTCTTAAATATGTTATAATCCAACTTTACTGGAAAGTTGGGATTTGTCCCTGAAAACACACAGCATAATAGTCACATGTTAAATAGGGCTTGGGAAGACCCTTCAAAAGTATTCTAGTAGTTTCCAGAACAGGACTAAACCTGCTCAAATCCCAAGCATAGAGAAATCAGAGTACAATTTTTTTATCAGCTTATTCATATAAATGTATGAAAAGGGATGCCTTAAAACATCACGAAGCCACTTCATAAGATTAAATTTTGTCATATAAATGGCTAGAAATAGATACTTGCTTCCTTTCATAAGTCTTCACATGCTTACATTATTAAAGCTCACAACTGCAAATACATTTCATATACTCAAGTCTACGTGAGTATATCCTAAATCAAAACTCTTCTATCAGGTGTATTTGTTAAAAGTATAATATCTACACAATGAAAATAAATATTTTTAGAGAGCTCGTGCTTTTTGTTCTGGAAGCAAAATTATGAAGCACATGGAGAAGAAAGAAGAAATTATTCAAGAAAACCCAGACAGGACTGTTAAATTCCCACATTAGGGAAGGTCAAATTATATTTTCCTTTAGAGCCTGTAGTCTCAAGTTGTATATTTAGAGCCTGCTGAAAACAATTGTGTATTTGAAGAAAAAAACAAAGTTAGAAAATGGAACAAATACGACAGGTAAATTTAAGCCCCACTCCTGTACCAAGTTCCATTTTGTAAGTTTTCTTAAAACCACACACAGTCTCAACAAAAAGTTACGTGATTCAACCTGCAAGTAAAAACATGAGCAAGTCAGTCTTGAAGCAGCAGCAGGAATACTGCAGAGAAAATACTATACCAAGTACTTTATGGCCAGTACTATTTCTGGCCTTAATTTATCAGTCCACTTCCACCCAGAACTGTTGTGCCACCTTAAAAAGAAGGCTTTAAATTATGATATACAGTTAGATGGGTAAAAAAAATGGAGGCAAGGCAAGGTGATTCTAATTTCAGAAACAAACAAAAAAAGCAAAGCCAACTAGATTGATCACAGTCACCAAAACAGAAGCTGCTTTCCAAGAAGGACAGGATAAGGGCATCTATTGTTAGAGGATCAGATCACTTGTGCCATTTATTTATACAAGCTGCATAAGACTGACAAACGGGAGACTGGACTCCTGAATGATCAAAGGAACGAAGGACATGGATATAGCGAAGAGCAAAACAAAACACAAACATATAATTTCTTGCAGGTAGTGACAAAATTTTGACTTGATACGTTGAGATGAACAAGCAGAAGAGAATTTCTTTTCCACTGTAGATCAAACTCACCGATTATGGTCTGGCAGAAGAGAAGCAGTACAGAGAAGAGGAGAAATTTAAGAAGGGAAACAGGTTCTAGTCAGTTCTGAAACAGTTATACACTCATGATTATGGATTGGCTGAATCTGAAGGAGAAAAATCTGTAGTAGAAGCAAATAAGGTATCCTGAGAATTTCTTGATTCTGCTTGAAACACAAAACCTTAATGTGAGCATCTGCCATACAGCTGGTGCTTTAAAACAGACGTAGGTAAAATCAGAGTGGACATAAAACTAGCTTACATTTTCTGAAACCAAATCCAACTCAGATTACTGACAAATAATGCAGACACCACACATATCCTAGTAACACGAATATCAGTGTTTCAAAACCACCCTCCAGAACATGTTCACACAGAAAAAAAACCAACATGTAAATGTAACTAATGCTAGGAAGACCTAATACACTATGTAATATGGTCCAGTGCAGAAATCTACACACAAACGGCATACACACCAATAATCACCTACTTAGGAAAAACCACATCTAGGGATCATATTCCTACCCTTCTTGTAATGAGGTGGGTATGAGCCACTGCGTAAGATGGAGAGATGGTTAATGTATTTTGAAACCTGAAAACCAGAACGAAGCACCTCAGATTTACTAGAACACATAAAACTGAAAACACACACTAGGCAAATACTTCTGCCTTACAGCTTGTTCCCTTGATAATATTAATATCCCACAGTAAAAAAAGACCTTTAGAAATACTGAAGTACATGACAGATTGAAAACAAAACAATCAAAGTTTGTGATTTTTTTTTTTAAATTGAAGGACAGTTCATAATACACAACCTTCACAATTTAGCTTTTTTCATAGTTAGGTGGTTGAAGCTTGTATAGACATTCACAACATGATTTTCTTGAATTCGGTGTTTAATGATTCTGTTAAATACAGAAAAAACCCATCCTAGTCTACTGAAGAGCAGTTCATTCATGTCACCTAGCATTGTAGTGGATGTGATTGCCAGCTGGCTTCACAGCCAGCTAGAATGGGTGAGCAGTCCCAGCAGGCTAGCCTGCAAAGCTGCCTGGCATCTCTTCTGTGAAGTCCAGAGTAAAGTGCCTGGAGTGCTGTTGTAAAAATAAATAAATAAATAAAAACCCAACCAAAACCCAGCTTCCTCTTCAACCAAATTCAAGCCTCCAATGCTAGCATCCATTAGATAAAGAGTACAAGATAAACACACACATAAAACGTTTATCTGAATTATCTCACAGTGCAAGGAAAAGTGAAAACGAAATTATAGCACAGTTTGACTCTTGGGAGTTATTTTTTATATTTTATTCATCTCCGATCTAGTACTTTGTAATCTGAATTTAGCTTAGGCTTTCTTTGTATCATTACCATCACTGTAAAAAAACCTTCCCTATTTCTAAGAAGGTTTTGCTAGGTACTAGATAAATGCAGTTGCAGACCTAGCCAAGTAATTAAGAGAACTTGGTTCCAGATCCTGTAAATGCAACCTCCATTTCTATATTTCTTGTTTTAACACCATCTAAAAAGATTTTTTTAAAGAAAGAACTGAATAACGCATGTGTTTAAAGTATGGGAAAAATTCTGCTGATTTTAATTAAAAAGCTATAGCCCTCTATCACTAGAAAGCCTCCCTGACGTGAGTTAGAGAACAGTTAAATAAAAGGAAAATTTACATCCAAAAATCTTGAAAAATCTAGGGTTACCACACTTTATGAGCCATGTCTAATTTGTATGTAGCACATCTGGTATAATAGATATGATATACAAGCAGGCAAATATTTGAAGTAATAAGTGTTTCCCAGTGTTAAAATAAACACCTCAGCACTTCAGATTTTTCTAAGCAATTTTTCCTTAGTGGGAAAGGAAGCAGGGAAGGAAGGGTACTTATCTACTTATCTACTGTTACACACCACCACTTATGAATTATCACTCACTCACCAAGATTTTTGGTTTCAAATCCAAGTAGAAAGCATTCCATTTCACTTGGTTCATGTTCACAATATTTCACTGCTTAACTTGGCAAAACATCAAACTAGAACATTGTCACCCTTCTTAACCTCTCCTGTTGGCACACCAGTTTATTAAGCTAATGCGTCATAGCAAATTACTATTTTCCCTCTAAACCAATATAATTCTGTTGTCACGAACACCCTGTATTACAGCTTCAGCCAACTGGAGAATATTCATTCCTTCTTTACAGGTAAAGGGCTGCGGTTTCTGCACAGTTGTTCCCCAGTTACTAGTGAAATATAATTTGTCAATGACTAAATATTATCTGTTTTGATGACCACTGAATGCTGAAACCTCCAAATAGTACATTAGATGAAAAACGGGTTATCAGGTAGAATCCTGATGTTCCAATTATCTGCACTCCCACAAATGCCTACCATACTTTCTATCCTGATGCTATGTTGCAATAAAAACCAGAAGAGTCTGGAACAGTAACATACCTTCAGCAAGGAGCTAATGATGACCAGCAGACGTTCTCCCAGACTGACTTATGTTATAGCCAACATGTAACAGGACCTGCTTATTGATCAACCTGGACTTCATAAAAAAGAAATCTTCAATTTTACTCCAATTTTACTTATTCTTCCCTTTTCCTTCCACCCTCCTCCCAAAAATCTGACTGTATTGTATCTAAAATCTTCAGAGCAAACGGTTTCTCTGTTCCCTTTACTAACTGTTTTCCATAGAATTCAGGGTTGAATTGTCTGGTGAGTCCTGCAGAATAGTATCAATTAGCATTAAACGTACAATGTGTTACACCTATTTTTGCAGATGTCTCAAAAAGACATTTATGTCTATCTCTTCTTGTGTACTCCTATTTCTGCATAAAACACTAGAAAAAAAAAATTGTTTCTGCAACCCATAGCTGAAGACAGTTCAATTTTATGAGTTCATTCATTCCTTTCAGTTTTACCTTTTTTGAACTATTTACGTTGTTATTTAAAGAGAAGGTGGAATTGTGCTGAATTTCATACTTGATACTATTGTTTAGTTATACTGTGAAAACAGAAGTTTGAATCCATTCTCTAGTGTAAAAAATGTCTTAACTGGTTTGAGGAAGAACAAGCAGATGAAAAACAGAGAAGGTAGAGAAGACAGCATGCAAATTCATGATGACACACATCAGAAATACGTGTAATTTACATGTTTCAAGTCAGCTGACACTTAAGAAAAAGGGAAGGGGAGATTTAGAATATTACTCGTTCTTTTTAAGGTATTTAATCATTAAAATTTACTCCTTCCAAACCGTGTTCTGAACTGCAGGATTTAAAGCAGACCAACAAAGAGTTCTAAGACAACAAAGTATAGGAAAAGCTAAATTCAATACAATTTACTGAAACAATTTTTTTTTCCCATCATGTACCAGGTCAAGATCTGAGTTCCTAACTGAAATAAGATTGATTTCTCCTAATTTATTTTTTACTTATCAGTCAGCAACTATCAGAATTATTTTAATTAATGAAATTACATATTAAAAAAAAAAAAGACACAAATTCTGCAATTTCCAGTTTTAATAATTGGTACTAATTAATTAAATTGTAGTAAGTTATATCTTATCCATCTCAAATATGAAATCGAACCAAAACCTAAAAAATAAGGAAATAAAAATTACTGATAACAGCAAAATACTGCAAGTGTGCAAGGAAACTCCTGGGAACAGAAATAAACATAATATAAGTAGAAATCTTCTTTTTATTGTCTCCAGAAGTTAAGCATGAATTTGCAATCCTTGTCTATACCAGAGATTAAGAAATAGAATAAATTTGCCTGGAAGATTTTAGTATGTTTTGGATACCTAAAGCTACAACTGCTTAGAGAAATTACTAGATCAAATAAAGACCATTTTATAATACCATTTATGGTGCTGTGAAGGCCACGTCTGGCTGCTAAGCAAAATAATTCCTCATCTTGCTCTGTCAGAAGGGGTTAAAAAACCCCTCAGGAACATGGCATGCAGTGAAATACCTATGACAATATATTCTGTAATCAATTTCCAGCTCTGTGGCTACAGCATATGGCTCTGTGGAAACCTGAGTTAATCAAAGAAACTTCAATTCCTAGGGATAAGATTAGCATAGTCTGTTAAATCCACTGCAAAGGTGATACTCTGTGCCTGAATGTAGTTTTCTAGGCTGAATGTTTCCATACAACAGGCATTTCAACCAGCTACATCAAGAATCTTTAATTGCCATTGCTTCTTAAAAGCAAGAAGCCTCTTGGGATAAGGATTCCTTCCTACTTGAGGCTTTACAGCACACTGGTACTGTGGCACACAAGGGCATCTTCTGTCTGTTTTTTCTGTCAGCACCTTGTCAGTATTCTGATGGAGAAAACATGCTCCAGAAGAAGAAATCCACACTTAGTTCCAAAGAAAACCACCTAAATGTAACAACTGAATGGTAGCAGATGCTGATGCAAAGATAGAAACAAAACAACCAGCAAATAAGCTGGAGTCACAGCGCTCTATTGACTTTCCAATACTTTTCCAATTAAAAATTCTGTGGTGCCTGGCTATCACAAGAAATATCCAAGCCACTCACTATTGCTTTTCAAAAACCTTGGCAATAGCTAATTATTTCACTTTCTTTTTCCAAATGGATGGATAAATTGTCATGGAAAACATTAAACATTCCACAAGCATTGATCCTTGCTAACCTGATATGGTCTACTAACTTAAAATTATTCTCTATCACATGATTTCTACATGACATCAACTACCACACAAGATTTTAAATGTGCATTAAAGCAGGTGGCCACCAGCAATTTCTTTTATATCTCACATCTGGTACCATACTCCACATAATGTATACATGTTATCTTTTACTAATAAATCAAGACTTGAGTGAGAGTCCTTTATCTAATTTCCAGTCTTGAAACTTGTAACAGTCTTGAAAGCTGTAAAATAATATTCTTTCTTTTTTTCTGCATCTGCTGACAGTATTTTAAACTATGTTCTTCTTTCAGGCTAGCCTGATGGATAGATTATTGAGATCATATAAGCATTCTTCTGTATTACTTCATAAACATATGATCTTGACAAAACTTCTGTTTCAGAAACCAGTAGCACAGAGCTTATTGGAGGAAAAAGGTTAAAAAAACCCCTAAGAAAATAGAAAAATTTTTCTTTCTCCTACGGCGGGGATGAGCCTCTATATTCAACAAAGAAAGAAAATGGTTTTTGGTATAAGATCAGTACTTCATCAGACAGTTATATCCAATGCCAGTGATAAACAGTTCTAAAATGGCTTGTAAGCCTATTTAATACCCTTAACACCTGCATTTACACCAGTATATCAAACAAATATTTGTTCTGAGGGCATCAAGTCCTGGTTTACTGCAGTGAAGAGTAAAATTTTTCTAGCCACTGAAGTATTATCTGCATGTTATTCCTCCAGTGTTCATAAGTCTGAGTTTCACTGCAACAGTCATATTGTGCAGTACACATCCTTAAAAGGAAGCTGGATCTGTAGCAACTCGTTTGCAAGATCAAATTAGTTTCTCCTTCAGACATATGAAAAAAATTAAGTATTACATTTAAACAAAGCAACTGATTATATGGGTGAAATATTTTAGCTGAAAGACGATGCAGCAATATAAAAATACATTGTTCTCTTTCACTAAGCCCACAGCCCATCGAAGTCTACCGATAAGTTTTAGGGGCTTAGGAACGGGTGACTGAAATTCCATTTTGAAATTTTAACTGCTTATCCAAGGATTTGAATAAAGATAGTAAATAAATGGATGGAAAGCATTACTGTCAGGTGGAATGAATTCTGAAGCTTTTCTAATGTCGTGTAACATGCAATTTAATTAATTACATGGTATCCAAAAAGTACAATGCAATATGTTGTAAGTCACATTTTTAAAAGCATGTAATGTAAGCAATTTGTGGGATTCTGATTAGGTATTCAAAAATTATGATGATGGTAGGAAAAATTAAAAGGATTGCTAAACATAAACAAGCAAAGCAGGACATTGTAATTTGCAGATTCAGTTATTACTGTAAGCAAAATTATTATTTAGCCTCAACAGAATAAAGTGCTCCCCTTTCCACATACTCCCCAATTTTCAAACAAAAAAATTAGAAATGGAATCACCACATGCTTAAGTGGAGTTATTACCAGCATTTATGACTTCAGAAGAAATCAAACCCAAACACCATGTAAATTATCTTTCAGTAGACACTTTTTGCCACTTAAACAAGGGAATATTGGGCTTTTGGTCAGTAATTGGTTTGCTAAGCACTCAGACAACGTGTAGATTTTTCTGCAATTAATATTGCAATCTTCTTACATCCCACTTGTTTTACCTTAAGCTTAGCATATTTGCTAAAGAAATATTCAATAAATATAGATTTGTTTCCCTTGAACACCATATGTTTATTTCCTCTTTCCTAAGTCTCAGCCTCCACCTCCCTACTTTTTTTTCCTCCTCGTTTTCTCTTCAGTATGCCTCTTCATGAAGAGACAGACTGATGATCCATTCAAACACAGATCAAATGAAATGAAAAATTTCTATAGGACAGTTTATAGTTGGATTCCGCAACTGCTTAATGTAATATGCCATAAAAGCTTTGTGTTTGCAAAGAATCCTTTAAAATACTTCTGGTTTTTTATGTAAGATAATATCATCAATAAAAATAGTGTCAGTTCAAGTTTACAAAAAACATTTGGAAGTTCATCCACGTTTAACAGTTAAGCAACAAGAACAATGCCAGTAAATTCTTTTGAAAGCAACACGAGGTACAGCATTTTATAGCAATCCTGGGGATCACAAAACTGCAGTGGGGGAACCTCGCTTTTTTTACACACCATTCTACACACCATGACATTCTAGGCTAAATGATATGAGGTGTGATAAATGCAAGCCTTCGTTTGAATACAAACAGATTCTTAAAATATTTTAACTAGGAGTATAAGTGAAAATAAATTAGGCCAGTGGGATTTAGGTAAAGAATTCTGATTCTGTGGGATTTTCTTAGTTTACTGCTTAAGTTAGAAATTACACAAGCTTTGAAAGTTTTTGGCTCTGGAAACAATCAGGGAATTATTCTGAAATTAAATCAGTATCTTATGACTGGCAGCATAAGAATAAACAAAAAAAAAATCAGTGTATTTATTCTTAACAGCACCCGCACAGGTGCTGTCTAAACTTGCCTAAACAGCCATGCCGTGAGTTTCTTAGCTCCTACCTTAGCTCCCATACTGTTGTAAATCCAACCTCTTTATCTTCCTTTTTTTCTAACAAGGGCAAAGAGATGGAGATGTGCAAAATGGAAACTGAAAGCCATTGTCTATCTTCAAGTTTCTAAGAAATCTGTTTATGGTCTTCTCCCTCTTCTCCCTGGGTAGTCAGAATGAGAAACTGGCATCTCCAGAGAATAATTCAGACTTTCTGCAACTGCACTTAGTTGTAGTTCAGCGTTCAGATCTTTGTTGTAGTTTCAAATAAAAGTGGTTGAAGTCAAAACCTATCACACAGCATGTTTATCTCCATGGCTGACAACAGTGATTCTTCCCATCAGTTTCCTAAAACAATCAGACAAAAATCACTCTGTAGATGTAATTCTAAGGCTGAGGTAGTCCCTATACACCACTTAAAGCAAGTGTAATGGCCAGAGGAGTTGCCAAAGCAACGCCTACTAGGCTCTACTTCTTCTCCAGAATTCCCATTTCCTGAAAAAATAGGGAGTCAGTCTGGAACTTGCAAGTGCTGAATATCTCCAGGACATCTCCTTCAAAGATCAAGCGTAAGGAACACGTGCAGTGCCCAGCCAAGTGCATTCTTTATTAGTTTCTAAACTGGGGCTTCCTCAGCCACGCATAATGTGGGCAAACCCTTTAATCAAAGACATTATCAAGTCACTTAGATACCTAACTGCTATTCTGTTTTATTTGAACACAACATCTTCAATTTATTCTTTTACCAGTCTGTTGATTATAACAATTACAATAAAAAGGTATGGGGTAGAAATGCAGATCCATGACTTGTCCAAGCCCTGAGCCACTCAATGAGGTTAATTAGGGAGGCGGGGAAGTTGTTTCATCTGACCACATTATCAACATATCTTTTTAAGTCAATGGGTCATGTCCTACACTGACTTATGCCTGTCTTTGAGTTTTTTTAACTTATTACTATAAGCGCATGACTTCACTAGAAGCTATATTGTGATCTGAGCTCAGACTGGTGGCAACAGATGGCAGGTTTCCCAGTGCACAGAAAGCTAATTGATGAACACAAGGATAGCCCTACCTGATAACGCGTTCACACTGACACTACAGAACTGACACTGTTATACTTAACAATATGCTACAAAACGATGGTTGAAAAAGCATAAAAATCTCTTCCTCAATGAGGTGCTGTCCTGGTTTGAGGTGCAAACATAAGTGCTTCTGGGTAGGTTAAGCTTAAGCAACACGTCTTTTTACTAAATAAAAGTTAAAATTCAAAGGCAGGCTTGACAGCCATGGAATTAGCAAATGAATAGCAATAATATACATGTAATATGCTGTAATTAATACTATAGATATATATAACAATATTGTATATATTATTATGATGTATTGTATTCTATTACATACATTATATGCTTTTTCAAGTTAATTCTCTTCTTCAAAAAAATGTGATGATTTCTAACTTCAGCGTTCAATTTTTTCATCTTAATATGAAAGGCCTGTTTTAAAATGCGTGCCTGAAAACAGCACCGTGTAAAACACATCAGTAAAATGTTATTGCAACCCTTCCATTTCCATTCTTTAGCTTTCATTTTAACTGTGCAGTCTTACAGGGTTTCCTCTCATATTTAACAAATGATGAGTGCTCGAAAGTTGCATGTGTATTCACACGACAATGCAAATTGTTCAGGAACTTCCAGCAGCAGGGTAATACAATATACTATAAGAGTTCAATGTGGGTTAATTGCTCTGCAAAACGGGTATCTTTTTTTTATGACTCAATCCCCTTTGGGAATGCCAAACCTCCCCCTGCACTGACAGAAACTGTGCAAGCTGGGGGCCCACTTCATTAACAGGAAGAAAATCTACTAATTTTACATAACAAAAAAAATAAAAAGGAACATATTTTGCCTTCAATTCCATGAAAAATCAGACACACAAGGTGCGTGACAGGAAAATAGGGACCTAATTGTTTAGCGCCCTCAAGAACTGTTCACAACAGGTGGAAAGAAAGGCACGGAAAATTGACGCAAAGGAGATGACAAATCCCAATACAGAAATCTTTCAGCAAGCATGTAATGAAAAATGGTATTGCAGAGAAGAGTCTGGGAATGGCACAGAACCAAACCAGTGCCAAAAACTTCCGAATTCCTCCCTTTCTACAGGCAAGGAAGGGAACAGACTTCTTGGCTGTATTACAAAAATTCCTGCATGATCTTTTGTTATCAGGCTGAAGGACAGCTTTCTCTAACACTGGATGATGCAAAACACTACCAATGAGTGAATGGAAGAATAAAGTATGAAATAGTATACATTTAAAACTAAATTAGCAAAAATTACTGTTGAAATTAATTTGATTTGATTTAAGGGAAACAAACATATTCTGTTATTTGAGCTAATCTTTATCACTAAACGAAGGCACAAAATACTGAACACAAAAACATCCTTGAGGAAAACAAGCACGGAAGCAGCTATTCCAATGCACTAACTTTCTTCTTTTGAGAATAAAAAGCCTTTCAACACTATAAATAAAAAAATTGAAGTTTAAAAGTTGGTAACCCCAATGATGTAAAGAACAAAGCAAGATGGTACTATATCAAGGCTAACTTAAATGAGACGAATCTAGATTAAAAGCATAAAAACCCTTAAAGAGCAGGTCTATCGCCACTAGTATCAAACTTTAGTTTGTAGGCTAGACATTCATCAAGCAAAGCATTCCTATCCCACACTACAGTTTAAAAAGCAAACAAAACCAAGGGATCTAAGCTTTTTAAAGCAATATGAACTATTGTGAGAGCTCTCTGCACAGAGGTACTCATTATCCAAACTGATAAAATATTTTTGGTCATGTATAAGATGCATACACCATTTAAATGCAACTGACCAATTCATCAAAACTGACACATTTTTAAAATATCCAACAGCAATGCATACTTCCTGAAAGAAAGATACCCTTCCCGCCCACCATAGTATTTTCCAGCTCTCCAACACGCATTCTCGAGGGAGAAGGGTGTAGGGGGTTAGTTTTTACAAACTGTTAATGTTGGTGATAAAACACGTATTTATAGCAGACCATTAATGTACTAGGACAGTCTCACCATGCTAAAAGATAAAGATTACTTTCTGAAGACTTTGTACTCCAACAACCCATACATCTTCAAGAGAGGAAACCACAAGGTCAGTAACGCGGCTTGCAGTTGGTTTTGACTATTACAGCAAAACAGCTTCCTCCACCCATCAGAGCCTACGTTATGAGACACGGCTAGCTAAAATAATATTAAAAGTAGTAGACAATTTTCATAGCTTTTAAGAAAATGGTCGATCAAGTTGAGCCAATAGCTGTAAGAAGAATAATTCTGGCTTGTAGTTACAGTCCTAGTGGAATTCTGAGGCAAGTATCCGAGACGGGAGGCTTTAAAAAGGTACACCTGATGATGGAATGAAAACAAGCACCGTATGGCATATTTTGCAAAGGCTATGTTAATGCCAAGTTTCTATCTTCAAACCACAATTCAACCCACTCCCCACAACTTATCTGATTTTAATTTGTTTTTAAAAAAATATGGTTTAAACAGAGAATAAGGAAGATCACCAAGGTGCATGGAATGACTAAACACGAGGCCACTGTGTTTACATAGAGTAAAACGTCACAAGGACTTGCGAAAAAAAAAAATCACTAAGTACAAAATACCGTTTGTGAATCTCAACTTATTTGCTTGTGCCTCTGAAGTGCCATTCCAATCTCCTTCAACTATATGCTATTCTTACTTTTCACTAACTCCTAACTGCATTAGCAGCATGCTTATTTGAATACAACTAAAACAAGAGTTTTAAAATAAAATGAGTCCTGATGTTCACTTTCCAAAATTAGAGCTGTAGTGCAATTGTTAAAAGCTCAACAATATGAATCTAGAAAAGCATAAAGAAAAACTTAAAGGGCACCAACGATGTGAAGGATTTTCTTTTTCAAAGCTTTTAACTGTTTGGAAATTGTTTATTCTAAGCTGACATTTTATTTAAATATCCTATTTAGCAATTATGAAAGCAACTTCATCCCACATTTCATTTCCACTAAAATTCACCATTTTTGTGTCAAACTCTTCCTAAACAACAGCACTTTGTGCTTCTTAAATATTGGGAAAAAGGGATCCACAATGGCATTTCATATAGAATACATCACATGCTGGCTTAATCATGAATAAATCAAATCTTCTGCCAACTAAAACATTAAAACAGGATATAAGGTGCTGGTAAAGAATAAAACTGAAATGTATATCTAATTACTTTTTAATGAAATGCTTGTGAAACCACTGAAGCCAATTAGAGCGTGCCAGAAATATTTCTTTATCTCAGGTCTTGTGAGTCTAGTAAGTACGACTCTACAATGTAACACTTATATCACTATACCAGATCATCCTCAAAAATAATGGTTTCATCTTAAATCATGCAATCCCAGGAATGCTCTGAGGAGAGTAGACAGAGAAAGCGGAACTGCTTCTGGCAAGGTTACCTGTTCAGGTGGCATTAGGATAAATATCTTTGAAGGCAAGGTTTCTGAAATGAAACTTACAGAAAGAATTTCCTTTTAGAGGAAAAACAAGGGAGCTTCTAATCTTTGGTAAGGATTTTAAATTTTAGTTTAAGAAATAAAACTGGGAATGCTTTTAAAAATAGTCTCAAATGATTCAAATAGTTTTTAACATGAAACCATAAAAGCAATATTGATCATTTAATCTGTCATTTAAACAAATCTTTATTTTACAATTAGACTAATGCCATTTAATTTTAGATACCTACAGGTGAATTCACACTTCGCTTGTTACCTTAGGACACATAAATGTACGCCAGTGATAATACAGTGTGTACGTTAATAGGCAAACTGCCAAGACCTGCCATCTGGAGAGCTAATGAACAATCAAGGGATCCCAAATTAAACTACAGAATTTTCCCTTAGAATCTTTAGGACAACACTGTCAAGTTCAATCTATTCACTTAGCCTCCAGAATCAATTTTTCAAACTTTATGACAGGCCTAATAGTTTCCACCTGTTTCTCTTGCTTGACTTTTGACTGGCACGTTACCAGCCAGGGTGGAAATGCAGACAAAGACCCCTATTAGGCTCCGGCTGTTTCTCTACTGTGAGGTCGCTCAGCCATTAAATTAGTTCCAGCCCACTTTCTCCTTCCACATCTTAATTTTTGGGGGTATGAAGGTTTGGGGAAGTGGAAAGGAAGAGAGACAGAAGTCTGACATTCAGCTGGTGGGAAAGGTATAAGAAAATCTAAAGTCACAAAAGTTAAATGCTGAATTTCTTTATAATTTACTAACTAAAAAATTTACTCACTATATTTACAACCAACCATACTTTTTAAGGTGTCTGTACCATATTTTCAATCATCACTAACTTGGTAAAGTTGGAGAGACCTAAGAGGTCCATCATGTAACATGTGCTTATTTCAATATTTGATTACACAAACACGTATTGCAATTATTTTCTGGGAATCACAAATGATCAATAGGTACCTATCTTCTGTTCAAGCAAAGAAACTATTTTTTCCTGAGATATGGTTTCCTTTCATTCAGAAATGGCAATTATAAAAAAGTGACATACTACACACCTTAACAAATTCATATTGGTTCATTTGGAAGTATCTTAAAAACCTGACAACCTTTTTCCTTCAATAAAAATTACCTAATAGCATCAATTTGCATCAATTTCTAGTGATCTATGAAATGTTATCATCCGAGAAGCCTCAAGGTACTTAGCTGAACTGCAAATTCCATGGACTACATTATTCTATTATCCATGACAACAAAGTATTTACAGTAACATTAGCCATAATACTTAAGAAAAATATTTTAACTCATTAAAACAAAGGTCCTTCTGCAAGATAAATTTAATTGTTCAAATTATAATCTGACTAGGATCATTTTCCCACTATTAGTTCCTTAGAGCCAGGACTTCTAGTTTACATCTTACCTGAAAACTGACTACTCAAGCTGTATCATGATGGGGAAAATCTTGAAGACCTATGCCTATAAAGGCTTCATTACATTTAGACTACCCAATGTAAAAAAACAACCTGAGTGCTGACCACTCTGCTGGTACAGCACTTTAGAAGTAACAGAGTAAATGTTACACAGTCATTGAAAAGCCAAGACCACTTCTCTTAGCTCCCTTGCCTTTCTTGATAATATAATCATATATAAATTAGCTACACATGATTCTCTTTAGCTTGTGATATCTAAATAAATTCACAAAACGCTGTATTATATACTTCAACTTACTGAGATGCATGAATAATGTTACTGAGAACCACCACCAAAACCAACTGTCAGAGAAGAAAGGTCTTGACCTATCAAATGATCACTTTGTCAGTTTCTTCACAGTACTTCTGCTTTCAATCCAAGCAGCTGAACATGCTGCGAATACTAAAAATTAAGAAACAAATGCTACAAATGCTTCAATAAAATAACTCTTTTCTTTGCAGCTTCTCATCAAACTAGCATGTCTGTGTACATCTAAAAGCCATTGCAAAATCTGTTGCAGGACAAGGATACAGATCTGGGGGAAGGGGAGTGGCAAAATTAGATAGCAACATTTTTTTAATTTGTGTGCAGATGAGTACATATACACACATAGAGAATAGTTTAGAATCAAAAGAAATTTGTATATGATTCCAACTGTCTCTAAATTGCAATATTTTCACACAATTTATCATTTGTAAATTCAATCACAGTGTCAACTGTAAGACTAGAAAATTATTTACTTCAATAGTGTTATAATGCATCCTCATTCATAGATTTTGTGCACACTTATTCTAAACCAAATCACCTTTACTACTTGCAAGAAGGCATATTCTGTAACTTGCATCAGTCTCAATTTAGGCTCTCTAGCTGAGAACTAAAGCTGGTTCGAAAATCAGTTACAATAACATTCAAGATGATGTAACTGATGATGTTGATTAAAAAGAAACCAAAACAAAATTACTGAGGTTATTTTCAACAGTAAAATTCATCTGCAATTTCTGCAGATAAATTAACATTGATACTCAAAAGTAGCTGACAAGAAAAGTTATAGCTGCAGGTAGAAACACACATAGAAAAATCTGTCCTGAAGAGCAACAACTTCCCAAAGACAGTTTTTTCCATCAGACTGTTTCATGAAACATAACAGTATAGTCTTTGTACATAGACTCCAAGCTAAGATTTAGTAACTGTGATTTTCTTATTGCTTAATCCCATTCAAAACTCTAATGAACTACCTTCCCAAAGGTATCCCACAACTCATTCACAAGGATCATCTATGTGATGATGAAAGAATGTCTAGCATAACCTTAATCGATGTTTAAAAAAAAACAAAACAAACCACTAAAGAGCATTTTAGTGAAATATTCAGCAAAAGGAATGAGAGAAAACAGTAATGTTAAAATTAAGGCCACAATCTATTTGGTATCACTTTTTTCATGTAACTAGCTTAGAAAATAACTTGTATCAGAAAATGCATACGATCTCCGAAGTATGCATATTTAATACTTTAAACTTTCCTGTGGTGATGTTCATGCTTTGCAAAAGGAATGATTAAACTCCACTGCCAAGTAAAAAGTTGTCTGATTTCCCCACCCTTTATGGCTTGGTATTTTATACATTATCAATTAATATTCTGTGAACACAAATATCTCTATTTTGTGTCCTATCTAGAAGATAATCAACTTTCTTTTACTTTGGCTAGCTTTTAGGCAACAAATAAACAAAAGAGAAAAAAGTTCCTTTCTGAACATTGTGTGTTACTATAATTGTGAATCCCAGATCAGAAAGCTTATTTTGGTATGGTCTAGATCACTATCTTACCCATCTAGAAGATTCATTGTTGTTGTGGTAACTTCAGTAAAAAGAAGAATCTTTCCAAGCTTCTTTGTTTGAAGATTCTGTTGATATGTCTTCAGGCTGAAATGTTCTGATGAGAAGCTTCCCATCTTAGTGATGACTGGCATGAGAGACGGAGTTATCTCTGTTTTTGATTCCCAGGATGAAACAAATTTAAGAGACACCTTGCTGGACGCTCTTAATCCTTCAGCATCTACATTTCCCTCAAGCCATTTCAGGAAAGCAAGATGGATTTCCTGTGGGCAAGGGAAACAAAATAAGGCATAGAAATACAGACCACCACACGTGAAGACATAGAAACATTCTTCTGAGAACATTTTTATTCAAGCTATCATCTTCTACTTCAAAACAGGAAAATTAACTCTATTTCCTCCTCAAAGACCAACTTCTGCTGCTTGTTCTAGTCCAGCCTGGCCTGAATACTTGGTACTCTCTTCCTAGACTTGAGACCATGCTCCTTTGCAATTTACTTAGGCTTAATCTTTCCCTATAACAGGGTTTGTAGAGGTTCAGAAGCATGGGGTGCATACATTTGTCTGCGTTATGCAGGTTTCTCAACATGCTAAGTTTCTTGACGTTGACAGAGCACTGGAACAGGCTGCCCAGAGAGGCTGTGGAGTCTCCTTTTCTGGAGATATTCAAAACCTGCCTGGATGCATTCCTGTCCAACCTGCTCTAGGTAAACCTGCTTTGGCAAGGAAGTTGGACTAGATGATCTCCGAAGGCCCCTTCCAACCCCTACCATTCTGTGACTCTGTGATTCTTTGCTGGAAGCCTTTTAGTCAATTGCTAAGACTTGATTTCAAGGATAAAGCAGCAGCTAAGAAAAACATTTACTGATTTGTCAGTGGAATACCTGCTAAAAGGGCTCACACCTTCAGCTAACAGAAGCCTCACTACTATTACCTTAAATATAGACAAAGGTGGCTGTTAATTAGCTAGCTAAAAGAGAAGCACCTCACTCAAGAATGCACACAATTAAGAAAATTCTACTACCGATGTACGAAATGCATGAAATGCAGTTGTACATATGCTCTCTTCTCCTTGTCCCAGCCAATGGTACAGCTTGTACACATTTCTGTGCAAAAGATTTTAAAAGTGAAATATACATGCATAATTTTATATATCTACACACCAAAACTTTGCTTTTTCTCTCCTTTATTTTAGATTATTTAGAAATAGATTTTTTTGAATGTGAAATGAAGAGATTAATTACTTGGATTATTACCTGTCTGGTGACACCCTGAAACGCCTGTTAACACATCCATAGAACTCTTTCTGGAGATATCTAATTCTGTTTTGAGAGATTTGATATGAAACGTTTGCCATGTCTTCAGAAACCGTAAGTTAACAGCCCACAAATACAGATGTTGGGACTTCTTTTTGCTAATTGTGTATCTCAGATTTCAAAGAGTTCTCCTTCAAGAGACAAAGTGGTCTTTTATACAACATATGAAACCACAAAAATTGTATATTCTATTCTACTGAAAATAACGCACCAGAGATTCTTGCTCTCAAATTTTTAAGAGGAAGACATTTGACTTTTAAATGAAAAGCTTCTAACCAAATACATGTTCCTTCTTCCCATTACTGCCATATCTGGAAACTAGAATATGGGTGTTTCTTACACAAGTGCTGAAGACAGGACTAAGCTCTCTTGCCCTTGAACAAGATGTCCCTGAGCTCCAGCCCAACTCTTTAAAACCCACAAACTGCAATTAAAAGCAAACTTCCTATAAATATTTATCTACCCAAGGAATTACTCCAATTTTCCAAATCCCATTGTTATATCTTAAGAAGGAATGAGAAAAGTGGTCCTGTTCCTAACACCTTTCTATAGATTTTCCATCCTCAGAAACTACACGTTCTCAAGTTTCACATGGACACTGCTTCTTGTGTGACATTCTTTGTATGCTGAATGTCAGCATACTTACTGGTTTGCAGCCCTGTAGTAGGGGCAGCAAGGCATAACAGGAAGAAAGGAATAGTCTCTTTCCAAATGCAATCAGGCGCTAGCTTCTAAGCCCCAGGACAGCCTAAGAGCGACTCAGTAACTAATTTTCAGTAACAGAGAAATTACTTTTCATTTTTTGTTTTTTTAAAGCTCCATCTGAACTCTTTCCATCTAACTTCTTGGATAAAATATGTTTTAAATATTTTCTTTACGTTTTTTTTTTTTTGCATATGCATCATAAATGATGATGCGGCATTAAAGGTTTTACGAGCATTTCTTTGACTTGATCTGCATGAAGCACTTGTATCCTCACTTAGTGTAATATCATAGCTTTGACAGACTGCTGCTAAATTCTTTACACACTATCCTACTTGTTTTACACACACAGAGTAACTTATTAGCTGTAACTGATATTTAGAAAACTTATAGCTTTCATTCTTTGAGGGAGTATATGGAAATTGTGCTTAATCAGAAAGTGCATTTTCCTATTGCTTTGCAAACACAGAAATTCACTTAGCACAATTGAGCGTGCAAGTCCTAGACACAAAAACATAATTTTAACTCACATAAGGACGGGTTTACAGACTTACAGAAACAGACATCAAGTTAAAAAATAAAGGTACTTAAAGTATTATTACGTTCTAAACAAACAACGAAAGTGTTCGATACTATGCGTCAGAAAGTCTGGTGTACTTTTGCCACAGCATACTTTCTAAAAAGACTGAAATAGCACATATTTATGTGTGATGTTACATTACTAAAAATATGCCACACAATTCCTACCATTTATCCTCTTGAGTATATTCTTTCAGGTGATTTTTCCCCCATAGTTTTTAGGTTTACTTCTTGATTTAATTTTCTTGTTTCTAACGCATACTGAACCATTTAAGAATTGTTACATGTGTATAATTATGAAGCTAATTTGTCCCATAAAGTACACATTTATTGAGCTGATCAAAAATATAAACATGAGTAATACATAATCAAGAACATAATTTGATTTTTAAAAATTCCTAAAAAATGTGGGTTTGCATTTTTAATGAAGCAAAGTTTCAAGTACTGTCCAAGTACATGCTAGAAAAATCAATCTTCACTCTAAGAACCTCCTTCACACAAAGTTACAGAAACTCGGATGCTGAACCAATGCAATTTGGTCGCCACAATTGTACTGGCATACAGAGAAGTACATTTTTGTATAATGAAATAAACATATACAAGAAGTCAGGGTTAACCTCTGCTTCAACTCCATTTGAAAGGAGTATAATCACGTCAGAGCCTGAACTGTGCGATTTGTTGCTTAAGTTCAGGATTTAGCTTTGAATTCAAAACCTGTCCTCAGCTGCATCTGCCGTTCTGCAGCAACCTCTGGTGGCCATTCAAATGAAAAGCGTTGGTTCAGGAACTGTCTGGCCTTCCACACCTCTGGGACCAGAGCAGGTGTGTCAAGCAAGGCACCCAACACAAGGTAAGGGAATACCCAAACTCCTGGCCACTGCTTAACCTGACCATTATCAAAATCCTAAAACATGCAGGTATAAGCTTTAAATGAGTATGCAATCAAAAATGCTGCAGCTGTTATATATGCAGGCACTGACAACGTCTGCAGCTACTTACACATACAATCACACTAAAATCTATATTATGCATATTATCTGTAACACACTTTGTAAATATAACTACACTTGGTTTCGGGTGGCACAAATATACTCTGATATTGTTATTCACCATTAGTGCATCAGTTTGGGATAGGAGAACTGAAGTCAAGCCAGATTTAAGTTTCCTATATGTTGTGGTTTGGGCCGTACTGGCCACTGAAATGAAACTGTTCATTTTTCAAATCATGTTTTATAGGTACATTGTCTAATGCAAAGGTAGTGCTTTCTTTCTTAAAGTAAGAATGAAATTTGACATGTCAAGCAAAAAACTTGGTGACAAGAGAGCTAATCAGCTTCTTTCTCATAGTTAAAATAACCAACTACAAAAATTTCTATCCATATTTTAAATGGTAAAAGCACAATATATTTTCAATTCATAGTAAAAAACAACTACCAAAAGCAGAAAAGCACTGTATCAAGAGAAACTACCTATCACTTCTCACTAAGAAATTCTCTCCCAGCACTCCACAACTTAAATCCTCCTGGACAGAAGCATAGAGAGATATGAAATTTCAGAGCAGTGACAGCCTCACTGAACTGGTACCCAGGGACAAACCAATTAACCAGCAGAATTTTGATTGTCAGACTAAAAATGTCACTAAATAAAAAATTGTTCTGAGCAGATAGGGAGATATAGTGGATGTTAATTCACAAAATTCATAGAAATAGAGTCAGGCTACTGAGTACTACATACCCTCAGCTCCTCCACTGATCAGCACAAAGGTTTATTAGGGGTCACTGTATCAAGGAGTGGAGGTCTGACATTGCAAGTTGTTGAACTAAAGTTTAAATGGTAATTTTAATGTAAAGAAGGAAGAGTAAAAGCTGTATTTTGTTTATGATTTAACATCTGCTTTCTACGATTTTAAGTTTGGTCAGGTGTATTAAGAACCTGCTAGGTAACAGAAGTTTTCTTTTGCTGTTCAAAATTCTTTTTATTTTTGTAATCATTAGTTTCCACTTCTTCTTAATACTTACTTAGCAGTTGAGATTGAACAAAAAGGAGAAAAGAGGGCGACATAAGAGACAAAAAACAGCTGCATGTGAACCCCTCTCTGTTGCAGCATAAAATAACAGAAAATTACAGCTCCTGATGGAGAGGATTTTATTTGCACCTGGCTCTACCAACCAATGAGACTTACGCACAAAGCACATAAACTTTCAGTTATAATGGTTCAAAATAATTCCAAATCCAAGCCTTTATTTTTGCATTCTACTTATATATTTAATTTTGATGTATTTTCTTATTTTTATATGTATGTTTATATACACACACAGATATATGCAAGTATCTCTCTCACTGGGCATGTTCAGGAGCTGCTCTTTTCTACCAAATTCTGTGACAACAGATCTTAAACTCTGTATCAATGGAATTCTTTGTTGAGACAAAATTCAGCCACAGCCTAAATTCATTTGGTTTCTATTAAAAACATGGAGGCGAAACTAAACGAAAGCTAAAAATATAATGCCATAAAACAAACAAACATTATACATCAGTCAGCTCTCTCCTTGGGAGGAAAAATGAGAAAATTTTAACTACTGATGCTCTACGCAATATAATACTCTGTTTTAGCTGTTCTTTGTTGAGTAAGTGAGGCCAAGTATTCACTTTCTGAATACATAGCTAGAACACGATTTAACAATTTGTCTCCTTCCTTTGCATAAAATATAATCGTTTCCAGCAAAGTCCCTCTATTTTTGCTTCACTGTACTTTAAAAAAGTTTGCAGTTGATGTATTGATTCATATATTATCAGTTGAGGTACTCATTAAATCACATACGCGTATGTTTATTAACTGCTAACAAGTGAAGATCACACAGGCGTAAAGTACCAATCTTTTAGAGAAGCACATGAATAGCTCGTTTGGAGCATAACCACATTTATAGACATCACACCTTCAATATGGCTAACCTGCTTCTTTTCCTAAATTGGGTGTTTTCAAATGAGTATTATTCAGTTCAGGTATGATCTTAAATGTATGTATTTCATATGAATTCTATAATAGCACTGATGGAAAAAGAACACATTTTAATAAAGACTGCACAGCCTTTGGAATCTGATTTCAATTTTGGAATATAAAAAATACACACTGGCATATACATATACACAAAAAATACACCCTCCTTGTATTACACAGCTTTGCTCAACAGCCCTACAAGTTTAAAGGTGCTAAATTAGCCACTGGAGAGCTTCCATAGCATCTCTTGAATCCAATAGAAACAAACTGAAGTCCAACGTGGTAGTAAGCAGTAGGCTGGCGCCAGCAAAAAACACATCTACAGTGGCAACTCCAGCCCTGAATGCTAGCGACTTAGGAGGCCAGCAGCAGGAAAAGTCAGCTATTAGCACAAGAGGGCAAGGTTTTGGCAGACATTTCTGACTAATGAGGCACACAAAATGCTTTTCTGATGCTGCCTGTGTTTTTACTTCCTGTAATAATGCCATACTTTGAGATCTGAAGCAGATTACAGTTTCATAACACAACCATAGCCCCATTTTAAAATCATGTTCATACTTAGTCAATATAGAAAAATGCTAAAAATAAATAAATAAATATTAAATGGCACAAAAAAACCTTACTGTAAATATACAGAAAAAATGTGAAGTTATATACTATCCTTATTGCTTTCAAACCCTAGCATGTATACATTACCTTTTACTGAGGCTTTGAAAAACATTTTATAAATACTAAGTTTAGTACCACAACCATTCATTAAGATGTTTTACTTTCTTTTACCAGGGGGGACAGACGGGACCCAGTACAATGCCTTTTTCTTTAGAAAAAGACTGAAGAAAGGAGGAAAAAAAACCCAAAAGAAGATAATCTCTGGGCGATCACAGCCTTGACAGAGGAACTGGAAGAGGATGAAGAATAGGCTTGCTGTAACCTCTTCCACAGAAACACTCACAAAGATGGGAGGAAGGCTGTTCTTCCCTCCCAAGGAAAACAATACTGGCAATTAAGGTGTAGTGGCCATCTTCTACTAGTTCAGCAGGACTTAGGAAAGCTGTAGATAGCAGATGTATTATTTGCATTTATGTGTCACAGCCACTGTCTCTAACCAGACAACCAGGTTAAGAGATTTCATTAGATAGTCATAATCATTATTTCAATACTGTTCAGATATCATTAATATGTAAAAACACCAAACCACACATCAGTGCCTGGAGTCCTGAATAGTTGCCCTTATAGACTTAAAGTAAGTCTAAGTTGAAGACAGATTTTCTAACAACTGAAACAAAAAACAATAAACAAAACTGTAAACCACAAAGGTTATTTACAAAGCATTCAAAATCTGATTTGAAATATATAAAGTACTTAAATGAATTCATTTTCAGAATGCATATATAAAACTTTTAATATCAACTGCTTATAATTAATTTCAAAGTTCAGTCCTTGTTCAAGGGAATAGATAAAACTTGAGCAAGGTAGATAGCTTCCCTCCACTGCCCCACTGGCTTATTTTAATCTATCTTCAGATTACTTATAATATTTTCATTTGTTTTACGTATTTTATTGATAGGAAGACTTATTTTAGCTGAGGTCACTCCTCTAGGTTAAGTCAGGGGAGAATCTGTGCATCTGTCTTGCTCTATTCAGCATGCAGAGGGCCATTATTTTCATGATTCTGTGTTCTAGTTCATAGTATAAAAATCTTAGGAAGGAGAGAAATCCCCACTGCTCCACTCCCTCATTTCCCCATCCCCCAAAGAACTTCATAAAGATTTTATTGTAGTACAACTGAGGTGCATTCTCATTTCATGTTCTCATGAACTTCTGTAGTTACTTGGCTGATATTTGCTATGCATTCTCAGGATACTACATAACTAGGAAATCTGTTTCAGTTTATTAATAATCTTTTTATATTTGCCAAACCCAAATACGGTGCAAAACATGAGTTGATTGCATAAAATATGGAAGGGCATTTAGAAAGATGGCAGGGTTTGGTAACTTTTTTAATTAACAACTAACTGGATTTTTAGTAGTCTCTCAGGGTTTGAGTAGTTACTTTAGTCTGCGACATATTTTCTCAAGAGAGGCAAAAAAAGCTAATCATTTCTAAAAGATCATTCCAGAGACCAAGTTCCTTATTTTTTGTCTCCACACTTCAGTGTGTTTTTAAAAACAAGTATTACTTTACATAAACAGTTACACAGTGCATCATCTCAGCAGTAAGGGGAATAGAAACAGTCATATATTGAAGTGGGTCTGTTTAACCAACTGATGTGCAGAATACCTAGTCCAAAAAAGGACAAGATTTTTAACAAAGTGTTGCAAGGTATCCTTATCCTTTTTATTGCAGTTACATTTCTTTGAACATGAAGCTTCTTAGATTTCAACCCATTCCCAGTCTACATGTCCAGCAACTGCTCATAAATCTGTGCCCAAATTTGAATCCAAAATTAAATTTAGCTTTAAAAAGCACCGTATGTAGGCAGAAAATTAATTTATCCAATGTGCAGCAGTCCATTCTAAAAACAGGCTGCGGGGACCAGGTCTGAATTCACTGACTAATGAAAAATATATCAGATGTTACCTTCTGTAGAGAAGAGAATGTTGTCAATAAGGTTAAAAATAAAAAAAGTAATCAACTGCCAATGAAAAGGAAAAATGGTCTCCACGTCAAGATTTTTATACCAGGATCTCTCCGTTGTTTTTTACGGTCTTAAGCTCAGGCATTAGGTTGCTAGCAGGCACATGCTATCATTCAGTCATGCAAAACAAACATAGGAAATGAGGCAATCATATTTTTTCTTTATTGTTACATGCAAAAAAAGTATCAAAAATTCTTAAAAGGATGGAATGATAAAAAAAAATATGAACTTGTACTGCTCTAAGCAGAATGCATTTGTTTTGATTTCTCAGTTTTGATAAAGTACTATCATTTACTGTCCCTGACCATGTAACAGCCTTTGCAGCCGCAGGACAAGGCTAGCTACAGAAGGCCCCACTGCACTGTCCTCAACGCAAACCAGAGCTGAGCAGAGGAACACAGAGGAGAGCAGAGCAATACTGTAAGGTGCATCCTGGCTTTTGCTTTTCTTACTCTGCCGCACCAGAACAGTCTGGAAGCAATCTTCCCAGCAGCTGCTCTCATCAACAAACTGTTTATTGTAAGAAAGTGGCTGGGTCAAAGGCTAAACGTCATCCAGGACTGAAAGCGTATCTTTAAAAAAAACCTGAAGACGTCCATGCATATGAAAAAAGCACATTATATATGAAAGAGAACCATATTCCATTCTGAAAGGCCAAAAGTCTTCTAAAAGAAAAACTCCTTAGTTTGATGAAGCAGTATTTTATAACATTGCACTAATTTACCGTGGCTTGTGCTGATTTTGAGACCTGTGCAAGGTTTCTAATAAAAACAGAAGTTATTTAAAATCCAATCTGTGTTTTATGGTAGAAAAATAATAGAGTTGTATTAAAAATATTCTAAAATATTTAATTAACATTTATTAAAACTGAATAAGTTAGCTCCATATTCACATAAAACAACAACAAAATTAGTACTCCTCTAATAGATTACAAATGCATCATCAATATGTTCCACAAGTTGAAAAAAAAAAAAAGGTTTAGGCTCAGTATTAATTTTGCCAAAAAAGAAAAAATTGCAGGTTTTATGATGCAGGTAGCAGAGCAAGATGACCTACTAAACACGTGTATTAAATCCTTTGCAAGCACGTGCCAAGACAATTTCAAACCTTATTTGAAAACTTTTGAATGCAACAGTCCATATTCAGATGTCAAAACCTCTTCCAGAATTCCCAGCTCTGTCAAGAATCACTGAAGGATTGAATTCAAGCAGGTTTTAAGCCAAGCATACTTAAAAAAATTGTAATCGCATGTTACCATATAATTACAGTTAAGCATGTGAACACACACGCACAAAAGAAAGGAACAAAGAATGTCTGCATCAACACCCCCCCCCATATTTAGCATAATTTAGTAAGATCCATAATAAGGTTTTAGTTTAAACTAAAGTACACTAAAAATTACAGGACGAAATCTCATTTAGTAGTTTGTAGCTCAATCTCAGAAATTAAACAGTTGTATATGACCTCCTATGCAAAGTAAACTGGTATCATAACATAGCACAGTAATTGGGGTGCGTTTGCTGCAACAGACTATAAAGCTGACTTTGAGAGTAAAGGATCAATAAGAACAAGGTCTACCTTTGACATAACATCACTATATAACACTTCACAGAAATGAGCGTTGCAATGAAAGGGCTGATAAATCAGAGGACTAGTAGGTGTTGATTTATCCTACCAGAAAAAGGCGTGATAAATTACGGTTTGACCATTTAATTCTTCATGACACCTACTTTGTAACAAAGTTGTTGTTATTTTTTTGAAGAAAAGTGTACAGTAAATTGACCATATGTGCAACTGTGCTAAAAATAAGTATAGAGAAACCAGGCAGAAGGGAAAAGACATTCCACTTTTGCACTAAAATCTGAACATTATGCATATTAAAGTGTGTTTTAAAACAAAAATAATCACAGTCATGTTTAGAAGAATAAGTTAAGATATAAATCTAACCCTAAATGCTGTACACATTTATTTTAAATTACTCTCAAATGTATTCTGTATTGACTAGAAAAAAAATACAGAAGAATTTTGTTCTCAGCTAATAGGGCAATAAATTAAATGCAATATATTCAGCTGGTAAAACTGGCTCTGTTAAACAGCTATCACATAATAGGATTTTTATTTGGTACCAAAACTTATTTTTTTTTTAAACAGAGGATAAAATTGTTTGTTGAAAATCTTGGAATTAGTAGTAGAATGAGTTAAATAAATAAAACCTAAGAAAATATTTTTTCTTAGCACTGATAATACACAGTTCGTATTTTAAGGTTTTCCATCAGGTTTGTTTTGCCTTTCAACAGGTTTATATACATAAAATGTGAGTGGATTTAGTGTTCATGAATATGAAATAGTAGAACAGGAGCCAAAGATTCTCCTCTTAGCACTGCAAACATGCATTAAACTTGAACAACAAGATTTCAGCTGTAACCTTATTTTTGCCTCTTCTGAGCAAGAACTCCCAATTCTGTGACACTGTAAAGAAATGTCTGTGAAATAGTAGGGTGAAACCACAACACATTTTCACATGTACCACAACTCAGAGATTACAATACAGTTACATCCCTAAAGTTGCACAACTAATGTTCAACATGTATCATATATTTTATAATCCTTTCTAAAATATATTCAAGTTGACATAACAGTTATAAGTTAAAAAAAAAAAAGATACTAAAAGAAACATCTTAGAAAGGAAGAATTTCTTCGAAATTGTATGCTATAATAGCAAGAACATGCTTGGTCTGTTATTTATAGCATACCTATTCCAAAGATAAAAAATGGTATTAAGATAACAACTACTAACTTTTACTGTAACTAAGATATCCTTGCTAATCAAGGATCCTAAAAAAACATTAGCATAACAGCATGGGATTATTTTTTTAAAAAAAATTATTTTTATTTAGCAGAGTCTATCAAAAAAGTTAAGCTTCATGCCTTGAAAATATGTCATATACATACAAACATATGTAAAATTCAGGTATCAAATTGAGAACTCTGAAGAAAGCCTCAATAATATTCAGTTCATCACAAATTAATATTTTTTTTCTTACAAAACATGGGGGAAAAGACAGTATTCACACACACATACTATAATGCTAGGTTCTAAGAGTGAATCATACAAACTACATTTACAGTTATCCTAGCTGCATGTTTTCTAATGCATGGTAATTATTCTCTCCCTTTTTCAGCCCTTTCAGATTTAACACTTGCTGTCTTCTGCTGGGATTGAAACCCTGTTCAGAACAAAAGAGGTAAAAATTTTTCCTTAGAGGGAAACCAAGAAGATAATAAACAAATTGTACACTACACTCTCCCGTAGCTCTAAGGGTCCTGATACACAGGCAGCTTCAAGAACTTCAGAGCCAATCTCCTTAGATAGCAGCCACCTGAAAGAATTTCTGCAATTGTCAGGGATAAATGGGAAAAAAACGACAAATTTAATTTGTCCTTTAAAGGTGGATACACAACATACTTAACCCTGACAGGGATAAGGCCAAACATTTATCTAGACAAACCCTTTAGCTACTCCAGGGCTGCGTTCACTTCAGTCGAGTCATATACACCAGTAGCTTCTACTCCAAAAGACCACGCTTGGCATACAGAACTTACAGTATTGCAGACAATGCAGCAGAAGTCAAAGCTCATGACTGAAATTTAGGGGTTTAGGAGTGACTTTGGGAAACAAGGCACTCAAAGAAGCAAACAAGAACAGACTTGAGACTGAGGCAGTGTATGAGAAGTGGTCAACAGAAGCAAATACAGGCATTCAGGAGCACTTTTGACAATGGAACATTCTTTATTCTGAAGGACTCTGGATTCCCTTGACTTGTCTCTGAGGACAACCACCTGTTTCTGTGCTTAGGAATATTTATGCTCTATTACTGTTAAAAGAGTTAAGGGAAGACCCAATCTGTCAAACAAAATTTTGCAATATTCATTAACGCAAATGGTAACACTTCAGGCAGAATGTAGCCCAAAAGAGACCTCATTTAGTAAAACTTAACCACAATGCTCAGAAACATGCTCTTGCATTATTTTAAGATTCAACTGAATAGCACACCTGAAAAAGAAGATGGCTTCATTTTTTAGACTTTTCCCATTAAAATGTAGCATTAACCCACGTAAGGAAATGTCTTAGGGGGTAGCAGTCTGGAGGGGACAACCTTATGGAAACACCTGTTGAAAACTATGTAAACAGTAAATGCTTGCTGCATATGGGCACAAACGTTGTCTATTGCAAAGGCTGTGGTTGCAGTGCAAGCCTCAAACTTCTGACAAAGTATAAAAGCTTTTAAGTGGAGCAACAGTAGAGCTTCATGTAATTTTTCATTTCAGCTCAGCAGCCAGTGAGTGAGAGAGGATTCCGGCTCCCAGGGAATACGGCTGTATTGTGCGTTTCCTAGCTTCTGACTGACCACAGGAAGTCGTAGAAGTGGAACTTTTAAACCCTGTTGTCATACTAAAAAGAAAAATAGCCAAGGTCTGGGCAATAGAGTCTTACAGAAATAAAAACTAAGACTACAACATTCTACCCAGACTACACTTCTGAAGTCAAGGACCTGGCCAGAATGAAGCAAAAGCTGTGAAAGACTGAAAAAGAGCTCTGCACATATCCACTTCAAAGATGAACTTTTAACTGATTAAATATGAACCACCTTTGTTGAAAGCTTTAATTAATAGTCCCAAACCAGAGGGTTAACTTCTAAAGACAAATTGCCTTGAGAGAAAACATTTCAGGGATTACTTTAATCAGTACTAAAAATTGATAAAAGAGTTTAAAATATATTTCCAGAATAGTTCCACACAAACTACTGAACTCAAGCTACAGAGAAAGTCGGTATACTCAGTCTGCAACACCTAGTGATTAATTTATCCTTGGTTAAATACAGACAATTTGGGTCTCCGCTTCTTGAACATAGTAGCCGGGGAAGCAGGAGACTGAGAGCAAAGCGATTATCATTTAATTTTGAGTTTAAAGTTTGATGCGTACTTTCAGTTTGTCAAGCTAGTATTATTACATAAAACGAGGAACACGACAGTGGCTGTGAAAGTAACAACCTACTAGCAAATTACCATATGCTCCTAAGAGGAAGAGACATCCTTGAATAGATGGAGAAATTGTTTTGTATGGAGCAATAAGGATAGCAATAATTGTAGTCAGGGTTAGTGCAGTTCAAAAATGTCTAATTTGCTATTCCTGGACTGCTAATTGGAGACCATCATTAGACAGAGTGGATCACATAGCATAGAAAAAAGCTTGAAAATATTTAGAGCAGACTGAAGTCCAGTCCCACCTCCAAAAGGAAATGCTTGCTGCAGAGATAACAAAAGCATACCCTTCTCATTGCTAGCTATTCATACATACCATTTGACTGAAATACCAAATTAAACATTGTTGGTTCCCAGATGTCGCCTATGGCTAAAACAGGTAGAAGCAAAAGCTTCCCATAATTGCAAGGGCTGACGAACTTCTCTTTCGTATGACAAAATAACTAACACTTAGCAGAAAGGGGCAGCTCTTGTCAAAAGCCGCTGCTGCTCAAATGATAGGAATACAAGGACAAAGCAGCAGTCGTATCAATATAATGTGCCTTTTTAAATCTGTACCTTCTCTCCAACAGTAGCCAGAAGCAGACGCACAAGAGAAGAACAGAGCAAGCATAAGGTAACTATCTCCTCTTCTAGGAGTCTACATCATAAGGATTTGTGAGCCAATGAGCATATATGCCTCACAGCTCCAATCAAGTATTCTCCCATGAAAGACAAGTACTCTTTTGAACTCAGTTCAAAACGTTCCTGATATCAACTGTTCTCATTTAAAATAATGACAGAAGTATTCTAAAAGCAAAAGTACAACTTTAAATCTTTTCAGGTATTTCTAACAAAACCTCAGGAATTCAAACAAGCAGCTCAAATATTTATGGCAGTTTGCAGCTCATACTGCTTATGGTAAGTTTGGGTAAGTGCCCCTCTCTCTATAGGAAGCAAAAAATAAGAATAAGCATTCACTTTCAGCTACCATATTTTCTTTTCCATCAGCTAACATATTGTACTAATATACCAACATGTAAAATACAGCCAAAAAATGGAAAACTAATTACATAACTTTTATCTCTGCCGCTGCTCTTCCCCTCAGGTAGCTGTGGTACGTGAACTAATTGTAATACCAACAATTCCATTTTTGACAGAAAAAAAAGTATATCTTCCAGACCAGAAAAATGCATGGATAATTGCTTATTTCGTGTAATGAGTTCTAGAGTCAAAACATGCCTTTTTTTTTTTTTAAATTTAAATCTTGACAATTACACATTAAAAAAACCAATTATTTTTCCTTATCTTGCAAAAGAACTTCAGAAATACCTCCTGGAATTAATTTTCACTGATTTTTACTACACAGAAATGCTGGGACATGGTCCCATAAAATAGTTCTCCCCATCTTAAAATTCAGAGGATCTTAAGATATTTTTCAATTTCTAAAAGTTTATCCAATAGGTAGAGAGCATTCAGGCACAGCTCTTTAAAGCAGAGAAGATGGTGATACGCTTTCTTCAACTGAATATTGCTCTTCCTTTCAGATAATTTTTATAATGAGAACAATATAACTTTTTCTATTGAAGTTATGACCTACTTCATCAGTTGAAAGGTAAGTTACAAAGAAATGATAGCAAATTACTTTGTTGCAAGTGTAAGGTCAAAAAAGATATGAAAAACAGAAAAAATGAAACATATGCATACTATTCAATAATACACATTATATCCATAATTCTCCTTCACATTTGGATCTTAGCAAATAAGAATCACCTTATCTTTATTCAGATTCTCTCTCTGAAGTTGTTAAAACATGGTATTCACTTTCTAGTAAGTCTATATTGAAGGGCAAGAAGCTGAGCAAAAAAATCTAGATGCAGGCTGTCTGTCTGAAGAATGTTTTGAGACTCAGCAGTCTGTGTACCCACTTCTAAAGACTTAAGTTATTTAATAATCTACTTTTCTGTCTTCAAATGTTAGTTGTCACAATGTACAAAAATTGTAAATTTATTATGGCCACTACTACTCCTAAACTGCCGTAGGGATTCTTATCCACATTAAAACAAGTAGGGACAGACTGTACTAGTGTCCTGAATACTTATCCTGCTAAGGCTTGGCTTTAACAATTATTTTAATTATACATTTATTAATTTTTTAGAAATTAAGAAGGGTATTTTGAAATGTTTTCTGAAGTATTTAAAATATTTCTTAAATAAGTTCCACAGTACAATGTAGTACACACTTGAGAAACAATACACACTAGATAAGGAAAGCAATTCTCAATAAAGCAAGCTATAAAAATCAAGTGTTGTCCCGTATCTTACATCTTAGTGAAATGATCAGTCCAAAGTAGCACAAATTTTATAGCTAAAATCTTTAGATATGCATTATAATAACTAGCAGCTGTAGGGAATGCTAGAAAATGCAGTAATACAAGTTGTTTTCTATATGGTCAAGTTTTCTTCCTTACCTCTGCCTCTTCAGCTGTTACCCCATTCCCCCTCTCTCCTCCTCCCACACAGTGTCTTCTCTTTCATCTGGTATCAAACTAGATCCACTAGCTCTTCCTCCTGAGGTTTTTCTCTCTCAAAAAAGTTCTTACCCTCATCAGTCAAGGAGCATGCTCCAATTTACACACTAGATGAATAACTCAATCTGGAGTTCTTCTCCAGGACCAGTTGTCTTCTCTGGGCCTGTGTCACTTTCATAATTTCTACTACAACATACATTAATTAAGGAAGGGGTAAAGAAAGAAGACTTGACTTAATTTCTGAAACTTGAGGTTGCCAATATGGCTAATACAGTAAGATTATATACAGACTTATTTAAAATATATATATTAATGCACATATACAAAGACTTGTATAAGTCTGTATATTTAGTAACATTCAGACATAGTGCCATACTTAAGTACAGAACTTCACCACAGTTATAGATCCTCTAGTGTTTGCACAAGGAAATGCTGGCACAGATAGAACTGTGACCAGCTGAAACTCTTAAAATTAACTCATGTAATCCTGTGAAGCACAGCTCTGTATAATCTAACTGTAAGAATATAGGTTGCCCTGATGGACTTAGCTACGCAGCACTTTTACAGAGGATACTTTTACTGGCAGAAGAAAAATACACGTACCATGAAAACGGTCAGAACAAGATTTATTCTGATTTTCTTTCTTCTGAGAAAACCTTGCTTCAATATTCATGTAAATCCTTTGCAATTAATGTCACCACTACAATTGCCAAGTAACCGAGTACAGAGATTTACTAAACTGGAACACATTCCACTTGTTGTGAAGACCGACTAAAACCCAAATAAAAAAAGCTTTCACATAGAAGTTTTAGTAGAGACTACAGCAAACTTTCTGATTTAAGCTAACAGCTGTTCTTTAATCAGCTTTTCATTATAAGAACTGCTTAATGTCAGCCAGATAGTCACATGCCAAATTCCATCCTCACTGCACCTGGAATTTCAGGATTTCCTCAACATGTCAGAAACCCCAAATAATTTCTTAAAATGAACTGTCAAATGATAAATACAACAGAATCTGTAATTCAGACCATTCCCTATCAACTACTGACACAAGTCATACTTGAAAATTTTTGGGTTTTTTTTTTTCAATCTTCATCTTCTTCGATGACAAGCTCTAAGAATACTGTAATGTCTCTTAAATCAATGATAACTCTAATTAAATTCCCATCTTAATTTTCCAGAATAAAAATCAGCTTGATAAACCTAACTAGTAAGCTTAGTGTTGTGGACAATTTTTTTCTTCCTGTAAAAGAATTGTTAAGAGTCAAAGAAATATATCCATAAGGACTCAATGTCACTGTTTCAAAATGCACTGTTTCAAAAACAGATAAAGTTTGCAGGTTTTTCTTTTCAAGAGTAATGTAAGGAGACACCTTTATTTCCTCTTGGTTGTATATTTTTATTCAACTTTTTCCTTTAATTAAAATTTATAATCTTATATCATCTAGACATAATTTGTTTAAAAGTAAAGACACAAAAGAAGCACTAATTAAATTCTTAGATAACCATTACAATGATTTCTCATTGTAGAAATGTATCGTCATTTCTGAGCAATGGTAACATGATAGCATCTCACAGGACTCGAGCTGATGCCAAGCCTGTTTTCATTTTCCCAGTCTCACTTACATAAATTAGCTACAGGCCCCACTGACAGTCAGAGAATCTCAAGTTTTTTATGTTTGGAAATACTCCACTTTTGTCAGATCTTTACCACTGAGGTCATAGTAAATGAATGGATGCCAAATTGCCACGGATCTCCAGAGCGTTTGTCACAAGTTATGGATTCTTGCTATCTAAAATCACCCATCTGCTCAAAGGCAGTACTCTGAACCCTGACTCAAAAAGGTTTATCAATTACAACTTTTGAGCACTGAAACAAAATCCAAGACCAGTCACTTTAATTACAGCCTTCACATTAAGATAAAATGTGTGCCTGTGTTAGACACAGAGCCAACATGAATTTGGATTAGTCTGCCACTGTGGATTTTACTTTTTCAATTTAGATTCCTATTACCAACTCCAAGAAAAACTGAAACTAAGAAAACAGCCTTGCATGCTGGCTAGCAACGCTTTGTGCTGAGTGACCTACACTCAAGAAAAGGTTCTCAACCCTAATGCTGTTCTCTATCATTTCAGGAGTGAGAAATTAGCAGAAGACATGAACATCGAGCTCACAAATGTTTTAAATATATATTACATAAGCCATTCTGAAAGGATAATAAAATCATCCATTCTCTACAGCACAGAAAGAACATGCCTACTGAAGAAAGTGGTTGTGAAGTATCATGCACACTGACTTGAAGAAAGCCCTGAAACATGATAGAATATACTTCAATGAGCTGCACTTTGATTAGACGCCAGCACATAATAATTTCATATCAGAGCTAGCTCTACAATAAGATTAAATGCTACTCAGTACAAAATACATTAACTTTTAGTTCTCACAGCAGCATAAAGACCCTTTTTATGGGGATTGCTATAAACAAGATATTTTCTTCCATTCCTCAAAGCTTCTTGCATTTTCCAAATGACCGTCAAAAACATTTATTGAATGTCAATAAAGTTGTTTACAAACCATAATGTAACATAAGTATGCTCTTCGTTATTATGTGCCTACAAATGTGATTCATGGTTGTTTAACATAAACAGCATGCATGCTGCTATAATGCAAAAAGGAAAACACATTTTTAACTAGGGAAGTGTAAAATAAAGGAAACGTTTGCCAGATTTCTCTTTCCCCTTGCCCAAATATATGGTAAATATTCCCTGAATATAAACAACAGAAAAGCAGAAAGTAGCTTTAGCAACCACCTGGAATTACATGGCTCCATATTTGGAGTCTCCTTCATCTCCCATCAAGATTTCTTAATTGAAAATGTTTTACTGTATTTTGGTACTACATACCATCGATTCCTGTGGAATTTAAAATGCAGTTTTAAAACTGAGGAAATATTATACAAGGCAGCCGCTGCAAACATGCAAAGATATTTCAATGCAGAACTATATACAGCACCCCATGCATAAGATGTTTTCCATCCTCTCATTTTTTTGCTTTACTGTGTGTTCTCTAAATCCAGCTCATAAGTGACCCCTAGTGGTAAGACAACTTCCCTCAACATAGGAGCTGTACAAAAAGCCACAACTGCATCCAATTTTTGAGAGCAATTGAGATTCCTGGTGATTTCAATAGAATGCCAACACTAACACAGCTCAGCTGGGGAGGTACGCTGATCAATACTGGAGTCTCGTAGTTCTGGTGAATGCACCAAAAACACCTGCAGCATGCCAGCCTTTCTTCAAACAGCTATGGGGAGAAGCCTGAAGAAACTTTCATGAGTGAACAAATTAAGAGGTAATTTAGCCTTCTGATACTTACAGGAGCCAGCATGAACAAAGCTCAGTTGTCAGTCAGATCCTGAGCCTGGACTACTGAGTTAGCACCCAGGAAAAACAATCTCAATTGAACACTTTAATTTTGCCTCAAAAGTTAGTAAAAACACATCTACAGTTTCATAGTCATTTTGCATCACAGCATTGGTTAAAAAAAGCAGCCTCTGAGCAGAGAGCCAGGAAAGCCTAGTTTTTTGTAACTGTCTCATAGTTCACGTGCAATAGCCCTCATCCTCTTTTTCTCCAGGCCTTCTACATACAGTCACTATTACTATTTCCAGTATCTCCTACACCACCTCTTCTCTCTCTCTTCTTTCTCAACAGGGCCAGCTAAAGGCTTCTTAGCAGCACAGGCAACAGGTTTTTTTAAGAACAAAACAATTTTTCAAGACAACCTATCCATTTAATGACCCTCACTGATCCAAGCAAGCTCTTTGTACCTGAAGAGAGCCAAGAAAAGACACACTTTTCAGCCTCTGGAGAGGGAGGACTGCTCCTGTTTCCAGGCAGTGAAACCAGCAAGGCTCTGGTCAACAGTAGAGACCTGAAAATTCAAAAAGCATTGCCCTCCCTTATCTGGGGGTGGGGAGGTGTTATGAGAGGAAGGAGCCAATTCAATATCACATTGATGTTCTTTCTGTGAGAGCAGTGTGCTGCTTCCCTTGTCATGCTCTTATCAACTCTTTCGGCTATGGGGAAGAATATAGGTGCCAGGCAGTAACCCTACAGTTCTCTGTTACTGTTCATATCATTGTAGCTCCCCATAAAAATCACCTATTGCAGCTATACATAGAACTGACTTCACTCCGCCACTCCATAAGCTCCCTTATGTCACCTCCCTGTGACACCACTTTCCTCCCTTCACAGCTACACGTTCAGTCCCTCACAAGTCCCTGACTCTTTATTACCACTTGCCCCGCCAGCTGAGAGGGGAGCAGAAGAGGGCGGGTGTTTCTGTCATGAGCGGTGTTTAGGCAGACTTGCAGTCCCGCTAGCATCTCTCTATTGCCAGGCAAGACTGACGGGCTGCCTTGGTATATAACTAGCTTTGAAAAGCATCCTGTCTGGGACTGTATGGTATAAAGTTTGCTATAGAAAACTTCTTTTAAGCTTTTACCTCTACCAAATAGTTGTAACCCAAAAGTTTAAAAATTTTACAGAAGAACTGGCAGATCTGTTCGGCAACTACACTAATAAAGGTATGTAAAATAATAGAAGATTGAGGAGAAAGAAGAAAGATACACTAAAATATACCGTATATTTTCCACCTCTGTCTAGCACATGACTGTATGACAAGTTTTACAGAACTGAGGTACAAGAGGAAATATCACTGAGAAAAAAGAACCAGTATCTTGGTTCCATCTGCAGATTTCCTTCTCTTCCCCTTTCTACCCATCCTCACTCATGCTGCACCTACCTTCAAGTCCTGTAGTTCATTCTCCCTCTCTATGCTAGAAAGGGTAAGGACAGAAAAGAGAGGAGCATCCCTCCTCTCAAACACTCTATTAAGTTACCACAGATTAAGAAATTACCCCATGCTTGGTAAGCCACAGGAACTGAACATAATCATTCTCTTAGCCATTCACAAGTGTGAAGTAAAAACACATCAGCTTAAATCTCTGCAATTGATTCCGCCATGCCATTGAGCTCTCTCTTCTTAAGCGCAGTGCTATCATGGAGCTGGTGCCCAAAAAGCCCTACGCAGCCTAAGCACTGGCCTTTTTCTGTGCTGAACCTGCAGAGGATTTAGCTGGCAAACTTCTTGCCTCTGAAAGTGCGCAGAAACCAGGAATCTGCAGGGGCTCAGACCTCAGTCAGGCTATTCTCAGAAGAATAGCTTTCTGCTTTCCTCTGACCAAGACAGCTCTGAAGTGTCAAAGCAGGAGACAATTCCTATGTGCTTTCACTGTCTTCAGTACTGATGGGGGGGGGGGGGGGGGGAGGGGGAGGGAGGGGGGAGAGGGNAGAGGAGGAAAAGAGGAGGAAAAGAGGAGGAAAAGAGGAGGAAAAGAGGAGGAAAAGAGGAAAGCCTTGCAAGCCAACAAATAACTTTGAATTTATTATGGAAAAAAAACCCAAACACATGGAGTTAAATTACAAATACTTTTTAATTCATAGGAGTTTGTTATCAGTCCTTGGGTTGTTTTACAGATAAATTCTTTAGAAAGCTACTTAAGAGAAAAAGCATACTACCTGTCAGAACGCAAATGGTTTGCCAAACGCACTGCATTGCTTAACCAACCTAGTAGAAACACAGCTTTTAACAGCAAAAAGACTTCCACACATGGCATATATTAAATCCATTTCCCCAAAATAATATGCTGTTCCAGCAAATACACATTTTTACTGGTACAGATGCATTTACATTGCTGTATCTACTTTTTTTTTCCTGAAGCAACTTTGCCATAAATGACATTTTCATTACTAGCCAAGAAACTGGAAAAGCTTTCAGTACAATGACTTCTGGCAATAATGCACTGTCCTTTTGAAATAAAACATATAGTACATTAACAAAAGTAAAAAAAAATGTTAGCCACAAACTATTTCTCAGTGATCAACAGAATCCTTTCAGATCACTCACAGTGATCACTCATTCAACATTTTTCTCAGTTCTCGGATTACTTCTGAGCTAGAGAAAAAGCAATTTTCCTTTCTGGAATAAATACTTCCAAAGGACTCTTGCTTTTTGCCCTACTGGCTAAAAAAGCAGGGATGATGCTTACACTTTGTGGATGGTAGGAGAAAATAAGCAAGTCTCCTATTTTGGACATTATACATTTTTGGTTCACTTTTAAGCACAAAAGCTTGGATAGCAACAAAAATAAAGCCCTGGAGTTTCAGTATAACTATCCCCGCTTTTAGCACTGGGAATTTTTAAAAACTCTGAAGTTTCACAGTTGAATCTCAAGTTCTACAATACACATTAATATGCATGGAAATGCTTCAGAAACAATTGTCTCAAAATGAACCCTGAAATCTAGGTTCTGTACAGCGTTAGCTGAGAGTTCAAATTTCCCATCCTCAAAGAAAGACTTATTCAGCATAAAGTAACTTCATACTCTCTTTGCTGACATAATGGACTAGGAATTTAAAAACAGCTGATGCCATCACAGAATCAAAACTGCAGCTCAAGACATGTAAATCTGGTCCAACTGAATTCTGATTGTGCTGTAGTGTACTGAGTTTTCAAATGCACAAATTTGTCTTCGCACTGAATTACCCTTGTGAGCTCAGTATTCTGTATCACAAACTGTCCTTTAAAGTAAAGTTGGAAATTAAATAGATACATTCCATTGTACTTTTTAATTATTCCTTCTGCCTCCAACAAACAGAAGTTAAAACCCCTAACTTCAAGCTTCAGCCAATAGGTTTGTATTGACTGTTTATTATTCCGTAAGAAAGCACTGTTTAAAAGATGGCTACTAGCTGAGCTGAAGGAGTGAAGACTGATTCCATTTCATCATTTGGCCGCCATCCATTTGGAAGATATTGAAAAAAGTGACTCAGCCCAATAGAGCCTGAGGAGTTAGTAGTGAAGTTTAAGAGGCTTCAGATCAGCAAATGTGTGGGTGTAATATACTTCCTAATGGAAATAATCACTATTCTGACAAATCTCTCTCATTTTTCAAGTAGTGAATTCTTGTTTTGAAACCCAGAAGATGTTATACTGAAACTTATGGCAATAAAACACAATCCTAGCCTTTATGTCTGAAAAATTATCCTTTAAGATGGCAATGCGAAAGAGTAAATATCTGAGCGTTTAAAGGCAAAGCTGCAGAAAAAATCAGATCTCTATGCTTGAAGCTGCCACTGAACATATGGGTGCCAGACAACAGGCTTACAGTGATCACCATTCGTTTCAACAATTTGACTTTGCCCTGCACTGCAGTGACACAGAATTTTCTTTTTACAGCAATGTACAAGTCTACAATTTGCTTAGCTGCTTTACACCAGATCAAGGAAAAAGGAAAAGAAAGAGGTACTGCCTTTCAGTATCAATAGTTGTCTCTTAAAATTACATTTAACACCAACATGTTGTGCAGATTTAACCAAACTTTTAACTGGCAAGTAACCTGCCTTTCATACTATATTGATCTTGGTTCAAATACTGCCTTCATTGTTGTTTGTTGTAGCACTGTATCAATATAATATGGATTTTTATCAGTTAACTGAATTTAAAGATGTCCATATGTGTGTATCTGAAACAAACCATACTAGCAAGCCTTCCTGTAAAAAGTCTTGTGATGAAAGAGTTGCCTCAAGTGCTGGTACTTTCCTGCCCCGCCCCACCTTATACTCTATTTACAAGAAAGGAGACCAGGAATGAAAAGTGCACACTGTCATAGCAATCATTCAACACCACCAGCAGCAAGCACTAGCTGAGGATTGACTAGTGTAATTCTACATGGTAAGATCTAGATCTCTTAACAGATGGACATTATCATCCATTATACAGAAATTAGAGCTTTTATTTTAATTTGAAGCCATAATATCACCAAAATTTCAATTTCAGACTAGTAGAGCCTGTGAACATTTTAAGAAAAAGCCCAGTGAACAAAAGCAACACAGGAAAAAAAAAAAGGAAAAAAAAAAGAGTAAAACTGAAAATCCCCGAGACATGGGAATCAGTCACAGCAGTAACATTATTTGAAAACTGCACCACACACAGAAATTTAATAAATCATATTTTCTAGTTTGATATCTCAATCTGACATTTTAATTTTCTATTGAGAAGTAACCTAAGTATTGTTACCCCAATGGCAGTAACAATGTGATCTAATTTCCACTGTTTAGAAAGATATTCATCAGCTAAAAGCAAACGAGATTCAGTGCTTATTTAGCACAGCCTCCAACTCATCCTATCTCCAACATGAATACAGCACAGCTGGAAATCTCTGCTTGCTTTAGAAGAGTATCAGCAGCATAACTCTAGTCTGGCTAAACCATATACAGTAAATATATCACTTTTTTAAAAGCTTGACCATCCTGTTCTTAATGTATTTTTCTTGAGTGATAAAATGTAATTGTGTAATCTTCAACATAACAACTGTCAAGGTTTAAATACGTCTTCCCAAGTCTCCCTCATTCCACCCTAAAATATTCTTTTTGTATCCCAAAGGCAAAAACTGCATTACAAAGTTCAGAACTCCTCATTAAATATTAACATCTGCCTTTTCAAGTCTTTTTTCAAAGAAAAGGATAATATTCAAATTTAATTATGTTTAAGTTAATTATACTTTTGCTTATTTCTTCATACATCAAAATAGCCCCCAGTTTTTATTATACATAAACTTAAAAAAAAGTAATAGATAACATATATGAAATCCTGGACACAAAGTCAAAATTCAACTCCACTTCCCAGAATTAGCTGTTGGTTGGTTGGGTTTTTTTAAGGAGTTAAAGAAATTGTCTTCCCAAATTCTAAAGTTAGACTGATTTTCAGAAAGCTAATGCCAGTTCTGCTCATATTTTATTGGCTTTTTTTAACCCATGTAGTAAAACTGTGATTTTAAGATACATGATAACCATATAAACTAGAAACCAAATCAAAATGTGAATCCTAAGGAGAAAAGAAAAAGAAAAAAAAAGCACCAATTTCCATGCCTCAAAAGCAGCTAAAAATTACATTACAAAAGGCACCTTCCAAGACCCAGAGAGTAGACAGGAAGATCTGAAAGTCTTAATAATGAAATTGATACCAGTCAGCATAATAGATTTGAAGAGATTATTAACAGCATCACAACAATGATGCAAAAAGACATAGATTCTTCAGGAATCGTAAGCAGAGGAAAGGACAACAGAAGCTATTTATTTGCATAATACAGTTGACTAAGTTTTATTTGATGCCCACAATGTAGTAGAAAACAGGCCTGATGAAAGTTCTGAAGTGATAAAGGAAAAAAGGGGATGGGGAAGAGAAACCAAGGAAGTCACACAGAAGAGGGTACAGCTCTACTGTAAAATGAAGCTTACAGGTCAGAAAGAAAAAACTAACCAAACTAGCACTTTAAATTTAGATAATTAAAAACTGACAAAAAAATAATTCTACATTTTTTCCTAATTGAGTAGAAAATGCAGAACAAAATAAATTATTTCTTCTTCCACATAAGCAAAAGGAGCTTGTAGTTTCTAAGATTAATTAGAAAAATCTGACAAGGTTGGGTCTACCAGTGGATTTTAAATATAATCATACAGATGCAACCTCCAGCTTGTGATGGAGAATCATCAGTGAACTGCCAACTCTTAGAAACAAGGATGACAGCATTTGCCGTTCTTCAATTTACTACCGACAACTGCTAACAGGACATTGGGCTTGCCTGATCATCAGTGCACTCATTATGGCATTTCTTATTACAGGGAAGCATAAGAAAATCATCCAAAACCCACTTGCTGTCAATAAGCATTATTTTCATAATCTCTCAGGGAAGGTATACAGCATTCAATACTCTCCCAGTGACCTGTACTGGACAAGCTATCCATACAAATAGTGACAAAAAAAAGAAGGAAGTTAATAAGTACTAAAGCTTGCAAGACAGTTTTCTTCCATCGCTGTTTCCAGTAGTACTGACTCACTCTGATCTTAAACAAGTTTAGGTATTTCCTCAAATTATTCACCTGCCAGAACCCTTTTCTGGTGTTTCCTTGCTCTCTAGGAAAGCAAAAAGACCTATGTAGAGCATGATGTATGAAGAAAAATAAATAACATGTTAGAAAGCTCAACTATTACATATTCCTTATTTATTTTAATATGCTATCTCTTCATTATTAACTGTAGTTTTTACACATAAGTTGCAACTTCCTTTTACAGAATGTTCTGGAACTATGTCATGACTGAAGTGAAAGACATTGAAATGATAATTACACATATAAGCATAGGAAAACTATCATTTAAATAAAAACTGTGGAAAAACAATATTTAAAAACTAATTTTAGTACAAACTTTAAGCATACACTATACATTGCATAAATATCTTTAATAAATGGCCTGCAACCTGTTATATGCCACTAGATGGCAAGTTTGGACAGAAGTTAGCTAACTTTTTTATTCACTGTATGTTTGAAAATTGCAAGCGCATAGGAAAGAAACAATCATCAGATAAGAGTGAAGGAAGAGAACAAACACAGGAAGAGTTCAATAAGCTCCTAATCTTCTGTATAGAGCACATTTAATAGTAGTCAAAAAGGCTGAATGGGTTTTAGTTTTGTATCTGTCACACAAATAGATAATCAATTCGTAGGTATTTACTGACCACAGACAGGGAAAAACTTGTTACAAATTTGGTCACAGACAGCAGCATTGACTGTAGCAACCATGAGAATCCAAGATCTGGAGGAAGGCTGAGAAGGCAAGCAGCAGAGTTTGATCTTGGGAAAGCAGACTTCAGCTTATGCAAGGAATTGCTAGTTAGGTTTCCTTGGAAAGCAACCACAAAGGGGTTAGGTGTACACAACACATGTACAGGAAGAGGATGAGGAAGCTGGGTTCATTCAGTCTGGCAAAGAAGAGGCTAAGGAGTGATTTAATAACAACCTGTAACTACTTAAGAGAATTAAAAGAATGACAGAGCCAAATGCTTAGTTTGCCAGATAATATAATAAATCACAAACAGCCATAAACTGCAGCTTAAGAGGTTCACACTGGACACGAGGAATAAAAATTCACTACAGCGGTATAACAGCACTGGAGCAGGCTGCACAGACAGGTTGTAGCATGCACCCTTGGAGGTTTTCAGGATTCAACCAAACAAAGGGCACAGCTGGATAAAAGGACTACCAATAGTCTTTTCACCACTGTGAAGTGGAGATGGATCTGGCAGGGTCTGACACACAGAAAAGGGCAATCAAACTGGGGGAATAAAAAATATAGCTCTTTGCATTCTGCCAAATTTTGATCAATTGTTACATCCAATCCAAGTTGCATATGAGGGCATTAATTAATGCACCAGTAGAAAGTTTTGGCAGTATCTTCAGAGACATGAAAAACAAATGCAGATTTGAATTTACAAATACACCTATTAATAGTATTTTAATCAGTTTGTCTGGATCTGCTACCAACCTGCCCACCATACAATGAAGTCACGTATCACATATTCCCAATCTATAAAGCATGCAATGCTTACCACACCCACCTTCCAGACTAATGAAGTGTTTTGAAAAGTACAATCCAAATCTAAACTATCATCCAAGTTATTTAAAAACACTCAGCTGTAACATGTCACTTTGTTCATTGATTGATCCTGTAGCCAAAAAATTATGTTATATATGATACTGCTGGAAACAGGCATCCAGGGACGAGCTTCTACAGTTGTGTTCCCCTAAGACAGACATCACATTTCTGTGCTAATGTAAGGGTGGTAGAGAAAAGGAGCAGGAATCAGACAAGCATGCTAAGAGCAAGTAGTGACAGTGCTGTATGGGTTGGAAACAACAATCTCAAAGAGCCTGTGTAGCCTGTATTGCTTTTTAATCACCTACTGCTTCACCCTTTCAGATCAATACATTTCTCATGTATTTGAAGTCATGTTTAAAAATAAAAGTCAAAATTACTGATTTATATATTCTTCAAATTTCTCCATAGCAATGTCTCAAATTGAGACGTCCAGAATGGTCAGCTGACTATTTGAATTACAAGAAGCTATTCTATTTCCAGAAAATGTAGCAACATCCTCAGGAATAAAGCTCCTCATTGTGTAATCACACACTCTTCCCTGTTCACAGAGGTCTTTCAGTTTTGGTTTGCCACACCCTTCTCCATAATTTGGGTTTGATCTTTTGTTGCCAGCCTATATAGAACTTTCTACCTCATTTTAAAATAAAACCAAATCCTGTCTTGTAAATCAGTTCTTTCTGTAGCTTAACATAGCCTTGTGTTTTGATATTCCAGAAGCATGCAAATAAGCATAAAAGTTCTTAACAGAAATATAGAAAATACATCTGAAAAGTTAACCCTGCACAATTTCCCCATGCATGAATTCAAAACTACTACTAGTGACAGAGTAGAAATGAAACTTTTTGCTTACCTGTAATTCATACCTAAACCTCTCCAAACAAAAATACCACATAAGAAACAAGATGTATTTAAGTGAAGACTGAATTTGTTTTCTAAGGCAAATTTTAACCAACTTCAAAGCAGAAGCCTTACCTCATCAGAAGAGAGAAGGTAAATAGGTGTTAACACAGGGATTTTACTTAATTCACAACTCAGGCCAAGTGATATCAGGATCTCCTTGAGAACTTCGTATCTCTTGGTATTGCTTATCTTAAGCAAATTAAAATCCTCTTCAGTTTGTACATCCATAGAATTGATATCCAATTCCAAGTGTGCCTGGCAGGACATGTGCAAAGGGAATAAAAAAAAAAATTATTTTGTTGGGATTACATGTTTTAGTGTGGCAGAGAGAGATAAGCACAACACTTCCAAAAGTAGTTTTGTCCTGACTGTGGTTGCTGAACTATCCAGCGTTACTAGTGCAATTTAAGAGTTTCTTATGTCTTCATCATATCTATAAGTAGGGCTTTATCACCCTAATAAACTAGGGAATACCTATATATTTATAATTTCCAATTCAGGGACCACAGTTGCCAATACACTACAGTTTTCTCTGAAACCTACACAAAATACACCTTCTTAATAAACTGGTCTTCTCCTGGAGGACTTGTTCAAACTTGTATTTACTAACTTAAACTTCTGCTTTTCATGTCTGCTAGCAACTTACAACCAACAGCAATATTGGTCATATTCTGGCTTGTACAAGAGCAGAATTACATTAACATTGAAAGAGCTTTATCAGAGGTTGCACAAGGTATGTAGAACTCAGGCTGAGCAAGTCCCTATTGTGTCACATTAATTAAGTTGCAATCAGTGCAGATAAAGAAATGCTTCTGTCTGAAAGAGAACTAAGAACCCTAGAACACCACTTTGTAGAGAATTACCTCTCAGGGCTGAAGCAGATGCTTAAAAGTAGAAATGAAATGCAGAAGGAAAAAAAAAAAATCCCTTCTAGACCTCTTTATCGGTTTGGGGTTTTGTGGTTTTTTTTTTTGGGTTTGGTGTTTTTTGTGGCTTTTTGTTTGTTTCATTTTTTACATAAGTGTTCCAAGATATTTAGAAGCCTTTGTACCCTACTATATGCACATTCATTTAATGAAAATCACAAGCTATTATCTTAGTTCCTTTCTCCAATTTTGCACATTTTAATGATGTTCTTCATCTTTCATATATGTTTTACTTTATTGAAATTCAGGGAAATATGCTGAAATGGGGAGGGGGAGAAACAGAAAAGTACAGAAAAAAGGGAAACAACAAGTCTGTGACAGAATATTTAATGGCTGATGTCATTGTCAGTCCCCTGAAGAGAAACAATAAGACTTTTCAAATCCAGACTGGAAGTCATTTAAAATTATAAAATGACACACTAATCCTTTTAATCTGATTTTTGAAGCTATACTGCAATGCCTTTTTTCTGGGGAAAACCTCTGCAGTATTAAGTTTTACTACAGCAGAAGTGTCAATTTAAACAGTACAGCAAAGCAGGTTTTACCATGGAACTTGCAGAAATGGATAGCAACGGTATCTAATCAATTTTCTAGTACAAGCGTACAACACATGGGTGGCAAAGGTTCCTACAGAAAGCTATAAACATGCTACTATGTATAAAAGAGTTTCCAAAAGGCTAGCAGATTTAATCAGATAAACCGATAAGAGATGAAAACGCTTCTAAGAAATCCGATGAATATTTCTGAATTACATAATTGCTGGAAGAATACATGCTACCTGATACATGAGCAGTTAAATTTGAGTGTTCTGGGCTCCCAAGGAAGTTCTCTAGTAACTAAAATATTGGTAAAAATAGGTCCTAGAATCTTTCATAAAGTTCGTTCAGCTATGTCTCCATTATGTTCTTCATCTACTAAAATACTGGTAAATGAATCTTGCTCTGCTTTTTTCCATGTGCTGCTTGAAAATAAAGAAAGAGTAGGGGAAGTGATATAATTGTGAACAGCCATGCTAAAAATAAAATGTTTACCTCTGCTCCTACCGAGGCTAACCCAAAATGTGCAAGCTGCCTTCAGGCTCACTTTAAAAGTTTTACTAAGAAATGGCTGAAGTCTCTCTAGATTTAATAGCACAGGTTATACACCCAGGTACATGCGTACTTCTGGAGCACAGACTTATTTTATAAACTTAATGGTACCTCTTATCAGCCCTTCCATCACTCAAAACTTTAGCCAGATATCTGTGAATATTTAAATAATCAGTGACCAACATTTAACTTTAACACAGCCATGGAAGCTTCCTCACCCATTACCGAAGAAGACAATAACAAAAAAGATCATGAACTCTCGAACTTATCGGTTATTTAACTTTTTGAGGCGGCATGGGTTTTGTTTGGTTGTTGTGTTTGGTGGTTTGTTTGTTTTTTAAACAGAGATCACAATACCATAACATTGGAGAGGTATCTATTTGCTGGAATATTATTATTTTTAAGTGGAATGAGTAAGGTTTTGGCTCATTCTATACTCCCCTACTTCTGTCCCTCAAGTGCTCTGAGCTATTTGTTAGGTGCAAAATGTTAAACATTTAAAAGTTTAAAGCCTGAAAGAAGACTTGGGAAACAATAAAGCAAGTTTACAGTAGACTAGATTCTCCACCCCACCCCTGCCAAGAAAAAAAAAACAACCAAAAATTAGGAGCATATATTACTGACTGAAAACATCAACTTTTAGAAAACAAAAAGCAAGTTTTAAAATTTTAATTTTGATTGCAAATAGAAAAAATGCAATCCAGTTGAATAAAGTGTTTTTTGAAATGACAGAACAGCAAGGCCAACATTATGAACCTAACATCCATCTGGAAATTAGCCTTAAAACACTGCTAAAGAACAATGAAATGGTTCGCTTCATTCACAACAGTAAGATACAAACAGAATATACTGAGAAAACGGTAGCAATACTAGCAAAAAAAGAACCAACAGACCTAAATTAACAATGGCATTTCAGTGCAGTCAGAAACTAACCTTTATTGTGTAGTTACTTGCTCAAGCAAGTTTCTCCTAGAGGAGGTATGCAACAAGTAACAAGAGGCTGGGACTCTCATTCACTAGTCAGATTTCCAAGAGTGCTGGCTACCTTAACCTTAAACCTTAAGAGATGTCTTTCAGGTTTCTTGCAAAGTTTATTTTACATCCCCTCCTGACTCTGTTTTACCATAGTTGATATTTTTGTAAGGATGTCTCTTTTTTATCTTGTCAGTACACGCTTTCACCTTGAGTCCACCAACAACTCTGGTCTTCCCGTTCCCACCTCCTAAAATCTGCAAAATGCACAGTTGGATCACTGCAAAACTTTTAGCAGGCAGAAAAGCATAGCTCTGCTCTTGAAGATCTATGCAAATCTGCTTTCTACCACCCACTGTGAGCTTGCATGATCTACATGTCGTGGCTACATGGTGAAAAGAACGACGGTGACAATTCTCTACCATTCTTTAAACTTCCCGAGGATCAAGCGAAAACCATTCTGCATTTGGAGCCCTTGTACCAAGATATCCGTCTATACCTCCCCTTGACAAGCATCCAGAAGAGCACACAATGGGAAAAAGTTAATTTGTTTAGCACACCTCAACATCGTGTAGCAAGGAGCAAATTAATGCTTCTGCATACACAGTACCTGAGAAAGAATGGCTTCTCCTCCACTGTCTCCATAAGTCAGATGAACAATAACTATATCTTCATCAGCATTATTTAATCGACTCAATGTCTTCACTTTGCTGATATCTTCCTTCACCACTTCCTCAAAAATACAGCCACTGACCAAAAGATTTAACTTAATTTCAGTACTGTCCATTTTAGAGACCACTAATTCATGAACAGTCTTCTTCAGTTTGTTTTTTCTCTTTATTTGTATGCCATCAAATGCAAAAGATGAAGAAAACCCTAGAATCTTTCCACCGTTAGATAAAAACTTCATAAACTGTTTGTGGTTCTCCTCAGAAATAGGCTCCTCTGTGGCAATGATCAACAGCAGTGAATTATCAATCCATGGAGCTTTCAGAACTTGTTCCTCACGTAGCTGGTAGATGGTGTAGCTGTCTGCATCAATGCATTCCTGAAGGATTGATTTTACCTGCTCAAATTCCACTTTTGCAGTTTGAGAGCCAAGATAAATCAATACATTAGGGGGCTTTCCAGCAAGATTTACTCTCTTTATTCCTCTTGCTAGACAATCATCATTCTTCTCTTCCAGTTTGCTATTGCAGTCTTCAGAAAGTTCTGGAATGTTTTCTGCAGAGGCAAATCTGACTGATTCAATCGTACTGTTTTCAAGTTGCAGGCATTCATGACAACTGGAAAGATGCAAGTGATGATGTTCTCCAGAACCTGTCTCCTTGTCAGATAGACTGTTGGATTCATCCTCATGCTCACTTTCTTTCTCTAGTTTGGATTTCTCCACTTCACCTTGTCTTGCAGACTCAGCTACTCCTAATCCTGATTTAACAGTACTCCCCAAAGTAGCAGGAGGAGTTACTTCATCCATTTGCATACTGCTTACACTTTGCTCTTTTACAGATGGTGCCACCTGCGCCAACTCCTTTAGAGTAGACTCCTGTAAATGGACAGCTGGAAGAGTTAAAGAATAAGAAAAAGGGGTTATCAAAGTGATATTAAAAGAGATATGATGAATATCACTACCATAGTGGGATTCAGATTTAATTTCAATATACATCATCTATAATAGCAAGAATTTCACTTGTTCAACACACCAAATCCTAATCCCCCCAAGACTGCAATAAATTTGCACTCATAACACAAGTAATTTACTCTAATGACTCTGTTTCAGGAAAGTCCGACTGAGAACACAACTCTCGATGTTTATGGGGCACACTTCAACAAACTAATATTTATTGTGAATGCAAAAATATTTGCACAGAAGTAAAACATGACAGGTACTGTACATAATGCAGATGTGCTCTTAACAGAACAAAGCCAGTTTTTCTCGTGGAAAAACTGGCTTCACACGGCCTGGATGGGCATACAATCCGCTGGATCAAGCACTGGCTGACTGGAAGGTCCCAAAGAGTGGTGCTCAATGGATTTAAATCCAGCTGGCGGCCGGTCACAAGTGGTGTGCCTCAGGGCTCAGTTAGGACCATTTCTGTTTAACGTCTTTATTGATGATCTCGATAAGGACATAGGGCGTATCATCAGCAAGTTCGCAGATGACACCAAGTTAAGCAGGAGTGTTGATTCCCAGGAGGATAGGGAAGCTCTACAGAGAGACTTAGATAGATTGGATCATTGGGCCAACATCAATGGTATGAGTTTCAACAAGGGCAAGTGCCAGGTCCTGCACTTGGGCCACAATAATACAATATATAACAATAATAACAAAATATAACAATAATACAATAATAACCCCATGCAGCGCTACAGGCTTGGGGAAGTGTGGCTGGAAAGCTGCCTGGCAGAAAGAGACCTGGGGGTTCTAATTGACAAGCGGCTGAATATGAGCCTGCAGTGTGCCCAGGTGGCCAAGAAAGCCAACGGCATCCTGGCTTGTATTAGAAATAGTGTGGCCAGCAGAAGTAGGGAGGTGATTGTGCCCCTGTACTCAGCACTGGTGAGGCCACACCTTGAGTATTGTGTCCAGATTTGGGCACCTCAATACAAGAGAGATATCGAGGTGCTAGAGCGAGTGCAGAGGAGGGCAACGAAGCTGGTGAAGGGCCTAGAAAACAAATCATATGAAGAGCAGTTGAAGGAGCTGGGACTGTTTAGTGTGAGGAAGAGGAGACTGAGGGGAGACCTCATCACTCTCTACAACTATTTGAAAGGACACTGTAGAGAGGTTGGTGCTGGTCTCTTCTCACAGGTAATTAATGACAGAACAAGAGGGAATGGCTTCAAGCTCCAACAGGGTAGATTTAGACTGAACATTAGGAAAGAATTTTTCACAGAAAGAGCCGTCGGGCATTGGAATAGGCTGCCCAGGGAGGTGGTTGAGTCACCATCCGTGGATGTGTTTAAGAGCCATTTAGATGTGGTGTTGGGGGATATTGTGTAGGGGAGAACTTTGTAGAGTAGGGTAGATGGTTGGACTCGATGATCCCAAGGGTCTCTTCCAACCTAGACAATTCTATGAATCTATGACTCTAATAGTCTATGGGTGATAAGGTGAGCAAGTTCTCATAAATGGATCACCTTGTCAACTTGTTATTTTGCCTGTCCCTCTGTCCCCACCAAAGGACAAGATGATGCAAGGGAAATATCTTTGGAAAAATACTGGTCTCTTAAGGACGGCAGGGTGGAAAATTGCTCGCTGCTATTTTGCAACAAACTATTTTGAAATAAGCTAATAAAGTGATGATATTGGGTAAGACGGAGACATTGAACCATGGCTCTTGCATTGCTGAAGGCTTCACATAAAAGTTTGGCACAAGCAAAAGTGAGTAAAAAAAGAAAAGTGAACTGCTTCTAGTCTGCAGAAGGGGAGACATACCCATCCATAGCAACACTTGGGAGCTAAGAATCCAAGGGACAAATAGCAAATAGGAAGAATTATTAAATCTTTCTGTTTCTCCCCCCGAAAAAGATGGAAATGCAAAAATAAAAAAAATCTGGCAAATACAAGTAAGAAAAGAAGGGCAAGGAGGATTATTGTCAGCGTGAAACTTACAGAGCAAGCTAAATAAGAGGAGATTTAAAATACTCTTCTTAAGGTAATTTTTTTTCAGCTGCTGAGCCATGAAAATATTTCAAATCAAAGTCTGCAAAATTTTACTGAATCCCTCTCCATTCCCACAAGGCCAAATAAACTTACTATGTTTTTGTTTCTGATTTCTCAAAGAAATTCAGTGAGAAACTTGAGTAACAAAATAGTCAACCAGCACACAATACACCAGATCCAAGTTCAATCACTTTCTTCACTTAACAACACTTGCACTCCCATGAAACTATATCCCCTTTGCCTAATTTGGAGCAGAAATTTCAAGCACGATTTTTTCACTTCCTAGGAGAATTTCACAGCTACCAGTCTATATGCTATTCCATCAACAGCCTCCATCAACCTGTTTTCCTGGAGTAGTTCTAGCATGCACATAGTACCTGAAGCAAAATGAGCCAGAAATCATTCTGAAAAGTAAATGACTCTTGGGGCACTCTCCCAGCTTGCATCCCCTTCTTGCATAAATATTTTTGCAGAACAGCACCAAGAGACAGAGTTTCACATCAGATACATTTGTGGGCATATTCCTACCCTCTTGCACACTAGCTAGCTGTTCTTCATTTTGCCATTCCCTGACTTCTGCCAATGCACTATGATCTACATAAAAAACTCAAACAAACAACCCCACCACTAACACGAAAAAACCCAAAACAAACAAGAACTCCCAACCCCTTTTTCATGAGGTGCTGGGGGGGGGGGGGAGGGTTTTTTTGTGGACCAAATCATTATTTTATTATTCTAGGTGACCCACAGTTATACCAACATAGCTGAGAACATGCAACTAGGCAGGAAGAAATGAAACTGTTGTGGAACAAAACAAACAAACAAAAAAACCCCAAAAACCAACAACAAAACCCAAACAAAAAAAAAAGTGTGGCTCTACTTCCCCTGAGAGCCCACTACTCTACAATACCCTACAGGCTGCATATTATGGCCCTTTTAGAATGGCGCTAGGAAGAAAAGAAGTTCAAATCTCATGCAGGAAAGGGAGGTGAAACTTGGAATTCTCACAGCCCAGACAGCAATTCTATTTAAGAAAGGTGTTATAAATGCAATCCCAACTACTTCCTTCTACTCTCTGTGGGATTAGGCATGAATTCCCTCCCTGCCTTAGCTGAAACTATTAAACTAATGAGGACACAATGGCTCAGTTTTGTTATCATTAAAATCACCCCTAAAGAAATAAACCATCCACCAAAAATTCAAAATTCAATTATCAAGGACACCACCTTCCTTCCCCTGGTTATCCCTCTCCCTGTTTAGAAAGCATCTGTGAGGTCTTCTCTCAGTGATCTACAGGCTTAAGATGCTCAAGTTACAGCAACTCTTCTCAACCTATGTTTAGCATTGAATACACTTCTATTTAAAATCTCAAAAAAGAGAACATTTGCCTAAAATGTTCTTCTCTATCTTTTTCAAATAGATTAACTAATCTAACAGACAAGACTTACAGAAACAGTATTTTCTAACTTCATCTTTGTGACATTTATATATTCGGGCATCTTGGATACTTGGACATCTCATCATACTAAGGTTAATTATTGGCAGTAGCTTATGAGGCATTAAGGAAAAAGAGGGGGATTTATTCCAAATATCGTTTGAACCATTTTTCTGTTATTTCTGTTGTTGCATTTGTAAGACGTTCTGTAAAGAGAAAAACTAGCTCAAAGAAAGTGGTCTAACTTTTCAAGGATCTCTATATTTGAGAGTATCAGTGTAAAATACAGTAGTGCTACAGTGATGAACTGCCTTGAATGACAACAGGAAGAAAACATTGTGCCAAAATAAAAGCATGGTTTTTTATGTAGTTATAAAGACTATATGCACAGTCCTAAAATAACCGTAAAACAAACGTGTTCTACCATTAAAAACAATTTGTGAAGATACTTACAAACAATCTTGTGTGGCACCATTCCATTATCCATTTGAAGCCTGTCTTCCATGAATGCTATTCCAAGGTTACTGAAATTATCTACGCTTGCTTCAGCAATTAACTTATAAGGCTCACCAGGTTTATAGGCCAACGGTGAACAATAGTCTGACCACTTCACAATCTAGAACAAAGCATATGCATGTTTTTCAGTTTGAAAAGGTTACAGAAAATTATCAAAATACCAATAGGATTGAGTCTGCAAGATGAACTCCAAATAAAAACTGCCTTTCTTTCCCGATGGATTCTGCTATTAAAAAGCAGCACAACAGTAGCAAGAGCAAACAGAGGGACATCATCAAACCAAAATAGCACAGCTGGCAACGCCAAGGATTGGAAGTAATGTTACAGAAAGCACTTTAAAAAAAGAATAAAATAACATGTAGCTACTAGGATTATAGAATACTAAATTGGCAGAATCACTTTTAAGGCTTGTTTCTGTGATGCCTGATCTGTTTAAAACAACTACTACATTTAATAGTATCACGAGAAAAAACACCTCAACTAGAGAAGGTTTTCAGTTGCCAGTTCCTTTCACATAAAAGTGCACCCTTTATGACTACAAAGGCCAATGTATGAGACTGAATACAACCAAAAGAACTTACTGAGGAAGGGTCATATAGCAAGCAATACTTGCAACAAGATTCAGTCCCGAGAGAAGCAAACAAAGCAACAATCACACTGAGTGTTGAAAGCAAACTGACTGTACAAATACATCTTTCCCAAACATCAAGGCTATAAAAGCTTCAAGTAACACACAAAACGGCAGGAGAGCATTATCACATTCTGTATGTGAAATTCTATTTTTCTTTATTTCCAAGACAAGGCTTTCAGTACAAATTCTAAAATGAATGTGATAAAAAGAGCAAAAGTAAACTACTAGGGTTTAATAAAAATACACACTGACTATCAGAAACATTAACTAAACATGGAAAATTCAAGCTGCTTATCTACATGAAAAATTCCATTGTCCAGAAAAGAAACATTATGAAAGTGACACATTTGGTTTTGTTTTGTTCAAGAAGGTTTGTTAAACCCAAACTATCTTGGAGAACAAGTTTCAAGTTTAACTATAAAAGCCACAAGTACAGGAAAAGTGAAAAGTTTTGGGTTCCTTCTGAAAAGCAGGCACATGAATAAAGACTACAAATCTGTATACTGACTCATAACTGAAAAGGACCACTTTTAAACCTTATGTTTATAAAACAACAGTACCTAACAAAACAATATTCATACAACTGACAAACACAGTGATTTGAGAGTCAATTCTGAAAGCAAAAACCAAAGAAGGCACCAAATTTCAGTAAAAGTTGTGTGAATTTCAGTAAAAATTGTGTGAATGATACCACAGCCTTTATCCTTTATAGGATACATAAACCAATTGTTCTCCTATGAGAGGATTTTTAGAGACAAGGAAGCACTATCTGTTTTCATGACCTAAAAAAAAAAATTAGCCTTCGCCATGTAATACATTCCAAACACTGGGAGACAAAGCACAATCCCCACATAGCAACTCCAGCACTTTGATGCTGTCATCACCAAACCACTTTCATGAAGTTCACCCTTTTATTACTACACACAAGATGTAACACACCGATTAAAAACAGTAAGAAAACCCACTTTCTTTTGAATGTACGAAATGAGGGTGAGCTCTTGGATATTTCACTTGTTCATAACTTTTATTAGACTATAGCAGTTCAATTTACCTTTTTTATCTAAGTGGTTTACATAATATCCAAACAAATCTATTTCCCAAGGGAACAACAAGAAAAAAAAACTGATTTCCTACAACCTTAACAGTCACATCTCCTTTCTAAGTCATTCTTAAAGACAGTCTCTGTTTAACACAAATGAAATGAGACCATCCAGTCCATATTGATATTGGTGGCCTTTGGATACCTAACAAGAAAACTGGCTGGGTATCTTCTGATACATCGCCTATACTAACCCTTAGTAAACAAACTCATTTTCAAAAAGAGAAAATGATGCATGGGCAGTGTGTTGTTTACCACAAGATCAGCTGCATGCTTTAACGTATAGGTTAAACTTCAAGTCTGTAACACAAAACTAATAGCTTCAAACCAGCCACACCAGAACACGCAGCTGGTGACAGCCACCCCTCCAATTCATGACAGTTGTATCACTCAGGTCGTGGACTCCTGGACATAATGACTACTTACTGATAAAAGCAACAACAGTGAGTTTCTACCTCCAGGACCTGAAAGACCATGTCCATGACTCTGTACCACAAAGAAATACCAGCTTCAAAGCTAAAGGCTATGTTTCTGAGAACACTGGTGCTGACCAGTTCTGAAGCTGAACAAAATCTCCTTCTGGAAGATAGCTATACCAGACCCTGATAGATTTGAATCACTGTAGTTGGAGCATCAGTCAGACTTCACCCCACTGCCACTGGGGAAATCCGTGACCAAGTCAGCCAGAATTGCCCCAACCAACTGCCTTGAGTGATATCCTGGACGACATCATCACTTTCCAGATGGAAGGTGTTTAGTCTATTGGTAACACATCCACAGCTGGAATGGAATGGAAGTCTCCAGTTGTAGTCAAAAGGTGCAAAACTCTATGGGCCTGCTGCTAACTGTTGGCAATTCATGATCATCTGTAACAAATATCATAGAATCATAGAATGGTTTAGGTTGGAAAGGACCTTGAAGATTATTGAGTTCCAACCCCCCTGCCATAGGCAGGGACACCCCCCGCTAGACCAGGCTGCCCAAGGCCACGTCCAGCCTGGCCTTGAACACCTCCAGGGATGGGGCCTCAACAACCTCTCTGGGCAACCTGTTCCAGTGCCTTACCACTCTCAAAGTGAAAAACTTCTTCCTAATGTTCAATCTAAACCTGCCCTCTTCCAGTTTGAAGCCATTCCCCCTCGTCCTATCACTACATGCCCTAGTAAAAAGTCCTTCCCCAGCTCTCCTGTAGGCCCCCTTTAGGTACTGGAAGGCCACAATAAGATCTCCCCAGAGCCTTCTCTTCTCCAGGCTGAACAGCCCCAACTCTCTCAGCCTCTCCTCATAGGAGAGGTGCTCCAGCCCTCGGATCATCCTTGTGGCTCTCCTCTGGACACGCTCCAGCAGGTCCATGTCCTTCTTATGTTGGGGACTCCAGAGCTGGATGCAGGACTCCAGGTGGGGTCTCACGAGAGTGGAGCAGAGGGGCAGAATCACCTCCTTTGACCTGCTGGACACATTTCTTTTGATGCAGCCCAGGATGCGGTTGGTCTTCTGGGCTGTGATCGCACATTGCTGGCTCATGTTGAGCTTCTCGTCGATCAGCACACCCAGGTCCTCCTCAGTGCTGCTCTCCAGCCATTCCCCGCCCAGCCTGTATTTGTGCTTGGGATTGCCCCGACCCAGATGTAAGACCTTGCACTTGGCCTTGTTGAACTGCATGAGGTTGGCTTGGGCCCACCTCTCCAGCCTGTCCAGGTCCCTCTGGATGGCATCCCTCCCCTCCAGCGTGTCTACCTCGCCAAACAGCTTGGTATCATTGGCAAACTTGCTGAGAGTGCACTCAACCCCACTGTCCATGTCACCGACGAAGATGTTGAACAGCCCAGGTCCCAGTACCGACCCCTGAGGAACGCCACTTGTCACTGGTCTCCACTTGGACATCGAGCCGTTGACCGCAACTCTTTGAGTGCAACCATCCAGCCAGTTCTTTATCCACCGAGTGGTCCATTTGTCGAATCCATGTCTCTTCAATTTAGGGACCAGGATATCGTGTGGGACAGTGTCAAACGCTTTGCACAAGTCCAAGTAGATGACATCAGTTGATCTTCCCTTGTCCACCACCGCTGTGACCCCTTCATAGAAGGCCACCAAATTTGTCAGGCATGATTTGCCCTTGGTGAAGCCGTGCTGGCTGTCACCAATCACCTCCTTCATTTCTGTGTGCCTCAGCAGAGTTTCCAGGAGGATCTGCTCCATGATCTTGCCAGGCACAGAGGTGAGACTGACTGGCCTGTAGTTCCCTGGGTCTTCCTTATTTCCCTTTTTGAAAATAGGGGTTATGTTTCCCCTTTTCCAGTTGGCAGGAACCTCGCCAGACCGCCACAACTTCTCAAATATGATGGCTAGTGGCTTAGCGACTTGATCTGCCAGTTCCCTCAGGACCCGTAGATATATCTCATCAGGTCCCATGGACTTGTGCACCTTCGGGTTCCTCAGGTGGTCTCGCACTTGAGAGATGGCAGATACATTTATGATATAGGATACCAGCTTCCTTCTCTATTTTCCTCATCTTATGACTTTGGATTACTCTCTACAGTGGAGGATAAGAGACTCACACCATATTTAGACATCCTTTCTTACCTAGAGAAGAGGCACAAGCAGGTAACACCCACACGTCACCCAGAAACTGAGAAGAAGATACATTGATGCTTTTGAGATATTTTTCTTGGCACCAAGTAAAACATTAGGCGTGTTAACAAGTAAAAAGTGGTTATTAATGTCTAGTGCAAATAAAGTGAATACACAAAAGAACCTCACAAAGTAAGGCTGCTGCCAAAACACATGACCCGTAATCCTGCTCACACGACAATCCATTTGCTTCACAACAGAACAAAAATCCTCAGAGAATATTTTCAAACAGGCCAAGCTTTCCTGCTACAACTAGAAATCTTCATCAGAATTCTGTCAGAATATAGAATGAAAGGCCAGCTCTTAGTAAGAGATGAGAAATCATTTATACTCCCGCTTTCTGGGTCCACCTCAGTTTCCACATAAGCCAGTCACAGATCACTGATAGCCCTACCAAGAATGGCTTTTTTGTCTATAAATTCTCATAGGTCACAGGAGCAATCTGTTTTTACAGCCCCTGTCTGTGTCAACAGCTGGCTGCCAGAGGTAGCAGAATTAAAAGCACTTCACTAGAAGTGACATGTACACAGAAGAACAATAAACAAAATAAAACAGCAGTCCTTTTCCTCTTTATTTTTGGTCTTTTGCCTAGGCAATCACTTTTGAGCTTGATAAATTAATTATTAATGTCTACATAAGAATGCAAACATTTTCCATTCGAAAAGAAAATTCAAATAAACCCAAGAAGATTAAAAATCTCTGCCAAGCAATAAACCCCCAAAGAACAATAAACTAGAGCTTCAACACAGATGTTTCTGTGGACGTCTCTGCTACAAAAAAAAAAAAAGGAAAAAAGTGTCCCTTAGCCTTCTGTCTGAGTTGGCCCAGCACTCCCCAGGTGCACTCTGAAACAAGGTAGAGAGCACAGCAGGTATCCTATCTAGTTTATCTCCGAGAAGTAGGGTCCACCTGGATGGATTCCACAGTCTTACATTAAAGGCAGTAAAAACATTTACAGACCAGCTAATGTGGCTACTTCCTGTGTGCTCCAAGGAAACATGTGGCCAGTGGAAGCAGGGTCAGAAGACTTCTGCAGAAAAGGTCTCAGAGTTCTCTACAAGCTTTCAGTGCTTCCAGTCCTCATGCTCTGAGCTTCATGGAGATAATAATTTTGCCTGACTGCAGCACTTCACCTGGACATCACTCCTCTAGAGGGCAAAGACTAACACGCTGCAAAAGCATGTTCTGTTCTAGAATTGAGAGGCCTTCGTGGAGGGAGAAGGTACTAAAAATTTGATTGCAGGCACAACTCTGGAATTGTTCCCATTCCCAATCTGTCCTTCTGTTCCTGCACTCAAATTAGATAAGTCTATTTACCAACCACCTCTGCTCTCAATGTTCTCTCCAGCAGAGGACTCCTGGACCATCTCCCAGAACAAATGCCCTATGTTCCTCATCCAGGGAAACAAACAGGCCAAGTACCTGCATATGTGACAGGTTTCCTTAAACTCCAAAAAGGAGCTTGAAACCTGATGCCAAAAAGCGAGGATGACAGATGGCCCTTAAGGGTGTTAGGTAGGGACCATTCAGGAAGGCACCTTATTGACTGTCCCCAGGTGGTGATCCTAGCTTGTGTCATAGCCTGTTTAATGGGAGGACTCTGTCAATTTTATGGTATCCCAGCGACCAGGCCAGATGTTTTATTACTGCCTACCCAGAGATATCCTATCATGCACGTCTTTCCACATCTCCTCTTTCCAGTGGGGAATGAGATCCATTCTGTCCTCTTCACTACGGAGAGCATACAGCACACACAACAACTGACTGCCTTAGGAAGGAACTATGACAATCTACATGACTTAAAAGATTTTTCCTCCCTGCAAGGTAAATTTATATTTTGCTTTGGGTTACAACCTTTCTCCCTCTCCAGAACTGCATCCAAACTGAGATATCTAGGCAGCAAGCATACCTCATGCGAGGAAAAAAGTTAGAAAACTAACAAAATTTAGTGGAGAGAGAGAGACATTATCTCAAGTTCATAGTAAGTTTTGATAGGGTCTGGATACCATTTTTATGCATCATCTGCTTAGAGATGCTATATATATTCAGTATTTCAAGTTTTAGAACATCATCTTTTAAATCCACATCTTCGCACTTTCAATATGGTAGTGGAGAAGGCACTTTCTACTAGGAGGATACTAGAAGTATCTAGGACATGAACATTTTGCAAGTATTCTTGCCATAAGGATTTCAGTACTAATTTAATTTATATCCTGGGATTTCTCAAAAATGTTTTGTAAGTATTATGCATTAAAAAGCAAACACAATTTATAAAATTCCAACCAAGAAGTATTGCCATACCCCCACTGCATTTTATAGAAAAGCAAAGAGATTGAAAGCTTGATTTTGGCCTTAGTTCTACAGACTGACAAAACTATTCAAATGTATAATACTTTAACTTGTACTTGTAAATCACAATGAAAGGAAGCTTCCAAGAGAGACTTCTATTTCAATTACAACTTTTCCCAACCACTTGGCTGGAGGCTTGAAGAACTTTTTAGAGATCTTAACATATGCTTGCTTTGTATATTCTTACTGAGGCATTTGTTTCAGCTAGTGTCAGAGACAGGATATGGAGCTGAACAGACTTCTGATCTGCCTTAGTATGACAAGCACTTTTTTTTCCTATTCAGCATATCTAACCATACGTGTCTTATCCAAAGCCACAATGGAATTCTGCAGTTCCCATCCACAGTCAGAAAAGTGTGCTACTAAAAAAGTCTCAGTAAAATGTCTATGGGTCTATTTGAAGCATAAAACAGAACTAGAGTGATTCATTTTAATGAAGAGATTACCTTTTTTATTCCCAATAACATTATAAACATACAAAAATCTATCTGACATTGATTTTCTTTCCTTCAAGGGTTTTAGGTTTATACCCACCAAATGACCCATCTATACTACTCTCTGTGCAAGAAACAAAGAGAACCACTTACCTCTTTTGAAGAGCCAGGTACTTTCTGCAAGTTATCTGTCTGAGCTGAAATGCTTTCTGTCACAAAAGCTATATGTTCTGCTTTAAGTAACTTTTCAGGATAAATAAAAGGAGAAATGAGAAGTAGACTCCATCTGTTTAAGTCATCAAGGAACTGAAAGAGACAGGAAAGAAAAATAAGTCTGTACAGCAAGGATTGATTTAATAATTCATTCTTAAATTATGCTCAGCCAAAATTCGAATCTGACCCTTCTGCCTTACGTGAAGGGTCCCTACCATTTCACACTCCCCATGAGGAAAAAAGGGGGTAAAGGTCTGAAATGTTAAGCAGGAACACATAAAAAGTAAAACTAAAAGTGACAACCCAAGCTTTTAAGCCAATTCAGACTCCAGCTTTCAGCATTACAGGAGGAGTGCACAAGTGAGTGGGCCACAAGACCACTGTGCTATTGGCACTGTGACTGTTGCGGGCCACTGGCAACATCCCTCATTCAACCAGATCCTCCTCTCCCATTCACGCTGCAGTTCACCCTGCCTCTTCCTTTCTTCCCTCTTCTCCCCTGACTATGCAAACCCGTGGTCCTGCTGCCTCAGTTCTGGTGGCTGAAGGGTACTGTCTGCCACTTGGCAGGGACTGATAATACAGTCACAACAAAAAACGTGCCTGGTCAGTCTCCACAGCCCCTCTAACTGGATAGTAGTCCAGGTGGCATTCATTCTAGTTGGGTAACAATCCTCCAGGAAACATCCAACCCCACTACTAAATCTCTACACCCACCTGCCAAAAGACCAACCAACCTGTGAGCCACAAGTGACCCATGAACTATACACTACACAGGTCTGATTTTTAGACCTAATTTACAAAGTTTCAGGTCTTCCTTTGCAAAGCCAGTTATATAAAGACAGTTATATTTTGTGGAAAAGTATGACCTCAGGACAAATTCTTTAACAAGTGATTTGAAAAATCTTAAAAAATTATTTGAAATAAAAGGAGAGGGTACTTTTAAAAAAAATATATTAAGTCCTCATGCATTTGCGCCGAAATTACTCATTCATTACCCAACTCTAAATTTAAAGAAATAACTCATTCAAAATAAGTTTGTCCTTAAGGTAGTCTATCCACTTAGCAGACCATTGGACAAACATTTTCTTCATTAAATTGTAAAAGTGGTTCCCCCTCTTGTCCTCACAAATGAGCAAATAAAGCTCAATAGCTGTAATCAGTAAACCAAAGAACAGTTTTAAGAACGTCAAAGCTTGTCAATACATAATCTGGTTTGATACCATAGTATATCAACTTCTATGGAGATATTACATTGAACTTAATTTTTCTGTCATATTTTAAAAGTGGCAAACATTAGAAATAGATATTTTGCTTCCACTATACTAGAAATACATGCTTTGCACACCTTCGGTAAGTTTATGCAGAAACATAAGAGAATTTCCCTATAGTACACATTTAGTGTGCATCACTCCACATCTAAAATGAAACTGCACAGTATTAAGTCTATGGGGATAGCTTGCCAATCCAACCAGCTTTACTGAGCAAGAAGCTGCAAGAGTAAACACCTCTACCTTCCACAGGAAAGTGAACGTAACTCATGAAGCTTTATAATATCTTAAGCATGCAATCTGACTAAAGATCAAATAAAAAACTTTACAGGTTACTGTTTATGGCTTGCTACTATCTTATCTTAAGGAAGTTACTGATGGCAGTCTAGAGGCAATTATACCCACTCAAAAAGCAAAGTATCCCAGCTAGCTTCCTAGAAGCCAAAAAAAAGCATGCTAGTTAACCTTTTTCTTTTCACAGTGTTCACATGTTGTAAAGAGCTGCACAGCGATGCAGCCTCTGTCTTTAATACAGCCAGGTCAGAGCCCTTACACGCCACACTACTGAGGTGCAGCATGGCAGGCATCTTCCACAGGGATTCTGAGAGTCAAATGCAACTAGTCACTTTCAATACACATTTTTAAGAGACAAATATATTTTGAATAACAGAGTTGACTTTATGCCAAACTTCAAGCCAAACTACAGTTCCCTAGAGGGCTTCCCAACTCCCAATAAACACAAATAAACTGACAAGCTTATAAAGACAGTCTGCATGCATAACGTTGCAGACAGAAAAAAATGTGCTTACTGTGCAAGGCCCAAGGAGAAGCTATTTCAGAAATGGAGCAAAGAACAGCATAAATTAGTTGAAATATGATTTACAAAACAATAATCCAGACGATTTGAGGCTGAACTCCTCTAAACACATGGACAATTATTTGGTCTGGTTTTAAGATCTTTATCGAAATGTGAATAAAGTACTTAATTTTCCTGTGAGACATTCTGAGACTGTCACCATAGCTTTTAAGTATGAAATAATCTGCTCATTAGATAGCAAAAAGACTGTTTTTGAACAAGCTCCATTAGCATTTGTGATCTTATTTTCACTGCACTGCAAGAGGAAAACATCCTCTTTACCCACTGAATTTATGAAATGCTTCTCTCCTTCTTGAAGAGTAGCACCTACCCAACGACACGTTTCATAAATACATTCTAGTAACACCCATTTAAGTAAAACGTGTAACAACTGAAGTAATTTCCACAAACACGCATATAAACATCAGCAAAAAGAAGCAATCAAGAAGATTCTTATCCACACGAATTCTAGTATTTACTGGCAAGTTTAGACAAATCCAACAGTAAATAATTCAGATTACTGGCAGGGGGGACGGGGGGATGATGCCCGAGGAGTTCCACTTCTAAATCATTTAAGTCAGAAGCAAGCTTACTTTCAGTTTTACTTCACGAGACAGCCAAGTGAAATTTGTTCAGGCACAGTACTTTTCCACTGTCGTGGGCTACCACAGCCTCATCCCACCGCCCTCTCTCACTGTCCATTTGCAAAAAAAGAAGTGATTTTCACAGATCGTGTTTGTCGTGTCATTCTCCTCACTTCAAACAACGTTTTGTATGGGGAGAAGCATGCAGTTCTCCCTAACCTCAATTAGAGGTTAGGGAGCTCAATTCAGACTCCGTTGCAGATTCAGCTAACCCATTCAATCCCTGACACAAATCTTAAATAGACAAACATTTTTAGACCAAAGCTTTGTACGGGCTGGAAGTATATTACTAATATGGAAATACTATCAAGTTCTCCCAGCCAAGCGCTCCTGCTGCCACAGCTGCACTTACAAAGCTGCACTTCACACGCATATAGTAAAAAAACCACTCCTCAGCCTGCTCCCTCAGCCAACAAACTCCAATAGTGAAAAGAGGACAACTACAACCGCGCTAAGATTTTCTACTTGGGTCTTACCTAAGCCTCACCCATGCCAAGCAGGGCTGCGACAGGCCTGGGAAGCGACACCAGTTATTTTTTCAGTCCCAAGTCCCAGCCCGCCACTGACAACAGCCCTCGCTGCCACACGCCGAAAGAGAAGGCGCAGCCCCGAGCCCCGCAACCACCAGCTCCCCTTTCCCTCCGGCCTCCGCCACCTCAGCCCACGAACGGCCGCTGCCACCGCCGCCGCTCCCCCCCTCTCCCCTCCCGCCGCGGGAGGCGCGATCGAGCACCCCGNCTCCCGGCACGGCTGCTCCCCCGGCCCGCCCGGCCCCGGGGAAGCACCTCCCAGGCCTCAGCCTCACGGCTCGGGGCGGTACCTGCGTTTCGTCCGTGAAAAAGACTTTGTTCCCTATCCTGAGGCAGACCTGCTCCTCGGAGGTAGGCGGCGGCGCCTGCCGAGCCGGGGGCGCCGGTGTGGCGGCGCAGCGGCAGAAAGTGAAGGAGCAGCGGGAGCGGTGGAGGCGGCGCACGGTGCGGCGGATGAGCGCGGCCGAACGAGGCCCCCAGCGCGCCCAGAGGTAGAGGTAGCACAGCGTGATCAGCATGGCGCGCGCGCCNCCGCTCGCCCGCACGGGGGTGGGAGTTTGGCGGCTCACGGAGCGAGACCGTCGGCGGGCGCTGACGCGAAGGAGCCCCGGGCGCTGCAGAAAACACAAAATTATGCTTTGAAACAACGTGTAAAGGGAGAGTAAAGAAAAAAAAGCCATAAAAGCGGCCAGCCCGGGGGTTCCCTCTTTCCGCCGCGGTAGTTGTCCCCAGGCTCCCACATGACGGGAGGTGAGGGGAAGCGGCCTATGTCCTCCCGCCCCGGCTCCTCAGAGCATTCCTACAGCTTCTGCTCTACAAAGCCGGCGCGGTGCTGATGGACAATGGGTTTGGATGAATGCAACATTTCAGTGTCGTGGTGAGGGGTTGCGGGACGTGCCCTTCAGCTGGATGTCACGCGTGGTGCCATCTGCGGTGTGGATGCAATGCAGGGACCTGAACTCATGTTTCTGGTATAAAGATCAGTTTGCTATCTCGTCGGCTACATTTGATCTCGCTGCCATGGGTCACAGAAAAGTATCTATCCGGTAGGAAAAACAGTGAGAGCCAAAGTACTCATTGCTTCTTTCCATGCAGCAACAGGGAAGGATCTCATCTTCCTTAGAAATGGCCCCACTCTGCCACCGGACCTTATTTCAAGGTCCTTGGTACCCCAGAGGAGCAGTATCCCCTCCATCACAAAACCAGATGAAGACACCAGTCTTCAGGTCCCACACCTGTTCCAGCGTGGCCACCAGAGGGCAAAGCGGTCACAAACGGATGCATTTGGTTTCAGCCCATTCGTTGGATTCACAGAATAAGAAAGATGAGGTCAGGGCTCGGTGGGGCTGGTCATTGAAGCCAGAGCGAAGAACAGCCTGTCCGGGAATAAAACTGTAGGATTTGCATGTGCCATGACTGCTGCAAACACAGATTGCCACTACAGAAGTTGCAACAGAGAATTCATACAAGGTATCCTTTATTCCTGTGGTATGTCTATGCACAAAAGTTACTTAATAATTTTTATATTTTATACGGAAGGTAGTCACAACATTGAGCTCTGTGAAAAGCACCCATATATCAGTCTGATCCTAGCAGATGCTAGTGGGTGAAATAGATATTTAGAGTGAAAAGAGAAGAAAAAAAAGGCAAGAGGAAAAATGCAAAAACACTAGAACAAGGAAGCTGACTCTAATGTTACACAGTTGTAGCTGACTGATACCTGACAATCATTTCCTGAACAGGGTGTGAAGCAACATTCTTTTTCATTATTTTGAACTCAAGGCCTTGTATGTGCTTGGAAATTTACTAAAATAGGTATTCTAAAAGAGCAATTTCCTAAATGGATCTCCAGCAATGACATGCTGGCATTATAGATAAACAAGGAACAAACTGGCCGTGCACACTTTGGAGCAGGCATCAATATGAAAAAACCACCATCAGTACCATGACAGATATGTTTACTTCTTTAAAACTGCACCCACAGCAGAAGCTTATCCAAAATGGTAGGAACTGCTGGCATAATTTTGGTTTCCACAACGCATGGCAGAAACAGGTGACGGTTTCAGTTGGAGGGTCAAATAGTTTAAATAATTCTCCTTCTCCACCTCAAACTTCAGAAATACCATCTTTGTGCTGCTGCTATATCCTGTACATATTCTACAGAGAGAGGAACAAAGTCTCCAGTGGTCCTAACTTGGCATTATACACTGTTTCTTTGTGTGACTTTATCTTATGCAGGAAGTCAAAATACTTACCCAGGCACATCAAAAGAAAGAAAACAAGCAGAGTATACAATCTCAAAAGAAAGCTCTCAAGTTTGGAATTCACTTTCTCTGTAATAGTTCAACAGCACATGCATTGCTGACCTTCAGAACACACTGCAAAACACAGCTGTTTATATAACCTTTGCACGATGAGGAACATGCTTTGCTTAATCCTGTAGTGGCATCAGATGAAGTCAACTATATTTTGATCCTTTTTTTTTCTTAAGGTTACCTTACCCTGGAAAAGTTTATGAGTAAATAAGAAAACTGAATCAAAACTTTGTGATGCAAAGGAATCTAAAGCAGAACAGTATACAGGCAAAAACAGTCATCATTTTAAGACAAGTTTCTACATATGTTGGCACATTCTCAATTAGAATAATTTGAAGCCATAAAGTTGCTGCAGGTTTTCTAGTTTCTATTATAGTGTAGCTTAGACTTAATCATGACAAGCTCTGATTAAAAGGTTAAGAATTTTAGATTGGGAAACATTCTTTTTTTTATTATTGTGAAGCCAAGGCCTTGTAAGCATCAGGAAATTTACTAAAATAGGTATTCTAAAATAACTGTGTCAATCAATTCCTCTTTATAGGAGGGTGGAAGGAAGCCTTGGAAAGAAACAGTGAGTAATGTTAGCCCTCAGACTTCCCAGAACACTTGGGGTTTTGTCATAGCGAAAAGATCACAGAAAGACGTTGCAAGATGCAGAACACGCACATACAGACACAAAATTGTTTAAAGAGAATTTGGAAAACCCTGAAGAAAGTGAATAGGCTAAATTTTTACTTTCTGCCCGCAAGCTCAGAGAATCCCACCTCCCCATCCCCCTCCCCACAATGGGAGAGAAAGACCAGCTTCGGTCTAGTGGGGGGTAACTCTCCCTTAGCTCTTCAAACAGTCCGTGTAGGAAGGCTCCCAAAGGAGGCCACTCAGAACAGGGAGCCAACTCTACCTCAGCAGAGATGAGTGTCTCCTTTTTTGACTTTAAAGGAGTATTATGAGACTGGCCTTGCTATGCTTTGTGAATGGCTCTGTTTCCTCCTCCCTCTGTTCCCTAAAAACTTTTCAACAATTTCTCTTTGAGGAGTTTTGCATGCTATTAGTGGCTACAAACACCTATGTCATGTTGTTTAATACCAGATATTATTCAAAACTATAAATGCTGCAGAGCTATCCTGTTTCCTTGACTATACCAATTTATATTGAACACTCTTTATTCTTGCAAATGCACAAATGCTTTTATGAGAAAACTGAGTAAAACAGGTTTCCCACAATGATAAAAACCTCTTCCAATTAACACAAAATAATAAACCATTTTCCACAGATCTGCAACCTGAATTTAGCTAATGATTTCCATGAAAATGCCAGTTAAAGTTGTGCTTCAATTAATTAGTACAATAATATAATACTAACTTACATTTTTTTCTACAATGCTACATGGAATTAGATTACATTACAGCTTCATTATCCAAATTATATCTTCAATAATTTTGTAATAAATTTGATCTTGCAGGGCTTTATCAACAGATTTATTTGATTGTAACTTTTCATCTTTTGGAGAGCTATACTTTAGTAGTTTAGGCTTTGGTCCTCACTAATATCCATGTTGGCAGATTCTATCCAGAGGTATAAATCAATTATCCTTGCATATGGATCTGATTGCAAGATCAGGACCATAGACATCAGTTGTGTAATGCACACTTCCCTTTCAAGTATCAAATTAAATTAGGTCTAAATAAAACTAAGATGATGAAATTATATATGTGTATTTAAGACTGTAATTCAGCAAGATATTTAATTACAATTTAGGTTACTTAAGAAGTTTGCCATTTTTTCTCAGGACCCATGCTGCTATTTAATATATAGTCTGTTATTTGAATATTATTCACTATATTCTTCATTCTAATAATTGCATTGATTTTGATACATAAATGTTTAAAGTTCTTAGATTGTGCATATATTTTCTTCTTTGATATATATAGTATTGTTTACTTAGTTACAAATTTACAAATATTACACTGCATTTAAACATTTAAAATTTAGACTCGGAGTCCTCTATTGCATATTGTCAGTGCTTCAGCATTTAACGGCTTGGCCTTTGATTTTAAACCATGTCCACTTGTCACAGCAAGAAGGGATGTTTTAAAGAACAGGAAAAATTAATCTAAGAATTTGACCTCAACAAATTGAATCCTGCAAGCCGTTACTGAATACTACAAAAACATCAGAACCTGAGTTACGCTATTACTTTTGGCTGTCTTAGGAGCCCCAAGTAGCTAACACAACCATACAACTTACATCAATGTAGGAAAATCAGTCTGACTTTCAAATCTGACCTAAGCTCCTCCATGTTGGAAAAAAGACATTTAAATTTAAGCAAAATCTGTAGAATGCACAAAAAACACATGTGCCAAGGTGTATGTATATAATGTCTTCCAATACAGAACATTTTCAGGGGAAAATTATGTCTTTCAAGGGAATATATCCAGTGGTCTTTGTCTGTGAGTCCAGCTGCTTCTTGCTGACCAGACATGTGGTACCTCCAGCTGGATCATGACTTGAAAAAGAGACACAAGGCTTACCTCAGAGGGATCTGACTCCCACTGAGAATTTGCAGTGTCCTCTCAAACTGACTGTTTTGATGGTTTCTTCAGCTAAGTCTGCTAGAAGGGACCTAATTCGTATTAGATAATCAATGGACATTCCATGTTCAGTAAACAAAATTAATTATTTTTCTCCCTCTGGGAAGAAAGTTCACAGTAGAAACCAATTATATTTAGAAGCTGAATCTCTTCCCTTTGATGTCTGTGTGTAAACAGCACTGATGGAAAGAGAATTCAGCTTTAGGTTCTTATAATCCTCTTACATCTCTGCAGTAGTTGGAAAATAAAGGAAACAAAGTGAACTGTAGCAAAGACCCACAACAATGAAAATCAGATAATGTCACCTACTAGGTAATAATTTTTTCTTGTACAATGTAACAGGCTATGAGTAATACATGCTACGAATGAAAACAGTGGAAAGAAAACATGGAAGAAGTCTGTTTCTGTTCAGTTTTTGTAGGCTTAAAGCATGCACTGCATATTTTGTAATAAAAGATTCCTCAAAACAATGACATTCATAACCCTTATTCTTTGATAGACAAAGCAATCTTTCTTGGCATGAACTTTCTTCTCCATCCATCAAATAGCAATCAAATTAAATGAACATCCCCATAGTCTTGAGTAAGTCACTAAGCCTGTCTTTAAACCCTCTCACCTTCACTGATTTTTGCTATTTTTTTTCTCTTTTAAAGTTAGTACATGGAAAAGATTTCAGTCATTTAAAAAATCATTTTACATTTAAAATTCTCTTTGGGTCTCTGTTACACTTTCTTTCTTAGGACAGGATGTTGATGAGTTTTCCCAAACCATGCAAAAAGAGTATTTACATCATATATTTCATATAGAGTAAATATGGAATTTGTAAAACAGTGACAGAAAGATAAAGGGCACAAATTATTTTCCATGTGATTTGCTAACCAAACTCAACAAAAAGCCTCTGTTTCCCTAGCAGTGCTCTCCCCAGGACAGCCTGCCAACGTGAGAGCCCTATCTTGAACTGTTTGGGGGAGTCAAAAGAAACCTCATTAAGGACGTTTCTCTCCTTTTACCTGAGGCTGTGTTTGTTTTAGGTAAGTATTCTTTGGGAGTTAAGATAAAGGAGGGGCTGAAAGGCTCAGGCAAGCGCCCAGCCTGCCACAGGCTTTAGACCATCAAAAGGCCATGGAGGGTGCAGCTGCGGGTCTTTCGCTCCAGGCTGCAGCGGGCCCCATCTGCCATCGCTCCAGGGGCGCCCGGCAGCAGCAGCGACACCCGCCCCAGCCGAGGGAGCCTCCAGAGAGGTAAGGCAGGCACAGGGAGACTTTTTTCAGCAGCCTTCCTTTCAAAACTCCCAACTGTAAGTATCATTTGAATGTAACGATTTCGGTGTTGGATAGACAACGGAAAACAATTTCCAACTTCAGAAGTAAGGGGAAAAAGATGTTCCTGAAAACTTTTCACTTGGAACAGGTATTTTATTTACTTTGCAGATATTTTATCCTTTTTAGTCAAATATTTTAGTACTTACTTATAAATGGAAGTAAATGAAAATTATGGTTGTGATAACTGATTTATTGGGGTTTTTTAAAGTTTATTTACCTTTCGTATCTGAAAGCACTCTTCCATTTCCTAAACTGTATGGATCTGTTACACAGCAGCAGAGATGGAAAGTACTGTTAGAAAGAGTAGTCTTTAGTTAGAAAGTACAGTTAGAAAGACTGTAGTCGTCACCCCTCCCCAAACAAAAGGCAGATGTAGCATCCACCACTGCATATGGTCTCTTAAGCTAATTAGATCAGATCACCCATGTCAGTTTAATGCTGGAGTTGCTTACTCAATGACAACATGAAGTCTATATTTAGACATGCTGTCAGGGAGGGAGGCTTACTTTTTATTTTGTAGCAGTGCTGCATAAATAAAAAGATTTTAGTATTAATTACATCATCATTTGGAGTTCAATGCAGTCACTCTGAGTTGTGAAATCTTAAAGGGAAATGACACAGTTGAAAATGTGCGAGCTATTGGCTAGTTTGCTTAATCAGATTGTAGACAGAAGACAGATTAATATTGCCATAGAAATCAGATTTACCAATCAAAATGTGTTAAAAAGAAAAAAATCAGCAGAATCTAATAAAAGAAGCTGTACTGTATGGAAATTACCCCAAAGAATTAACTGCGGGAGCGCTATTCTATCTCAATCTTTCAGCAGCCCTGCTTTATGGAGGCCCTGGATGCTCAGAGCAAGAGATGGTGAGATGACAGAGAATCAACAAATGGTGAGATTAAATTCTGGAGAAAATAATCCTTATAGAAAACAGCTGCAGAAATGGAAACTATTTGAACACAGGAAATGAGGCTTGGTCATCTATTCATTTGTTCTTTCAAGCATTTCTTTAGTGTTAAAAAATATGATTCAAATTAGTGTTCTTTTCATGATTAAGAGTTAAGAGTATCTCTAATTTGGTATCATATATATATATGATATAGAATCATTATCAGTTCTTAAAGAGCTGCAGAAAGCACTGCTTACTCAAAACAACCTGTATTTTAACAGCAGTTTTTATTTGCTTAATTACAAAAATAAGAATATCCTCAGTTTGAAATTTCCAGGCCTAGTATCTATGTGACATTTTGTATACAGGGGGAGTTTGAGTGAAAATGACTTCAAGATGAAATCTAAAAAACATACTTTCCGGTGCACAATTTTACTGATTGTTTTTTGGGGGAGGGAAGTTGCTATAGCTAAACCAGCTAGGAAATCAACCAAAAATTGGATTTTAACGCAGCTCTTACTGCCAAGTGCCTTTGAAAGGCACCACGATCATCAGTTTTACTTACTCGCGTAGAAAGATTTGTTAGGCTCAAAGAACAAAAATAGAGAGATTGAAGCACATTCAACATAGGTCCCAATGCTGCAAACTTTAAAAAACTTATTGAAACAGTGCTACTCCCACATTTAGTTTTAAGCACCTGCATAAGTTTTTGCAGCATCTGATCCACAGTGGCATCTTCAACTTTTTACCAAAGTCTCAGCCGGTTAAGATAACAACTCTCCTTAGTGCAAGCCTTTAAAGACTCACAATTGCTACTGTATTCTAACATATGCAACAACTTTTTACCTCGTACTTTTTGTCTACTGAAGATGGGGGTTGCAACTGTACAGATCTGAGGGACTGCCACACTCCTCCCAGCAGGCGCCTTGGAAAAGCCTGTGGAAGAAAGTCCTTCCCAGTAGTGTTCTAGGCTTTGGCAGAGGGACGTGTAAATTTCCTAAGGAGGACAGGAGTCTTACTCCCATGAGAGTACATGCTTACTGTGGTGATTTCAAGAAACTAAGGTTTCTGAAATCAGGAACTTGTGATTTATTACTGAGGTTATGTTTTTGTAAAGAAAAAAAAAATTATTCAACCAGCTCAAAAGTTCTAATTCACACTTGAGCTTCTGCCCACTTGTGTGAGAAAAACAAACCATATATGAAGTTTTCCACATTGATGCTAACAGCCTGGCATTGTTTCAAGCCAAGTATAACCAAAACAGTTGGTTTCAATATGTTAACATTTCTCCTTCCTGCCAGAAGCTTCTCGCATCCTTCTCATACATACCTTATGACCCATCCACCCTGCTTCAGCATCCTAGATGGCTCTATAGCTTGGGACCTAATGAGGGCTGAAGGAGGGCTTTAGGAGCCCTTTCATATGCTTTTTAACAGGGTCACAATGACTGAGGAAAGATGCTTGGATACTTTGTATGGTGCATAGGTGGGAAGAGGAGCTCACTAATGCATACCTACATCCCACAGCTGCGGAAGACAAGAGGTATCTTCTTCAGCAAAGTTACTGATGTTTCTGGCAGAAGGCCTTCCAAGATGGATTGAGCACAATGTTTTTGCTAATTAGTTGCATGCTGGCTACTTTTATTTTCTTTAATGTACACATACAAATGCCAATGCTTTACAAATTGGTGGACACTCCAAACACTGGAGAGTGAAGCAAATAAAAGTTTCAATATCCTCTGTGTAATTAAAAAAAAATGTTTAGGAATACACATATAAGAATCTAACCTGAGAAACTGAAATATGCAGAGCAAAGCACTAAAAAAGAAAAAGTACTGGTAAAAAATTTAGACTAACAATTTTACATCTATTGCCAAGAACATGTGTTGCAATATATCCTATAGTTACCTATACATAATATACTTTTCCTTATATAAAAAGTAACACTTTTCCTACTACCTAAATTCAAATACATTGTTATTTACGACCGAAGAAAAGCCATGAAAAGTAATTCAAAGTTACTATTGCCATATCTACAACATAATACAAATTAACACTGAACATTTTCAGCTGTATACAAACAACTGAGTCAGATTTTGCAATTAATTGGCTTTTATCAGAATTGCTTTTCAGAAATGCTGTACTATAGTCTGAAAAGAAAAATCACATAATGTGTGTTTAATCAATGCATATTATTACATATATAATCATTTAAAACAAAGTATTCCAGAAAGAAGACAGGTCAATAAAGATAAAAAGACTATTTTAATTTTAATGTAAATATGAAAGGAGAAAAATAACATATAGTATTTAACACAGATATTATGATCTCATCTACAATGTTCAGCCAGATCAGGAGTCCGTTTCACTAGGTACTGTGGAAACAAAGTAAATGAGTCTCCTGATTAAACACAAAAAAAACTCAACAAAACCATAGCAGCCTGAAGACAAATCATTTTGGCTACAAGACAAACAGGTGGGTACAAGAGAAACAGGCCAACATAAAAGGTACAGGGAGAATTCTATAGGACTCCTTGCTCAGTCCATAGCCCAAAGGCTTTTTGGGGCCCACCAAAATATCCACGCTGAAACCTACTTCCTCAGAAAGACAGATGAATTGCTCTGACAGTGGCAAAAGTAATCTTTGTCTGTTTGTAGCAGAGAAAATGGTTTCTAGCTTCTGGTCACTAGGAATTCTAGTATAGGAAAGCTAAATTTTCATATTTTATGCACCATCAAGTTTGTATCAATAGGAGGAAAAAAGAAGTCTTCTTGTTTTAAGATATGGAACAGAATACATGCTTACAAGATGAAGTGATAGGGCTCAGTGATTTTGGGGGATGCTTTAAGGTTTACATTTGAGGTTTACAATCCTAATAGGATTCAGTAACATTAACATTTGCAGATTTTGGTGAGGTTTTATTGACCTTAATTTGAAGGAATTTATTCTGTGCTATGGAATTTATTCTGTGCTAAATTTAATTTTGATATTTAAAATATGTTTTTGCTACCTCCTCTGTTGTATCAAAAATACGTACTTTTTTATCACAGTTTGCATAGAAATATGAGATGCCAGTTGTCTCTTGATTTTACTGTTTGAACTCTCAACATGGTTGTGTGATCTTTGATTACAATTAAGCTTGCTGATTTGAACATTCCAACTCCAAACTACTGGTTAGTGTAGTTGAAGAAGTATTTTATAAAACCCTAACCTCCCAATCATTTAAACTGATTGAAAATCCTTTTTTCTTCCCATCACTGAACTTCCATTTGGTGGTGTTACTAGCTCACCAGTTGCTATACGTATTCCAGCTGTACAGCTTCATGGCTTTACGGCTCGTAAAATGTACAAGTTCAAATGCTTTGTTAAATGTGCAACTATTGGCAGACTGTAGGCACATATATTCTCTGAAGTACACTTAGTCAGAGTAAAACAACATGCAGCACAGCAAAAAAAGCAACATTACTGTAGGATTTTACAGTTACCTGTAGAAGAAAAAAGTGAAATCTTCATTTTTAGCCTATTCTAAATAATAAATATGTCTCTCTACAGCCAGAACCAGATGCTCCACTGACAAATTTTAGATCAAAAGGAGCCCTGGGGTTTCAACATCCAGTGAGGTGAGTTAAATCCTATCACTTGATACAGGAAAAGTGACATATTCTAAAACAAGACATATTCCTTCTGAGGAGAAGTATCAGTTTGTCTCTGGAGTATCTCTTTTTAGTAATGCAGTTTAGCTATTCATCAGACTCCACAGATTTTTATCCCTCCACAAGGGAAGAAGCCCAGGCTGAACAGAACCCGAAACAATATGTGAAATAATGAAAATAAGAAAAAAGTAATCTTAAAAGATATTCTGCCTCATCTAATTTATATTTACATTTATTAATATGATAACAAGCCCACAGAGCCCAAATAATTAATGTGAACAGCTGCTAACAGAATTCGACTTGTTACAGATCTGTATCTTCAGGTTGCTTAAACTTGCTCTTGAATAAAAGTTGAACACCAGGTAAAGCTTCTCCTATGCTTGGGGGATTTATAAGGGTTTTCACCAACATTTGGATTGTTTAAGGCTTAATGATGTAGAAACTCCTGATTTGGACTTTTGTTCAGAGGAGGAAAATTAATGGAATATCTCTCTTCTTTACAAGCACTTGTTTTTATAAAAGCTGTAGAAGCTTAAATTCTGCATGACCTTTATCACTGTCAAATTTAATTGAAAACTGGACAAAGTGGAACCAAGAGGAAGACATGTACATACATATGCACACAAAAACGCGTATGTATACAGACCACATAAGTTTTGCTTTAGTGGGAAAGCTGGTGAAAACCTGAAATGTAAATTAAGACATTTGTGATTTCAATACAAAAAAATATGAATTTTGAAATAAATCGCTCTCAGTGTACACCTCCTCCTCCACCTGGAGACACAAAATCCACTAAGGTCAACCTCTGTGCAACAGGCAACCCACACCAATCTTAACTTTGTGTCTTAATCTTAATTTCAGAATCCCAGAACATTCCTCAAACTTCCACCCAGTTGCATGGGACACTTCCAATCTAAACTGTGCTAAAAACCAAACCAAACCATCTCAAGCATGCATCATTGCCCTGCCAACACTTTATCAGGGTGCGACCTTAGATAAATCCAATACACAATATGCCCAAAGCTACTGAGGTAACTTAAAATCAACAGTACCTTTTAGTTAGCAACTTTTATTTAAAAAGACAAGGAACTGTAGGATTTTTCCCTCTCCAAAGAAAGATAAAAATAGGTTTTAATACTCAAGCTAGGTTAGCTGGGGAAGTGCCGCACAGTTTTACTTTTTCTCTTAAAATATGTTTTCTTATTAGACTTTATTTGCCCAAGTCCAAATCCCAAAAGTTTCTCAATAACATCGGAGAGAAGGTTTTGGCAAGTTTTCCAGTACAAGCTACAATTCACTTCTACAATGATGACGCCGACTCTGAGGAAGATGAAGAAATCAGTTCAGCCTAATAATGAACAGTGGTCAGCCTTGACAAACGCAAAATAAAAATTAAAAAATCAAGGGATAAAAAAAGAACTGTCAGAAACACATGGACAAACATCTGAGTGATCAAAGAAATACATCAAAGCTCAAAAGAAAACTATTTATAACTATCTTACCAAGAAGAATGAGTCAATGCAACTGGAAACTAAGGGGAAATCCTTTTGTGTTTTGAGAGACTTTTAAATAAAACGCTAAAGCTGAGCAAAAGATTATAAGGTTTAAATCAAGTTGTACTTGTACTTAGTTGCTCACTATTTTTTTCATTGCAGTCCTGATAAAATGAAAATAGTATTAATTTGGAGGCAAAATAATATAATGTACAGCCCCAAAGTAATGCAAAGGCTTTGAAACACAGTGTTTGAATTGGAGCAAGGAATTTTTTAAAATGCGAAGACTGTTGCTTATTAGCTCCAAGGGGCATGTTTATTCTGATATAAATGCTGTATGCCAAATTGACCTAATCCATTTCCAGTATAACTCCCTGTCAAGACAAGTTCTGAATGACAGTCATGATATTTTCTGGGGTCCTGTCATTCTGTTATTATTGGATTTCCCCCCTGTAATCAGAAAAGTGCCCTTTTCATCAGTCAAAAAAAAAGTCAGCCTTGATTAAAAACTACAATTTAATTTAATGACACATTACAACATGCATTATGTGTGCTACCTTTTTTTCTTCACCACAATATTAAAATCTTATTTCTATAGCTTAGTGTGCGTGAATCTATGATTTTAATATAACTGACCTACTGTTGATTCCCATCTAGTCAGGTTTGGATATGTATCTTACTACCTTGATATTTCTTTTAAATTGATATTCAGGAAGACTTAAGTTACTAATTTTCATAAGCATCTTCATGTTATGTACCATATAGACTCATTTGTTCCAACACTGTTATTCCACTAGCAAAACCTGCTTTTTCAGTACAGTTTATTTCATTCAGAGAATTGGTAAAATCTGTTCTGGTTAACCTTTTGTTTGCATAAATTGTGTATGCTCGGTCAGTTTGCCAGTACTTGTCTTGCTATGCCAGCATTTTTTAATTAGCTCAAGGATTAGCTATTTGGCCACACTATGTTTCAGAATTACTATGCTTCAGGTATCTTACCTCTAACCAAAATTGCCATAGTTTCCCCAGAGACAAGGCAAAGGCAGAATCCAAGATTCTTGACCTTTTCTACACTATTGTTGGTGGTGTAGATAAGGTTAGACAGCTGTAAGAGCCACTTAAAGTGTGTGTCAGATCTTCCTCTTAGTACAATGTACTGTCAAACAAAGTGATAGCATAAGTCTAGCAAATTAGGATTCCAAATGAATGAACATATTAGAATGGAGGATTTTTAAAAAAATCTCCATTTACAAACTAAAAAGTAAATCCATTAATTAAATTTACACGAGGAGACAGCACCCTATAATATACAGAATTACAAGAATTAATCATAGAATCATAGAATCATAGAATGGTTTAGGTTGGAAAGGACCTTGAAGATCATTGAGTTCCAACCCCCCTGCCATAGGCAGGGACACCTCCCACTAGACNTAATTGAAATTGTAAACCCTGGTGCGACACATGAAAATTCAGCTTTTACATTTCACTCGTTCATCATCTCCACATCTTCACTTCCCAGCATATGGAACTAAAATACAGGTCTTAAAGGTCTTTCTTTAAAGGTCTTTCACTTCTCTCACAAAATATCCTAAAATTATTTATGCTCCAGCTTCATCATCATTCACTCTGTAGCACAAAGAAACAGAAAAGCATCCAAGATCACTTAATAGATTGGCAATCACGTATTCCCTACAATGGTCAAATTATTGTACATTAAGCCTCAACTTCTTCCTTGCAAGAAGCTCTAGTCTCTGTCAATGCTCAGCTGAGTTCACTCTCAACGTTTGGATTTCTAACCTCACCTTCGAGTCCCGAGCAGGCTTTTCCTCACCTTTTAAGACACCTCTGTGTGCATCTGTGCTGCCATTTTTCTCTGTGCTATGACACAAACCACCCTAGTTACTGCTGAATTGCTCAGGCCCTCATTGAGGATTACTGGAATCTGGAGGGACATGTTGAGGGAACCATCTCCATCCCCTATGAAAACAGTGGTTACCACACAATCCCCACAGAACACAGTGCCCCCTAATACACACACTACACTGAAGAGCCCTTTGCCTTACACAGATATTGTCACCACATAAGGATCCATTATGCAAAAGGAACACTCTGTAGGTTCTTCCTTGCTAATCTTTACCTTTCTGTTGAGACCATGCTGCCTGTTACACCTTCTCTGCCTGCCCTGCAGATGCCCAGCAGTGGGCTGTGGTTACTCTTTAGAAAAGCATTGGATGAGACCAGTGCTTGCTTGTGGACACAGATGTCCAGCTGGTGTTACTATTGTTGCAGGATAGCAACAAGGAACTAATGTCTATGGGACCACACGACATAAATGGAGCTCAGCTTCAGTTGCAACTGAGACTGATTTTCCTGCATTAAAGAGAGGTTTTGAGCTGGAGGGATTGGCATCAACAGGTGGGACTACGTGTCGAGGCTGAGGACTGGTTATTATCTCCAGACAGAAATCTTCAAGCTCTATCTAAATACACGGTAACTGCAGCTTGGATGACCAGCAGAAGTTACCCTGTTTTCAGAAAGAGCTTTTGAAGAACTGTGCCTGGAGTTAATACCCAATCTTCAGCATCAACACGTCGTCCTCCAGACACTCACTCCACTTCGTAGAGCTTTGCTATCCTGTCCTATACTCTCACCAGCTGGTGGTCAACCAATCTGAAATGGCAAGTAGCTCACCGAGATCTGTGGAAAAGCCTCCTGGACTTTCTGGCAGCAGCGTGCTGGAACACCACCACGTTCTAACTTGATTTTTGGTTGGTGAAGTCTACTGAATATCTTGAGAAATGGAAAGCATGGGTTTCAGTGTACTAACTATTTTTCAGGAGTGTTGGTCAGTAGAAGAAGCTTCAGATGGGGTAACTAGTAAAACAACACAAGGGAACAGATACAGTGTAGGCAGTGGCCATACATACTAACAGAACTACCACATCAATGCTGGATGAGACATCTTATTCCAAGTTTCCTGTAACATGTCCAGGCAGAATCTGAATGTTTTGAACTTGTCCAGAATTTCCAGACCTACAGCAAACCAAGCAGGATAGTAGCTCCGTTAAAAATATTCCTAGGCAGAAAAGACGAGCAGTTTTAGACAAATGCTTTGGTAATCCCAGTCAAGCGACCTCTGAAAAAATGCAGATCAACTACTCAGAATGCGAGCCATGAGTCTGCTGTATCCTAGAATACTATATTCATACTTGACATGAATGCAATAAAGAGGGGGGAGAGGATGATGAAGTATATAGATTACACAAACAACAAAATATCAGAACTTTTCAGCCTGGGAGACATGATTGAGGATATAAATGTAGTCTTTAACATCTTGAGTGGCTTGGAGATGGCGGAGAATGATTGAACATCAAATGAAAATAGTAAGCAGAGAGTTTAAAACAAAAGGAAGCACTTAACCCAACTTGTTATTACACTGTGACGTTGTTGAAACTAAGAGTTTACCTACTTAAAAAAAGTAAATGAAAGATTTTAATAAAAAAAATAAATTCAAAGATACAACATTTGGCTCGGAAGTTTCACATTGTTGCAGGCTGGGAAAGCATTCTGGGGAAACATTACTAGCTTCTTGCCCTCATCTTTGCGCTTACTATTATGGCAGGCACCATTAGCCAGTGTTGCAGGCAAGATATTAGCTATATTTGTCTTTGGTCTCCTACGAAACAGCCTTTTTAATGTTTGTAAATGGGCTACATCCTGGATGCATCAGATGTAGATTTAATGACATAAGCAAGTGCTGTTCCAAATCCACACCTCTGAAACAGAAAAAAAAATCTTGAGACGTGTGTTAAGACAGTAGAACAGACAGCATTATCAGAAAAATACAATTGAATAATGGATGACAGTCTTAGCAAAGGCTTTTAGAAATATCAAACCAAATCATCTTGCACATCTGCTGAGGTCTGACAACACTGTATTGACCTAATCTGATTCAATTTCTCAGTCTCTGCTACGCATTCCATTTGGTTTCCTCTGTATTGTCAAACTCCATTTTCAAATTAAGGTACTATTACTGTACTATTTACCCGATTGGCAATATTTAACTATAGTCATTAGAGGAAGCCAAAACTGTATTATCCTTTTCCTGTCAAGACAGCATTTCTTTTTTTTGAATAACTGACTGCCTTTTCATGTTACAATGTCAACATACCTTTATTTGCACACTTAAATAAAATACGCAGTGCGATCCCTTACCAGTTTGTTAATAATTAAGAGAAGACTAAAGTGAACTAATATAGCATCTCTGTTATTCAACTGCAGTTAACTTTCAGTTTTCAGTTCTGGTTTGTTACTTCATCTGCAATTTGGCCTTGCTAAGTATTCAGTGACCTTAGAATCATCCATCATTTACAGGAAGATGATAACAAAGCATCCCCTAAGAATGAGTTTATCATGATCTTACTACTTCAAAGACAAGAATAGATACAGCATTTTACAGATTAAATTCTTGTCTTAGGATCTCTGTTCCACAGAACTTCCCTTAGTAGTTAAACAGCTGTAACATTTCCAGCAAATGCTACCTTTCTATTTCCATTGTCTAAATTTATGATCATAAAAGAGAAGTTAATGTTCCACTGGTACATGAATGCTGGAGAGTTACCTAAACAATATCTACAATTTTGTATTTCTACTGTGTGTAGTCACATGAAAAATCAAAAAGTATGTTCATAAAACTGTCTTGAATTCTACTTCTAAGATCTTTTAAGACAACCTCTTCAAGGATACATATATCCAAGGGAAGCATATCCTCGCATGACATTAAAGTTTATTGAGTGTTCTTTCTAAATATGATGCAGTAATAATCTGGATTAAAAGAAAAAGAACTACCATGGGAACAAATTTTTTTTTTCTAAGCTACATTTATACTGAGAGAATGACAACAGTAGCAGGACTAAATTGCCACAGCTGAGAAAAGGCAATCTTCACAAAAGTGGTTTTATGAGTCCTAGAGACAAAATCAATCCATCCAATTCACTGAAATGTCTACCATTTAATTACACTCCATATAATCATGATTTCCAGACTGGATTAATCTATCAGCTGCTTTTAGCAAAAGGCTGAGAATTAAGTTGATACATAAACTGCACAGCATACCAACAAAATTTACTTTGGCAATCTCTCTGTAAGGAAACTGGCAGAACAAAACTAAATGCTTCCAAAACTTTCTCCTCAGAATACAGTTCAGTTCATGAAGAGAGGGAGAGAAACAAAAAACCCCATTCATCTAAGTTGTTTTAGAGCTGACTGAAAATCTAACAGTGCAGCAGCAAGTAGGACTTTGCATTAAATATTTTAGCCACTCATACTCAAGTGCCCATGGAAAAGGTGCATTACAGAACAAAAAGTATTTACACAAAATCATTTATTAACTATTCTGTTTGTAAGTCAGAAATACTTTATCGTTTACACCCACAAATGAAACTGAAGTCCAGAGAAACTACCTGGTAAAGAAATCAAGTATTTGAAAAGTCTTTTTCAACAGAGCTTTAGTGGTGAGTTTCTCATTATACCTGTAGGTGGGAGCTTCGGCACGAATGTGAATTAAGTATTAGAGAAACACTATAATAGGGCAAAGATCTCATAGCTTCTTATCACTCTTATAAAACTGAATTGCTATAGATACAGCCAAGACATTAATTTCTTACACTCTCCTGGGACAGAAGCTGGAGCAGGGGAGAAGAGTCGAACACTATTTAGATGACCTCACCATTACCTCCATTCTCATATTTAATTTTTGTCAGAGATGGAAATTCCACTGTTTCTACAGTTATGATCTCTTCTCTTCATTAAGGTATCTTTTTGACCTAACTTTTTCCAATTTAAGTTACAGCATCTTAAGGCCCACTAAAAAGAACAGCAAAACCATTTAGTATTACTTTACCACCATCCTTCCTTGTATACACTTTACATGACATTGGTGGTAGAGTTGCATTTTTAATGTTTATAGACCCCCTAGCACAGAGGTGTACTGATGAACAACCAGAGTACCAGAAAGAGATCTACACTATGGAACTAAAACATATGTACAATTTCCCTGCTCCTACTCTCAGAAAAGTTTCAGACACATTACCTGCATTGTGGGCAGCATGAGCCCTCCTGATTTGGGCCAATTTCTAACTTTACAGAAATGTTGCCTGTAGCAACGGTATAAACATTTAATATTACAGCTTTCTGATTTATATGAGAGGGTCTTTTATTGTACTTACTGGTGTCTGAACTTTTCCCATGAAAAAACATCTAGTCTAATATAATTTGTTATTCACCTTTTAGGCTATTCTCATCCTTCCCCAATCACAAACAATTTAAAGATCATCAAATCAAGCTGACAGCATTCCATGTATGCTCAAAATATTTTTAAGATAGCCTGTACACTTCAGAATGCTTTAGGTAACAGCAAAAGTATACCTGCATACCTCAATGAGAAAAACAACTCCATTTTACTACTGCTGAAACAAGTTTTTTCACTCAGCATGGCTTCCTGCAAGGACATCACTTTCATGCCTGCAAACTGAAATAACATTTGAGATGCCATGTTCCTTTTTCTTTCCTTTTCTTATTTCAGTCATACTATCTGTAGGAACAGTAAAGACACACACACACAAAACTAAGCTAACTTTTTACTCATATGTTTTACTCAAATTGCCTATTTTACTCCACAAGCTTTATACCTTTGAACTTCACAACAGAGCATTTACCTCTTTTACTATAGCTCCCTGTTGATCTCAATTACAGTGGCAAAATACTTCTGTTAATGCTTACATTAAAAATGAAATTATGTGGCAACACAAAGAATTTAGCTCTTCTACTGTTTCATATGTATACACTCTGTATTTGACCGGAAGCCTCCAAGCTTATTGGCATTCAGTACAGTGCAATGCAATAGACCAAAATCCAAGATAGCTTCCCTTTTTAAATCAGCTGCATGACTCTCTATTCCCAAAGTTTCTCTTTCAGTACTTCTCAACTTCAACATCATAAACACAGTCCGTGTTGTTACTACCCTTCCCTTTACAGCTGAGATGGAAAGAAGAGAGATGCATTGTACAACCCTTACACAAATTTCACAACTATAGCTCTACTATTTCCTTTGACATACAACCTTTTCATTTGAAACAGTGCACCTTTGTTATTTTTTTATGACATGTTTACACACGCATTCATTCAAATACCATTTGGGGGGAACCTGTCTTACAAGATTGTGTTTATAGCAAGATGTGTAAAATACCATCAGTCTCCAATATGATAAAAACTGCAGAAGAATCCTAGAACCTGCATTAAAAAGCATGGCTGAAGTTTCATCATTTGCTTTATTTCAGCAGGGACAATGCAGTTGGTCCAACTCTACTGGGCACTACTGGTTGTGCTATAACAATACGCCATCAGTAAGTCAGAAGGGTGAAAATGGGGGCAAATTTAGGGTTTTGCCTTTATTTATTTAGTTTTTCCTCTGTCTCCGAGAAGAATGGATACCTGATATCCAGCCTTTGAACAGGTATGTTTTGTAAAGAAAGGCACTACTAGCAACACAGTTCAATCATTTCAGGGTTTTTTCTGAAAAATATCTAAGGCAAAATCTATACAGATCCCACTAAATAACTAATAGCTATGAGTGTGCTGTATATTTACAAAAGGCAGAATCTCTCTTCTCTTTGCTGGCAGAGTTGCACATCTTTTCCTTAATCACAGTCATAGGCAAGACCATGAAATAATGGATCCCAAACACCTGCAATTCCCTACAATATATTTGTTAGCCCACAGACACCGTGTTACCTGGTTTTATTTTGATCACAGAGGCAATTTCTGAAGTGTCAAACATTACTCCTAAGTTGAAGAAAAGGTCACTACAGTGTCTTTGAAGCACCGCTACACAGTAGTGACAGAAAAGTAAAGATTGAGTTTCATGCCTGCAAGTTTTACTTAAACAAATGGCCCCAGTTTGCCTACTCACTTAGGTTCCTCTGTTAGTTTTCCCATAATTGTGAGGTCTGCAGTTAAATGAAATGGCAGATTCATCACTGATACAATCTTTGTCCAAGGTTTACAGTCCTTTAATTTGTGTGCTTTCAGGGCTTGAGGGCATTTTCCAGTAGCTTTTCTTTATCCTGAAGGGATTTGGGTACCCTTAACAGGGGACTAAATTAATCCTTACATCAAATGATATCAGAAACATGGCCTTCACTTGTTGTCAATTTAGAATTAAAAACGAAATTGCTTTCTCAGAAAGCAAAAGGAACATGGAACACAGGTAGAAATTACACAGAAAAAAAGATTACAGTCAATACTTGAGTGTCTGCACTGTGATTAGAGAATTGACAAAAGCATAAATACATCTTTATGTCTGTTGATCATAAAAACTTGAATTCACCCTATGTATGGGTGTTTGAGGACGTAAAATAAAATTAACAGAAGGGAAAAAAATGTGGCAGGAGGGGGAAACAATGGCAACTGGGGGCAAACTAGAAAACAAAACTTCACAAAGAAGTCTACAACTATCAAACAAATAAACATTGTACTAATTTACAGTCATTAGGCTTAGGTACAAATACTCATTCTTATGAAATGCCTCCAAACAACAATATACCTAAAATCTACTATTTTAGTGTGAAATGTTAAAAAGCATTTTTCCTTCCTTAAGAAGGTATTTTTCTCCTACCCATGATATCTGGCATGTTTTGGGTTTTTTTCTTCAAATGCAAGTGGAAAAAATAGGAAACTACTAAAGACTAGAGGACCAAGAAACCACAAATTTCATATTCATACCAGATTGATTGTTACCAGGTCTCAAGTCTTCCCACAGCTCATGGTTGTTTTGACTGATTTCTAAAGAACCGGCGTAAGATTCTTCACACAAATTTTCAAAAATGCCTTATTATCTTTTAATGAAATAGTGATGTTTTTAACTAAATTTTCTGATGGTCAGAAGTTGGCTTATAGGCCTAACAAACAATAATGAGGTCTGGTCTTTATAACCAAACTAAATAACCTTGACTACTGAAGATAACTGGGTTTGTGACTATGGGAAGAAAGGAGATAAAAATTGTGTCTCTGCTCAGTAATGCATACATGAAAGAAAATTCACTGTTTAAGAAACATCTGAACCACTGCCATAACAGGTTATCGTACTTTGTGCTATAACCTAGCCTATAATAAGATGGACCTGTCAGTTCCTGTATTTTCAAAAATTTCCTTGAACTTAGTTTTCAGTAGTGTTAAGAACAATTAAAGGAAAAGTAATTTCAGGACTTGTTTCAGAAAAGTGTCACAACCTGCCTTCTTTATTTCTGGTAATCTTGGTATTTCAATTACTCCACCAATTTTTATTTTTTTTTTTTGGGGGGGGGGGACACGACACAGAAATCAACATATTTTGTTGAGTAAAGAATTGTATAAAAAAAATGGACCACTATACACCCCTACCCAGGACAAATATCCTAGAACCACAGAAAAATGGCTAACTTTAACAAGTAAAAATTGGCTAAATTTTATTAATATTTACAGATGAAAACTGTATATTTACAATGTAGATGCTTCACACTAACGTACCCTGTAAAAACAAACAAACAAAAAAAAAAAACAAAAACCAAAAAACCCAACCCCCCCCCAAAAGATCCTCAAGCATTTGACCAGTGCAACACTTTCTCTCTCCCTGAATTCAAAGGGAAATAGAGTTGAGCTACATCCAAAAGCTATTTCTTTCACTTTCAGAGGGAAATTACAAGCAGATATCTACAAGTAATAGAACGCTATTTTAAAATCACAAGAATGGTTAGATAAATTAACGTGGCATAATTCTCATACCATTGCAGGTTATTAAAGTGCATGCATAATAATAAAATCAAGCCATCTGAATGAAACATGTCAACACAAATTTAGTTAGAAATTCAGAAAAAAAAAAAGCTTTGCTCTACAAGCAGAAAGAGGTGGGGTTTTTTTAGCTTGGAGAGGTTTTGATTTTCCTTATGTAACACTTCTACTAATCCTTTATTCAAACAAATCTTAATAACGACTATCTGCTATTGCAGATTCCTTTTTCAGGAAGGAAGAACATTCTGTTTACTTCACTGATGGGAATATCCCTCAATGCTGGAATTGCTTCTTCTTGAAATTTCTTCTGTTGCTGCTTTTTTGCATAGTTATCTACAGGAGATAATGAGAACATTTCATGTATTAAAGATTTTTCTTTCTTTCAAGAAATGTTATGTAATGCAAAACTATAAATTTAGCTACTGTAAGTGATGCTGAAAACTCCATCTTGCTGAGGTATAATGAGGTGGCCATCAGAAATGCTTTGCATCAACATATATTAGCAGAGCCCTTGAAGAAGCCAACCCTACCCTCCTGTTGAAATCACTGTCTGTGACTCTGCTTCGTTTAAGATGCTGTGTGACATTAAACTATAACTACTCAAAGATCAAAAGAACAACCAACCAAACAAAAAAACCCACAGTGAATAGCTCAGTCTGTAGTTTCAATGTTTTGTACTAGGATTTCTGCTGAGAGGTGCTGTCCACCCTCCCTTTATCTGGGCCATCACCACACAGCACCCATTTCTATAACAGCATAAACATTTTTACAGGTGCACTTAGAACACAATTATGGAACTGCTCCCTTTGACAAAAAAAAAATTCAAACATAGTTGTTCTTCAAACAGAGTAGGTCCCCCATCCCACTTGCCACACAGCCACACAAACTCTTGGCTTGACACCAAATGAGAGGGTGACATGAGAAGGTGAATGAGCGGACATGAACATAGGGATGACTAAATGGCATTTCTTGACAGAAGCGTTGGAATAATGCATTTGAACTACAGCCCTGACTGATTTTTTTCCTTAGCGGTTCAGTGTAATATAATACTATGTACATAGTTTGTTAAAACTATGCAACTTCAGCAGTCTTAGCAATAAGTAACTTGCCAAATTTTACAGTCTTCATTTTTTCTAACAAAAATGGCCACCTGCAAATAGTGGTGGAATTCCTCACGAGGAGGAAGATGCAGCTGCCTGGAGAATATTGTGAATGCTTAAAAGGTGTCTCCTTGGCAAGAGTAAAAGCTATGCAAAAGTTGAGACAAACCGAAGAACAGCTTTTTTAGACAGGGAATCACTAACATATCTGATCAGGCCTCAATACTGCAACATCCTCCTTTGCACCACTTTTGACTTCTGAACGCCTTCCCACTTCTGCCCCTACCAGGTAGGTACTCATGCCCTCCTTCCCATGACACTCTTCGCTGGTTTGTAATGCAAGGTGCACACCTGGGAGATCTTCATATGTATAACCCCTGTTCCTCTAATGTGGTCTGTTTTACTAACAAAGTATGCTCTACCAATTGGAAACCACTGCCATAAGATGACAAAGAGGGAAGAGGCAGGTTCGTGGCTATCTTTTCACTCTAGTACTTCAGTACTTCCAAGAACTCCTTTTCTAGATCAAAATATTTAAAGGCTTAAAATTTGATTTATGTTATACATGCTGACATAGACATATTTACAGAAATTATCAGTTAAGTATCAAAATCTTAAAAAAAAACCCACCAATAAAATTACCTGTAATAGTATCTGTGGAGTTAAGTGGAGCTGTACTCATCATGTTAATACCAAAAAGTAATATATAACCAATTCCTATAGCAACTAGTAGGTACGCTGGCAAAGCAACTGCCCAGTACCTGAGGAAAAAGAATTTAAAGTTTACATATCATAATAACAACACCTAATGACATAACAGTTTTAACGTAGTTGTTATTGTATCTAGCACTAACTTAGCCAGGTGGAAAAGAAACAGCATCTCTGAATATGGGCCCTGGTCCCTCCCAAGAAGGTTATTGACTGCAGTGTCACTGTAATTAGTTTGGTATAACCCATCAAACAGATTCCTTACAGAAGGTTTTTGGTTTTTTAATTACAGTTTAAAGTTTACTGTATTTTTATCAGCAAACTTCCCAAAAACAAATGTTGAATTTATCATAAAACATTCAAATACTATTTCTTTCATTACACAATGGCAAAATTTTCATCATAGCTACTTATCTACATTAAAAAAATGCTTCACAAAGACTACAGTCCTTTATCATCAGGAAAAACTGGATTATATACAAGGCCGCTATTTAAAAAAAAAAGGTTTGTAATTTGAAAATAATTAAGGGTGTGCTAGACTTACACATATTCAGGCTAAAGAGTTTAATTGGTTGAACTTACTTTTGAGGCCAATATGTTAGTCCCAATGAAAACAGCCAACTCTCAGGAACAAATGCCCAGATAAGATACAACACTGCACAAAAGAATTAAAGAGTCATAAGAGTACAACTGATACTGTTTTAGACTTCCTTCCTAAGTTTTAGAGTAATACTTCCCTACTGATACATGCTGAGACAATATTTTGCTTTTACACTTTTTAAACCAAAATAGCTCTATCAAAACATTGTAGAATATGCCTCTCAGACACAAAACCTGCCCAATATGGGGGCAATATTTGCTTATATTTACTTTAACATTTAGTCTGATTTCCTATGTAGACAGACAAGAATTTCTTGCATCTTGAACTGCAGAACAAAAAACCCAACAATCAGTACAAGGATGCCAAATGACTCTGAATGCAAAAAATACTAAAGCAGAAAATGATCACACAGTGGGTCATGTGGTTGAAGGGAAAGTTGGTAGAATTGCAGTGCTTGGATGGAACTGTTAGAAAAAGTTACTGGAATACTTTCTGATACTTGGCAAGTTAGTCATTTTCATGTCAGCAAAAACAATACTGAGAAATGTTGCTCCCTAACAACAAATCCACAGAAACATTTAACAAAACTTGAGAGGAACAGGTTAGTAGCCAAATAGTGACACAAGTTATGAAACTGGAGTGCCTTCCTGTGAGAGGAACAGCAACCAACTTACTTTCATTTCTACTTAATTCCTAAAGGTGAGAAAGACTTACAGTAGGATCCTGGCTTATTATTTGACTACAGTATATTTGCAGCACCTTTTGTTGTGCTGAAAAAGCGTTCTCACGCTCTCAAGCCTTGGTCCTGTGTGGGCACGCAAGATATCCCCAGTGAAACGCTAAAGCACCTGTCACATCAGCAAGGAAATGCTGGTATAACCCTAACCATTTTCCACTGCCGTTGACGACATTGACTTAATTTCTTTTTTTCTCCAGTATTTGGGTGGGAAAGGTTGCAGTGTTACTATCTGGATGGTTACTGAGTAGTGACAATGTATCCAGTTCAAGTGAAAAAGTTACGAAAATGAGAATGCAGGGATTTTTTTTTAATAATTTGACTCCCTAAGAGTATTAAAAGACCCCATAATATGGTTAAAGACACAACATGAGGAAATGACAAAAGGGAACGACAGATCTTTGAAACAACTGACAGGTCTGGCAAGTAAAGCTCACTTAGTCCTTCCTCATGCACCCTTACAATGGGCGGTATAATACAATTTTTTTTTGACCCTTTTCAGACAGTCTCATCGGGTTTACAGTTGTCTCGTGAGCAAAGCAACACTTTTCGGTGAAGTATTGGGTACCCAGTATACTTACTAAAGCCAAACCACGATCCTAAAAAAAGAGCAAATCCATATATTGCCCTTTCCGGCAACGGGGCTGGAGAGTTTTCAACCATACCGGTCTCTTCCCTTTAACTTCGAGGGGGGCGGGTGGTGAAGGGGGAAACACGGTAAGAAGCCATTTAGAGGTTTCCCGGCGAGTTCCTCTCGGAACACCCCGGTATTGGCGGGCGCGGGAAGCGAGACCGCACGCGCTGCCGGTTTGGCTCCCGAGCCCGCGGGCACGCGCCCCCGTCTCCTCAGCCCCGGGACGGACAGACGGAAACAGACGCGCATGCGCCTGCACGGCGGCGCCTACCGAGCGGACGGCGGACGGGTGGGCGCGCGCGGCAGCCGTTTTACTCGCCCCTCAACGGACACACCGGAGCCTGCCTCCCTCCGCACGCACCAACCCGCCTCCTACCCGCAGCCCTCCCCACCCCCCCCACCGGCGAAGCCGCCTTCCCTCCTTCTTTTCGAGGTCACGGCCTGGCTGGGGGAGGAAACCACACCCAGGCCACCCCCCGCGGCGGCAGGAGAAAGAGTGCGGAGGCACCCAGCCGCCCTCCCTCACACATACCCTCCCCCCCCCAAGTACCGCGCGTCCGCCTCCCCGCCCGCCGGGCCGCATCTCGCACATGCGCAACCGGAGAACCCGGGCCGGCTCCGGGCCGGCCCGCCCCCGCCCTCGGCAGCGGGCGCATGCGCAGACCCTGCGAGTTGGCGGGCTGGGCGGGGCCCGCCGGCGCCTTGCCGCCTGTTGGCTCGTTCCTTTGACGTCAGGCGGTAGCGAGCCGGTAGGCCGGGCCCGGTGCTGGCGCGCGCGGAGGGAGGGGCTGTCTGGGGGTAGGGGGGGAGGAGTGGGCGCCGCCTCGGCCCTGTGGAGCTGGAGGGGATCGTGGCTGAGGCGGGAGCCGGTGAGTGAGCGGCGGGCGCTGGGGCAGCGGTGGGCGCTTCTCCTCTCCGTCCCGTGTCTCGCCGAACCCATGACCTCCCCTCCGCCGGTGGGGCTGGGTCCGGGAGGGTGACGCTCGTTTCTCCGGAACCCCCAGTAGGGTGACGCCTGGCCCGGTCCGGTCCGGTCCTCCTGGGGTGGGGACCGGTGCTGTCGGGCCGCGGGAGCTACGCTGGAATCTCTCCGGGTCCGCTGGAGCTCTTTACCGCGGAGAGGGGCAGGGCTGTCCCGGCGGGAAACGCCGGGCTGCGACACGTCAGTGGCGAACCTCGGGGCTTCCGGGGTCTGGCGGCAGCGGGGGGCCCGGCCGGTCGCCGCCCTCGCCTCTGCCGGAGCTGCCGGGGCGGGACGGGAGGGGGACGCGCGGCCTTGGGCGGTGGGTGCGCCGCGGGGTCCTGTCAGACGGGGCTGCCCGGCGCAGCGGGCGGGGTGTTTTAATTCGGCTCCCCCCGGATGTGGCAAAAATCGCCGAGATGCTGCCCCTTGACTTGGCATGTCGAAACCGCCCTTCCCGCTCCTGCCCGCCAGGTGTGAGGTAGCGTGCTGGGGTGCTGTCAGGCGTCGGGGACTTAGAGGACTCTTACAGAGTTAGTCGATGTAACCAGCTTTTCACTGGTGCTTTAGGATACTGTTTTCAAGATTAATTTATGCCGTGTAAAAATAAGAACACATATCTTCCATGAAACTCTTGGGAAGTGTAATGTTGTGATCATTTTCAGTCCTGCCAAGCACATGTTATTTGCCTCCCTCTCATGTATTTCTCATAATACTTTTCTTTCAGGATCATGTACCATGGGTGAACCTATATCCGAATCAGAGTTTGCAGCCTTGGCGTTTTATGCTGGTGATAAATCTTGCTGTGAATTGGTAAGCAGGTTTGAAACTAGATGAAAAACTTGCAAGATGTTTCAGTGGGTTTTGTACCCAGATCTGATCTACAGAGTAATTGCTGGTGTTGATTATTTCAAACTGGTGCAAAGGTACCTTATACCACTGTAAGTTACTCACTTGCAAAAGTACTGAACAGGGGTAGAGCACAGAGACTGTGTATCCTCTCTAACGCAAGCTTTACTGAATGCATATAGAACTATGTAAAAGTAGATGGTGGTGCATAAGTCCTGTTACCAGAACTTGACCAACCTGCTGGCCATGTATCCAGGCCATACTTGGGATGATATCCCTCAGAGTGACAGACTCTGTTCCTTTAATTGCAAAGCAATCGCAACTTAGTTCATGAAAGTTCAAGTCTAAAAATTAACTGTAGAGTGTTCACCTGTTCTTTGTTCTTGTCATCTCTTACATTTTTTTTCTAGGTCTTTGTGCCCAATAAGTCCTCTACTTATTTAGTTGTTGCTTTTATCAAATAAACTGTAGTACTCTTCTGTTTTAATATTTCCAAGAATACTTTCCTTGACTCTTATTTTCCCCTTCTTGCTATGCTTAAGGAGTTTTAGAAAACACTGTGGTAGTTAAACTTTTTGCTGCATGGAGAGTTCAGTTATGAGTTATTTATCCTAAGTGTTGCTGCTGCCAAAACTAACTAGCTGGCCTACTATTCTTCTTTCTATGCAGAAATAAAAAGTACAGGTAAATTGAATTTCATTTTCATAAAGCTGTATCTTTACAAGGGAACGTTACCAGTGGAGTAGTGAGTCTCACTGGAAATTGTTTATATTGATAAAGATATTTTTTTGTGTGCTATGGACAAAATAATGTACTTTAACAGTTATGTTAACATAAGATCCTAGACATTTTATTTCTTAAGGTGATGTGTGTGCTATGCTGTGGAAAGAAAGCTCTTGATTCTATGCAAGTGCTAAATCTTGAATTTCATATTTGCTTTAGTGGAAATACCACCTTGGGCTTGATGTATAGAGGAGGTGTGTGGTTTGTTTTGTTTTTAAATATTGTAGCAAATCCACACTGTTGAGTGAGGGGAGATGTTTAGTCATCTTTCAAGATTAGCTGATTGTGAAATAATAGTTAATTTTTTTCCTCTTTTTTATTGAGTGTCCTGGTCTGTTAAATGCATAAGTGTTATAATAACTTATTTTTGAGACTAAGCCTTGGTTTACATGTAATGTTGTAATAGTTCAGAAATGCTACATCAGGTAAAATCATGTGATTGCTTGTCATCGCCGTAGGTCAAGTTAGTAAGTCGTCATTGCACAGCATACTAGAATTTCCAGAAAGTCTGCCACTGAAAGACTAAAGGTCTCTTAAAGAAACTTCATGAAAGATGTGTTTGGTAATTAGTCTGTTTTTATACTTTTTTCCAATCATATTCAGAAATAGCTTTGCATGTCTTTGAAATGATAATACAGCAATACATGGACATGATACGTAGTATTTATTAAATGACACGTATGTAATGTTTGTTAAAATAATAGACTTTGTCAGGATCTGTGAAACAGAACAAAGTAATTTATTCTTCAAAATGGGAACCTCATATGGAGTACTATGTTTTAAACTCATTAAAGTATTGATACAGTAAGCTGCCATGAAGTAGTAAATCAACCACTCATTCCACTTATTTTGATATATATATATTTATTTAAATATACATGCACTAGCTCTCAACACTTTTTTATTTTTTGAAAACTTGTGTTGTCTTCTTAAACATTTCCATAGGTGTTCTTGAACAGTACCTTGCTGCCTAGTACCTGATTTTGAATTATTAATTTTTAGAATACTATTCTAGTGTGATTTAATATATTGTTTAAACTATTAAAAGTTCTCCCATCCATTCATAACTGTTAATCTATGGATTTTTTTTTTAATGGATATGCAGGTAAACTTTTTTTTTTAATAATACAGCAACTCAACCATTGTGTTAGATAACTCTAGTAAACATGCTTTTTCCCCCGTTTGCTTTTGTTTGGTTTGTTTGCTTTTTGGCTGTGCTTAATGTGAATTATAAAGATTACATCCAAAGGAGTTTGTTGTTTGGTAGTGCAAAATATTGCAGACTTTAAATTTCCTTGTTTTCCTCAGAAAACCATTGTCAGAATGGCAGAAATGTAGGAGAATGGGGAAAATAAAATATTATTTTATCCCTGGGGAGATGGGATAGGGGGGAAAAAGCATGGGGAATTCACCCAGCTCAGATTGGTCTTAGAAGATAATGAGATGCTGGTGAGCATTGAATGAGTATTATTAACGTTTTATAAAAAGCTTCTGTTCAGAGTGAGTAGGTACATAGAAATAATTTTTCTGTCTAGGTCCACGGTGTATACATGAGTATTTTAGTTAATTACTAAATAATTATAATTGGTAATAGTTAACTAAATAATTTTAGTTAATTATTAATTAATTTTGTTAATTAATGTGTCTCCATTAGTATTTTAGTTTGGAACAGAAGAATGCTTTTGAAGCAAATATCCCAATTGTCCCTGTCTTTCATGCTTTGGCTTATGTTGTGAAGAGCTCTTGGAGTGTGCTAGTGGGATTTGTTGGGGGTGAAACTGATCTAGAAGGTGCTTTTAAGAGTATAGGTAACGCGCATCAACCACGAATGGGTGCTCTGTCTATAGGACTAGATTTGAACCAATGCAAACTAAAACCACTTGAAAAGCATATAATGGGAAAGTAGTGTGCTCAGTACCAAATTCTTTGCTCTATAGATTTGTTTCCTGTTTGATCATGCTGCTTGCTTACGAAAGTATAACTATATGTCATCTTTTATACTGGTCTAAATATGTGCAATAATTACCTTTTCTCAAGAAAATGAATTGGTGACAGAACGTAAAAATCACTTCCAGTCCTCCCTTCCCCTGATGTAAACAGTTTATATTGGTTTAATGTTTAGAAACAGTTAAGTAATTGTCACTTTTGTTAGTGCAATGCACTTGCAAGACATGCAATGTTAAAAAATGTGTTTATCTTTAGGGTCATGGAGTGTTTATACAGCGATCACCGCATAAGCCTAAAACAGGTATGTAAACTAAACCAATATTACATAACTGTCTAATGCACTATTTGTGCCGTGCTTGGATGTTTTGCTATTTCACTTTTTTCCTTATTTTGACTGAATAAGTAAAAAATTATTATTTCTGAGCACAAGCATTGGTATGTTCTTTTACACTGAAAGAATTCTCATATTTTTGTCCTAATGTAATGTGCAGAAGACTGTTATACATGCAGTAAATTAATGTTATGAGGATGGGGATTTAAGGCTTGTGTTAATTACCTGTGTTTTAATTGTAGCTATGTTTTAGCTGTATATGTCTAAAGACACCTTCAGGTTGATCTTTGTAGGTAAAGTTTTGCAGTTATGATATTTTAAAACTTTTATTTTAGTAGGTGCAGAAAAGCAGGTGGTTCAACAGTATGTCAAGTTCTTCAAAACTGTATTCACTATACAAATGGAAACCTGTAATATGTAGGAAACTCAGATGAACACAGCCAGCTGTGTAAAATGAATTTTTGCATATATTCAGACTCTCAGATAATACTGGTTCTGCACTGAGAGTACTTGATGTCACCTTAATAGTCTAATAAGGATCTTTACCTTTTAAAGACAGTCTCTGAGGGAAATGGATTTATTTTTGCAAGAGCCATGTATCACACACATCATGGCCTATGGAGAAAAAAGAAGAATATTGCTGATCATTTTGTACCATGTTGCTGTATGCCACACTACTCTGGATTTATTGTAGAAAATAATTAAATGGGTGCAGTTAGAAGAGGCTCATGTTTTATCTTGAAATAGCATCCCTTATAGCCACAGCCCTTGTTAGGCTCCTCATTAGAAGCAGGCTGCATTTATTCCTTTATAATTTATTCTATCAGTACAATTCATAACATAGGCAATTCCTTGAGCAAGGAATGTAAACCTTGCGAGCAGGTCCCTATTCTTACCTCCTTATAAATTCCCTCTCCCCCTTCAATTTATAAAAAAACCTCAAGTTGCCAGATGTATTTAGAGTGTTCAAGGTTTCTTGTTTTGGTTAGATAGTACTTAGGAATACAGTATGGAAATAACTGGTGTTTTTGAATGTTTATTTGGACTTTGATTACTTGTAATGCCTGAATTGTGTAGTCTAATTCCTAACTGTTTTCTTGAAGATGTTGATCCCTGTGAAGTGTGGTGCAGTCAGCCAGTTGATCTATTAAGAGAATATTGCAACATTATTAAAATACGCATCTTTTGGCCTCTTCTCTTCAAAAGTGAAAGTAATTCTTTCGTAGCTGATTGGAGGTAAGTAGTCGTGTTCTTGAAGTGATTTCATCAGCCTTTACATTTCTTTTTGTTACCTGTGAAAGATCATTGTATACTTTCAGTAGTGGTTAAACTGTCTGCAGGAATGTTTTTGCCAGTGGGCTAAGTTGGTTAAGGTCAGAAGGCATAGTTCTTGAATATACAGAAGAAAATATTAAGAATAGGTTCCTGAAGTTTGGAATCTAAGAGTGTATTTAAGAACTTAAATGGATGCCTTATATTTCAAAAGTACCAAAAGCTTTGCAGCTCTTCCCCCCTGCCCCCCAAAAGGCTTGATTTGAGTTTGTAACCATGCTCTTGCTTAGATCTAATTACCGTAAATATTGGTAAATAAGTCCATGTAACACAGTGTTATTTTTACTAAATAATGACTTGTTCTGTTTTTAAGCAGTTTGCAGATTTTAGACCGGAATTGGAAGAGACTCTGTGATTTAGAGGTTTTGGAAGACCTTGTTGATTTAATTAAAAAAGTTGTTGTAAGTACTATATTTTAACTTTGTGTAAGTTTTTATGTATAATAGGTTAATTAATTCTGTACCTTATGTAGCTTGGGATTGTATCTTAAATTAGACATTTCCTTTTGCTGGACTGAATAAATCATCTGATAGTTGAGTTGCAGCTATCTAGAAAGAAAGTGTGTCATAGGTTTTATTAAAGTTGGGATAACTTAATATTTGCAGAGTCAATAATACAATTGCCTGGAGCCCTTGTAAATTGCTAAGAAAGAAAATCATATCAGTGAGAAAAATGGAGCTGTTCCCTGATGAACAAGTTCAATACTTTTTTTTTCCCCCTTACCCAACAAATTATATTTAAAATTTGCTATTGTTGCTGACTTAAAACAGAAACATAACAGTGCAGAGGAGAGAATGATATCAGAAATATTCTCAGCAGATGAAGGGAAGAGACTTATTTTTAAATTTAGGTATGACATGTTTTTAAAAAAATTGGCTTGTTGAAGTTCTGTGCTCAACCCCAAGCTACGCTTTTCCAGTCCACCTGACTGTTGTATGACTTTCTATGATTAGGTATTCATGTACTATATTGATCTCATGGATTCATACTTCCTTATGCTCTTTTTGCTGCTTCCTCCTTCAGGCTATCCAAGTGCTCTATTTTCACCTCCTTGTACTTCAGGATGTCCCTGCAGTTTTTCCACTTGTCACATGTGATGGGTTCTTGGGCTGTTTCCTCCTCTGGTAGTCTCCCATTCGTTCTTTATATGAGAGGGTCTGTGTATATTCCCATTCCCCTGTTTACCTCTGCTTCCGTCTTCTTCTTACTTCCTCAGCCTGTATCTCCTTCTCCATTTAAAAGATTGTATATGCAATAGTAAAATTTATTTGGAGGAGCAGAAGATCTCAGGAGAGGAAGTACTGTTGTTTTGGATGGTTTTCATTGGATGTATCAGCTGGTTCTTTGGTATGTAGATAACTGCAGAAGTGGTTAAAATGGCTGACTTTCCTAACCAGATGTCATAGCATCCATACATTCTCTATTTCCACATCAAGATTTATTTATTTTTCAACAAAAATGGTAGGGGATTTGTGACTGAATACAAGAATATTTTCTGATACTTTCAAACGGACCAGAGCAACTGTCCAAATGATACTGTATTCAAGCAGAACTGAAAATGTTATTGAGTTGAACCTTTAGATAGAAACTAAAATTATCAGATCTTAATAAGTTGGTTTTTATATGTTTTCTGTCCCTCTTCCAGAACGTTCCACCTTTTATCGGTGGCATACTGAGAATTGGCAGCAGAATAGAAAACGTAAGTTTCTCGAATTGTTTTAAATAGGAATGATTATTTATGTGTGAATACAAAGAAAATATTTGCTCAGACATCCAAAATTTTAGAATGCTTGCAGAAATAAATTGAGTCTGTAGGTTTTGGAATATGTAGTATATAGATCTGGGGTTTCCAGTTGTTGCAACTTTGAGCCACAAAACAAAATCTGTGTGTGACAGGAACTGTGAAATAAATACCTGTCTAAGATGGCCAAAATGTGTGAGAACATTGGGGTTAGTTCACATGCTGAAAATAAATGGTTTCTCTTGGAGGTTATTACTGCAGTGTGGTGGGTGGGTTTAGGTTGTGCAGCTGGAGCCCAGGTCAGCCTTCCAGAATCAGCTTTGGTACCTGCTGGTGGCTTTTCTTGTTGCTTTCTCACAGACCTGCCACTTCTTGTTGAAGCCTTACTCCTTTGAGATGTCTCTGTGCTCTCTCTGCCTTCAGTCTTGAAGATTCCTAGTTTCCATCCCATAAGCACACAGTTCTGTCTCTGTGGTGTGTTTAGCTTTGTCCTCTCTTTCTGTCCTGGTGTTGGTGTGTTATGCTAAAAAGTCTAGGTATGGGCAAAAGGCAAACATGCTTTTTATGTAAGGACAAGAAGTTATTGTTAGTATAATTGAAATCTTCTAGAATTAATTATTGCAGAAGAGGAAAGAAAACGAAGAAACAAATACAACTAAGCAGAAAAACTCTTTAATGATAATACAGTTAAAATTGTAATATACATTCTTCCTAGTATCTGACCCTTTTCCAGGTGTTGTGCTCACTCTTGTACTGCTCTTCTGGATCCTAAAGTGAATGGCTTCTGTCTGGTGTTTGTGTGTGTGTGGGGTATAGTAATCACTGCCAGCAATGTTTTGCTGCAAGGACTGCTGTTGATATTTTCTTCTTCCTCATTCTAGGAAGGTTCATTAGGTTAATTTTTTATGTTTGGTAATGCACTTTTATACCCTGCTCTTTATTTTCACTGCTCTGCAGTTTCAAGTTACATTTGATTTTACTATGTATAGTATGTTTTATGTATGTTAGAAACTGCTTTTGCCCAATTTTGTCCAGCTCTATTTTTTTTTTTTTGGCCACTTGTTTATAGCCATTGGTTCTCCAGTGTCAGCTTGTGTCCCATCTCTTAATATCCTGTGCCTGTACTCCTCTAAACTGCATTATGTGTCTTCAATTTTCATGGCCTATGCTCTATCATAGTTGGCTTGCATTTCTCTATGCCACATCATTATGTCAGTAACTAGCGTTAAATACTTGTTACTACTGTCTATATGAAAGCTATTGTTGTACCGTATAAAAGTAAACCAAATTAGTCATAGCCATCTTGTCAGAAAAAAATTGGCGTTACAGTTTAAAACCATGCTAAAGCAGAGGAGAAGCTCAGAGTAAGCCCGACAATACACAGCCCTATGGCAGAGTAAACTCTGTGCAAAGCCTGTGGCCTATTACTAGCAATGGTAATGCTGTATGAAGGGGCTACAGGGCTACAAGTTGGGCTAAGCTTGATCACTGAAATGATGCAAAAGTGCTTGTCTTTGGGGACAGGATCAAGTCTTTTATGAAATTCTCAAATAGTGCTACTGATTCATTCTGAAACACTGTTAATGGCTGAGTAAAGCTGTGGTTTGGAAACCTGCTGATCCATCTTCATTATCAAATTCAGCATACAGTAGAACTACACTCATTACATTTTTCAGCTTGTAAACTTTGGACTGTGAACATTCTTAGTTTCCCTGTGTCTGTCACTTTTTCCCACTTTTTGGTTTCTGCTGCTTTCTGTAGGTTAAATGCAAAAGCTAAAATAAAAACGTTGAAGTTAGAAGTCAGTGTCACAACTGATAGTAGCAATAGGAGAAGCAGAATAGGTACAACTGTATGTTACTGCTGGATAACCCAGTTTCTGTATTTTTAGTGATACTTGTCTTAGTCATGTGGTTTTTCAATTATCTTTCAAAGTCTGTAGGCCCAAATAATGGTGAGTATCCCAGGCAACGGGCATTGTTTACTCAATCCCTCTCCTTCAAATAAAGCTCTGTAGCTCAAACAATTTAAATTTGGTTTGAATAGAAGGGAAGTCATGATTTACAGAATTAAGTCTTAGCCCTGGCCTGCATGTCTAACAGTCTGGAGAATGTTAGGTTTTTTTCCTCATCACACTTATCACTTCTCACTGAAGCAATTTTGTGTGCAATCATCCAAAAAAAAAAGGTTTCTAAATCAAATTCTATAATTTGAATGGCTCCCTTGTCTCCTGTTGAAAGTATGACTGTTTTCATTTTGAGAATATGCTGTATTATGCTGTGCTTGGGTTATTCAGATACTTATATTTCTGAGCTGTTGTCTATTTCAAAGGCTAACAAATAGGGAACATGTGCATCCTGTAAGTGCTACAGTAGTATTGTTTGTTATATTTACATGGAATGCTTCCACTATATTGCCATAGCTGTTGTTTTGTGTGGTGTTTGTTATTTTTGTTTTAAGACTTTGCTTTGTGGAAAATCAGTTATAATTTTTTTTCTTTGTTTTCCTTTTCTTCAATTGAAATAGGGTGTCTTTGATGTTGGGGATGCACTTGATTGGGTCAGATACACAGGTGATGTCAGTATTCTGCAGAGGTTGGAGAAACTCGGTGATTTTGGTTGGATCTATCTTGAAATTTTCTTTGCTGAATGTAAGTATGAACACTTTTGAAGCAACAACGGTGAGGAAAGTCACCTGTATTGTAGTTATGAGACAGTTAATGTTTGTGTGTATTTCATTAATCTGAAAGTGACTGGAAGAGTGACTGGAAAAAACCTGGTGGTGGTGTGGGGGTTTTCCTTGGTTTTTGCTTATTTGAACCAGCCAATTCTTCCTTGAATCTGTGTATGTGGGTTGTAGTGCTCTTTCTGAACAGGAGGTCAGAACATTTTTTCACTTTAGTGTCTACTATGGGCTGTATGTGTGCCCTTTATTCCTTTAACTTAGGGTTAAGTTGAAAGTTGCCCAAAATATTATTTGAGTCTTTCTGTTAAATGTTTGGCAGAGGATTTTGTCAAAATTATTAATAGAGATGTTACTCATATTTCAAAAATTAGCTTATGCAGCTCATGGGAGTTACCTTAAGATATTCACACTAGCAGCAGAACTTCTGCTGAAATGACAAAAAGCTCCCAGGCCTGCTGTTTTTAATGTGTGTTAAATGGCTTGTATTCTGGTCTGTCTTTTTGCATATACACATTCTAACTCAGCTGTTGCAGTAAGTAACAGGGTGGTAGAAATTGAATTTCCACATGAGGAGAAGAATCTTTTTATAGTTAAGTACTGAAGTACAAATTCTTTAAAACACAAATCTTAACAAATCTTTTAAATGCAAATTTCTTTAAGATACAATTGAGTTTCACTTGATTGCTTGAAATTAGGCAAGCGCTTCAATGTTTGATGATCTGCAGCTAGTTATTTTGGGCTTACCAAATAATAAATAATTCCTTTTCTTTTGAACATTTCTGTTGCTTAATTTGTTTCTATTATTAGTTGGTATGTCAAATTTTGCTTCCAGTCAGAAAACAGAGCATGATTCTCAGCAGCAGAAGATAAACCCTACTACTTGTCTTTGGTAACTTCTTTGCCCACTGTATTTTTCTGAATTTTGTCTGCAGGCAAACGTTATATTACTAAAGTTGCTTTGGAAGATTGTAATTTAGTTGAAGAATTTAAAGCTGTGACCTGTGAAAACTGTAGGAAGGTGAGAGAAGACATCAGAATGTGTTTGTGCTTTTCCTCTTTTGTTGTTATTTTTTTTGGGTTTTTTATGATCAAAGATAAAATGACCAAATGATCAAAGATAAAGATTTCAAAAGCTCGAGTGAGTAATTGTCCTGATATAACTAGTTACCTTGAGAAATCCTGGCTTAATAAAGAGAACATTAGTTGTTTATGTTGCCGGTGTACATTGGAGAGTGTTCCCCTCCTCATCTCCCCAAAAAACCTCAGGGAAATGCAAGTTAATATTGACAGAAGATTGTTCAACTTGATCCTTCTAACACAGAAATAAGATGCTCTCAAATTCTTTGCAATTTTTTTTTTTCTATGGGAGTCTGGTTAGTTCCTGTGTCTTCCTTGCTACAGTTCCATAGTTCAGGAGCTACACTGAAAGGCATGAGTAGGGAACTGACTAAGCTGTGCTGTACTCAGCTTACTTTGCTATTTGACATATGCTCGCTTTTGATGACAACTCTATTATGGAACTCAGGAGACCTTCTGGGTTAGTCCTGCTTTTTAATTATTGTTCATTGTATTCTTGTCTGCGTAACATTTTCCTTTGTACACTTTTAAGCTTGTTAATTGCAATGAATTAAAAGTATTTAATTACAACTAATAGTGCATATGTAACCTGTTTTTACAAGCATAAAAACTTAGCTGCCTCTTGTTGAATGTTTCATTTACTTCTCATTGCCACTGACTTTAATTACAGTCATTGACGAATTGTGTGTACTTGATTTCACAGAACAGTGAATCTATGAAACAGAAAGGAAATGAGGAATTTTCCCAAGGAAACTTTGATCATGCTATAATGTCATACACTAAAGCCATAGAGTTTTGGTAAGAATTACACTGGTTAACTAGATTGTATTATAGCATATGTATTCAGCTTATTCAGATTTATCCTGATTTTGTATAGTTTTGCATGAGCTGCTCTACTTAGAGGCCAAATGATACCTAATTTAAAAAAAAAAACAAACAAAAACCAAACCACTACATAATGTATTTTTTGTTCTATTTTATTTCTTGTTACTAGTGGTTGTTTGCATTTTCACTGTCCCAAAAGTCCTGCTCTAGGGTTTAAAGCTGATCTAAAATGACTAACAGTAATATAGTAAACCTGAAAGGAAATAAGTTATTTGGTGTGAACAGCCATTTTTGGTATCATCCTTCTTAAATATTCTTCCAGCAGAACAACATGACCAGCTGTTGCAAATATTTATCATCTCAGCTATGATGCAGAACTAGTGAATAAGAACAAGTATTTATTTTTAAGTATCTGCTCTTGGCAACTCTGTGTGCAACAGGTTTAATTTCATTTGGGAAGAAATTAAACAAGACTTATAAAAAGTTATTTGCTGAAAGGCTTTGGAGACTTTCCTGGGCTCTCTAAAGGGGCAGGGAGACAGAGGTTAAATGAGAATTTATGTCCTATGCATAATAGAACATTTGCTTCCTTCCTGGAGTCCACATGTAATGTGAACTAGCCACAGAACACTGGTTTGGTGTAATTGCTACTTGTGTTGTAGTCATGCAAATGCTTTACTAGTTCTGGTGTCTATGAAATATGGTGAAATTCATAAAGTCCTGCCTTTCATAAAAAGTTGTTTGTGCAAACTGTTTTGTTTTTTCATTTTGAAGTCTATAGCTTTATAATTGTGCAGTTGAAAGGATTTGCATTTTGCTGAGATGTCTTGCTTCAGATCTTATGTCACATAGTAGGATACATTTCAATCCCAAATTCAAGCTGATTTTAGCCTCCTTCAAAAGTTGGGTACTTGGGTCAAGTGAGTGTATCTGAGATGATGGAGCATGCTGGAGAAGGCTTTGCTCAGGGTAGCTGATGCGGGGGGGGGAGGAGCAGAATTCAATGAAAGAGCAAAAGAAATCCCATGGCTTGAGAAGGGCAAAGGAAGTCTCATGGTTTCCAGGGGTTGTAGAGCTGAGCTGTTGTTACAGCTATCTGTCAGAAATTATTCTTTGTACTTAAGACCCTGCTGGAAGGTGAAGGACGGCTTAGTGATGTCTAACAGCTAGGGAATCCTTCTTCATCGGCTCTCTGCACTGTCTTCCCTTTCTCATTTGCCCAGCGTGAGCTGACTTTCATCTGCTTCATCATCACACTCCTTTCCTAATTAGCTGCATTACCTTCTGTAGGTGAACCTGCTCTGGCAGGGGGGTTGGACTAGATGATCTCCAGAGGTCCCTTCTAATCCTGACCATTCTGTGATCCTCCCTTGGCTTCCTTTCAAGTTGTTGCTGGATTACATATACCAATTCCCCCCTCTCATTCTGTCCCATCCCTGGAAGTGTTCAAGGCTAGGTTGGATGGGGCTTTGAGCAACCTGGTCTAGTGGGAGGTGTCTGTGGCCATGGCAGGGGGGGTTGGAACTAGATGATCTTTAATATCCCTTCCAACACAAACCATTCTGTGGTTCTTCACCAGGTATGTTGGGGGAAATGCTTTAGCTCATTAGAACTGCTGCTTAGTCTGCCCAGTCAGGCAGAGGGTTATGAAAAAGTTGTAGATCCAGTGATCCAGAAGCATTTGTGAGGTGTTTGATTTTAATTAGGCCTTCAAAATTAGGAATTCCAGAACAAAATAAAATGGGATGTGTGACAGTCAAGCTAGCTTTTTTTCCTTTTTGTTTTGTTTTTGTTTGTTCTTGGGGTTTTGTCTTTTTCTTTTTTAAACACAACTGACATTGTAGGGAACATACTAGCCATACTTTTGCACCATTTGGGATGTACTTTGATATGTTTGTCAGAGCCTAGTGACTTGGGGAAGGAGTTTAAAAAAAAAAAAGCAGAGAGATTTAAAGTAGGCTGAGAGTGATTTCAGTTGATTAATTGGTTGGAAGTTGCATTAGTGGGCCCAAATCTTACAAATTATTACATAATTAAAACTAATATTCACTAATATTCTCAGTGACCTAACTTGTAAATCAATGCAACTATTCAAGGAAGCTTGTATATAATTGTTGGTACTAGAGTGCTTGCAGACAATTATTGTGAAAATGTATTTTTTTTTCCCCCTTAAGATTTTCAAAAGTAATATACATTACTAACTTCTCATACTTTTTTTTTTTTTAAGTCCTGCAAACCATCTTCTGTATGGAAACCGGGCTCTTTGTTTGATTCTCACAAGGCAGTACAAGTAAGTAACCCCTTGTTTATAATCTGAAATGTTGTGATGATCTGCAGTTAAAAATTGGCAATATACCTAGGAAGACAGTATTTTTTAAACTTAAGTATGTAGTAATTGTGATGTTACTACCTCATAAAACTGATATTAAGAAAAACTAATAATATTAGCTGTATCTGTTGGCAATATGTAATATCATTTAAAATTTGTGTGTGGCAGGGTTATACAACAGAAAAAAAAATCTCAGTAACAGTGAGTATTGTGACTTCTATTAAACCTCTTGAAGAAGAGATCAGTGTGGGTATAGGGGTTATTTTCCTCAAGCCAGTTGTTAAGCTGAAAAAGTTGTTTATAAGCAAGGTGGATGTACACGTTTTATGTAAAGCCAACCCAAGAATTTATTGTTAGTATAATTGAAGTCTTAAGGGTCTAATTGTTATTAGTCCAGATCTAATTGTTGAAATAAAAAGAAATAATAACAATGTAATTAACGTTGGTATCCACATGATTCTTAGTTTCTCGCCATTTTCCTGGTGTTTTTTTCGTCCCTCCACTGCACCTCTGGGCAGGTACTGAAGTTGGCAGTTCCATTGCTGTAGCAGTGAGGGGAGAACTGTCAGCAAAGAGTCCTTCTGTGGGAGGAAAGTGATGTTCATGCTGATGGTTTCTTGTTCCTCACTCTGGGATCCACTTGGGGTCACTTTTGTGTTTGCTAATGTGCTATTACACCTTTGCTCTGTCTTTGTTTGCCTGCAGCTCCGTGTTATGTCTGAGTTTACTATCCATGTTACTTTTTACGAATGTTACTTTTTCTTTGTTACTCTATTGGCATATTTGTGTAGATTTGGCCTGTCTTTACCTGTCTGTTGGTGAATTTTCTATACCCATGTGCCAACTCTGTGCCCCATATCCTGTCAGCTTGTGCCTGTACTCCTTTATGTTGAGCCCTGTGTCTCCACTTCTCAAGGCCTCTGCTGTCATATTAGGCTTATATTTCTTTACAGGACGTCATCATTTTGGAGTCATAAATACCTCATTCTGTATAAATAGTAGAAACAAGCAGTTATTCCATCTAAATCTATGGTTGTACCACACAAAGATAAACAAAAGTAGAACAAATTAGCCACAAACACCTGGTCAATTACAGAAATTGATGTCAAAGTTAAACCAAGTAAAAGAAAACTGCTGGCAGGTGAAGCTGCAGGCTGAGCAAGACCAAGATGCCTCAGTCCTGAGGTTTTGCACACTCGGTACAGAGCTTCTGGCCTGCTGTTGGTGGTGGTGATACTGTATTACAGGACTATGCAGTTATATAGTGTTCTCCAGATCATCTGTTGAAGCATTTGTGGCTTTACCCAAGGTGCATGTCTTCCTCCCTTTTTCAGAGCCTGGTGAGAGGCAGTACTCATGTTCCCTCCCAGGCTTTGATGCAGGACAGGACCTTTCAGGGCAGCTCAGCCTCCTGTCCTGATGTTTTGACAACAGCGCTCAGGGGCACCTTCCCTAGCACTGCACCAGGCTGTTGAAAGGTGGCACTGGAGGAAGGACTGGGTGGGTGAAAACAAAGTGTAACAGCACATACCAGAGAACAAGACAAGCGCTTCAATTTTTTGTGGTCTTCTGAACTGCTTTTATAGTATCTTAGTATCTTGAGGTTCTGTACCCCAATATCTATCTTTTACTCAAGCGTTTTAACTTGTGTTTGCTTCCTTGCAATATGAATATGGTGCAGTTTCTCCCATTCTAATCAGTAGTTCTGTTGAGGTGTTTGGTGTGGGTTTTGTTTTTTTTTTTATTACTGTTTTCTTTAAATGTATTGCCACATCTCTAAATTCTGTTATTACTACCTGGAGGTTTTTCTAATTTGGGGTGGGAGGGATTTTTTTTTTTATTCTAACTTGCTTTTATTTCACTGAATGAATTCTTCCTGAAATCTCTTAATAATTTTGTTTTGTAAAACATGTTCCTTGTCTTGAAATTATTGTCTCTTTCAGGGTTTTCTTTAGTATCTGGCTTTCTTAGAGTCATAGAATAGTTTGTGTTGGAAGGAACCTTTAAGGGTCATCTAGTCCAACCCCCCCTGCAATGAGCAGGGACATCTTCAACTAGATCAGGTTGCTCAGAGCCCCATCCAACCTGACCTTGAATGTTTCCAGGGATGGGGCATCCGCCACCTCTCTGGGCAACCTGTGCCAGTGTTTTACTGCTCTCATCATAAAAAATTTCTTCCTTGTATCTAGTCTAAATCTACCCTCTTTTAGTTTAAAACCATTACCTCTTGTCCTATCACAACAGGCCCTGCTAAAAAGTTTGTCCCCATCTTTCTTATAAGCCCCCTTTAAGTACTGAATGGCCACAATAACATTTTTGTTACCACAGAGCATCTCATTCTCCTCCTTCAGATACCTCTGTACAAGCTTTCCTGCTATAACTGTTACAAAAAACAGTGGTAGTGATTAGGCAATTTGTGAACACTTTCATGTGAAACAAGGTGTTTGGGGTTTTTTTCCATATTCTTTCCCTTTGTGGAGGTAAAATAGTTAAGGCCTCATAGGCCTCTGCAGGCCTCTTAACTGAGGTCTTGCTGCAGACATTTTCTGAAGGCCTCACCGAGTCAGCATGACCTAGCTATCAAAGGAGTGAGTTATTTGCAAGCTTCATCATCTGAAGTAATCCATATGTCATCACTCTGTTGTAATTTACTACATTCTGACACATAGCTGTAGTTCAGTGAAGAATGAGTGGTATATCCCAGAGGTGTATGAACTCTGTAACTGCCCTCTTTGGGCAGTACTGGTATCAGCAGAGGCCATTGCTGCTGCTCTGTGTTCTCTCCCATAGCTGTAAGGATAGTCTGCTTCCCTTCTGACCTGACCAAAATTGTAATTCTGGTTATTCCGTGACACCTTGTATATAGAAAGTCAGTCGGGCATGTTCTTCAGGCTTCACTTGTTGGGAATTGTAGAGGCTACTGTCTTGCAGTGCTTAGCAGTTAATACTTGCATCCTCAAATCTCTAGCTATGATTATGTAACTAATCTCTAATATGATTTCTGTAAAAATATTTAGGTTTGGTATTCAGGCTTTTTTTATTAAGGCTTTGCTTTTTAAAGGAACGTTTTGCTAGAACCCAGTTAAGGGGTAGGTGCATATGCAGAAATGCTGGAAAACTGAGTAGGTAGGGGGAGGGAATAAATGTCTGATGCATGAAATAGTTGAGACCATAACATTTTAACCCAGGTAAGTTTCAGCTAAGAAGTGTTATCTGACTATTCCTTTACCCAGGTGAATTAAGTGTTCTTTTATTCACTTTGTATTTTTATAGTGCCTTCTACATGTGGTCTGTAGATTTTTTCTGAAGTATAAATAATAAATACCTCTCCTTTTTCCCTCCCTTCTCTAAGGAGGGCCCTTGCTGATGGAAAAAGAGCCACTATTTTGAAGCCTAATTGGCCGAAGGTTAGTCTGATATACACTTAAAAATTGTCTTTTGTTGGTACTGTAAACCAACATAAGAACCCAGGAGTCTTAATTACAGGTTCTTATTGGTGTTTATCACTAATGACAGTAGAATGAACACAGTACCTTGTGGACTAAGAATTCTGCTTCAGTCGGTCAAATACATATTATATTTTTATATTTAAAATGTTGGTTTGACATGCTTGTTAGTATTGTTACATGGTGTTCTGCATGTGTAAAGACAGAAGAAAACATTTATTACATTGTTGTGTGTAGCTATGTTATCACAACGCTTTAAAAAGAATATATATAGTCCTTACAATAAAAAAATCTTGATTAATGACCAACATGTATTTGCCAATATTCTTGGCCTCAAGAAGAGTAAATAAGGGGCAGTTAGAAAATTGTGAAGTAGTAGTTGAAATTACAGGAAAAGATAAATTTGCTCTTTTCCAAAGCCAGAGGCTACATGCTACTCCCAGTGAATTCTTTCTGTTTCAGTGTGCTAAGTAGTTGAAAATTTGATTATTCATCATTTGACCTGAAACAGGTGGGGTAGATAACTTTTGAGTATGTAAAATTTTACTTTGTATTGTCTACTGCAGCTGTTTTGGATATAAATTGTTTTCTTATTTGTGTGAATGAATGCTTGAAATCCAAACTTATGTCCATGTAGGGTCACTACCACTTCTGTAAGGCACTGTCATTGCTGGGGGAACATGAACTGGCTTTGGAAGCTAATGAGAGAGCTCAGGAACTATGCAAAAATATTCTTGATGGACTTAAGGATCTTATTCAACAAAATGACAAGTTAAAGAAGACATTAGAAGAAATCAATGGTAACCTTTTCTGATTTCAAGATCTACTTTGAGCATAGCAGAATTCCTTCATTGGTAACTTTTCTTTGAAACTAGCTAATTCTTTTTTTTTTTTCCCTTTCTATATAATTTTTTATAGGTATTAAACAACATAAACAGAAACCAAAGAAGTCGCTTCTTGATAAAAAGTAAGCAACTGTCAAGTAAGCTTTTTGGCTTTTTAATTAGCAATGCTTAGTATAAGATTTAAGTAATACATAGCACAGATATTGCTTAAATTTTGTTATCTGTCAGTAAATAAAAATGGAAAGAATAAACTGATCAGAACTGCAACCAGAGTGCAGTGTAGGAGTAAAGGGGACTTTTAGGAACTAAATAAGCCATCTTGAGATATGTTCCACTTCCAGGCAGTTCCCTTCAGCATTGTTTTACCCATGTTGGAAATAACAGGAAACAGTTACATTTTCATGGTTTTTGTCCTCAGAGCTTGAAGGGAATTTGGTGCCTGAAAACGTCAGTGCAATCACACCCACTTTTTTTATGTTAACTTTGCTATATAAAATTCGCTAGGAGATTAAGCTGATTTGAGGAACTGAATGCTAGCAAATGCATTTTGGCAATGGTAAAAATGAATGTGTATGCTAATTTGTAGGAACTTGGTTTTGCCACATCTATTCTGTGCTGTTGCCTTGCCCAGAGAGAATAAGAGAGTTTCCATATTCAAAGATTCAGCTAAGTTACAATATATGCCGTAACTTTTGTATTGAACACTTTTCTGAAAGATCTTTTTGATTTTTATTGGTGTACTTGTAGTGATGTGCTGTCATTCAAAAACAGTACAATAAGTAAGCTACTAAACAGCTTTTTGTAAACCTTAAAATTCTGGAGGAACTTAAATTTGTTTCTCTTATATATTGCACAAATAAAATGTGGCCTTGGGCAAGATTGTTTTTGTTTGGTTTTAAAATGTGCATTAATTCGGTTCCTGTCCCTTTTATAGAAAGTGGTGCTTTTTTGGTTATTAATATTTGCATAGCTTTGGACTGTGCAATTTGAAGGTATAAAAAATGGCTGTGTGATCAAATCCTTTAAATATGCTTATGCCATTACACTTCTATGAGAGGTAGACTTCTTGTATTCGTCTTTAGTTTTTTCATGATACACGTATGGTATGTGTCTTAAATGTTGGGAAAAGACATCAACATTGGAAGGACTAGGGTTCTCTCTTTTTACATATCAGAGACTGCAGTTCTCCAGAATCTCATTTAATAATCTCTCAAGAACAAAAAGAAATAGAAAAAGACAGAAAGAGAATACAGTCAGATCCTAAAGATCAACCTTGTCATCAAAAACATGATACCAGGGTAAGTTACACTACATTTGGCATTACAAGACTAACAGTGTGTTGATTTTCATCATCCTGGAATGTGTTATTTAACGGTGTGGCTGAAATTTTGCAGCCACTGTTTTAATAATTGTGTACTTTCTCAGCCAATTGCACTTCTCCTGTAATATTTAACTACCAAATCTATGTTCAGAACTTTGGATTTGAAAGGAGGTGGGAGGTGGTTGCTTGAATGAGAAGGTGGAGGCTGCATGTTGTGAGGAGAAGAGGGGTCTCTTCAGGGTTATTGAAAGTGAGACTGAAGTCATGTCTGACTTAATTGACTGTCCAATCCTCCCTATCAATATGCATTCAGATGTGGGCTTCCCTTCGGCTTCAGGAGAGGATTCGGTTAATGCGTACTGGTGTAATGGAGTTCAGTGGGAGATGCTTAGGCAAAGTTAACTTGTATACAGGGCTTTTGCTATACTAGAGCATCGTTTTGCACTGATACTGTGACCTTATTGTATTTGCATGATTATAGGCTCTTATTTTCATGCTCTGTAAACAGATTTCTTTAGTATGTGAAAAATGAATAATATGCTTAACTGGATTGTATTTAAAACTAGGGTTTTGTGGTCTTCAAATATCTGTTCGGCTTGTGTGTTTAAAACAAGTGTAGTATAGTGGTAAAATGCAAGATGGATTTGTGTTATTTTAGTAATCTTTTGTAATTCTTTAGATTCATTCTTTCAATTTAAAAGAATTTTTACAAGTGCAAATATTCTGCTACAGTATTTTTATTAACTTTTTTTGGTGTGGAATGTTTAAAAGAGAAGGTGAAGCTGTCACTTCACTTTAGACTGCTAAAGAACCACTGCCAAAGATAGCAGCAAAAGTGCTTTTATTGAAGTAAGATGTTGTAAAGTGAGGCTTAACAAAGTCTGATGGCAAGGTTCAGTCTATTACTCTACTGCACAGAGGATATAATAATGATTCAAAGTTACCAATACAAGATCTTAATGCCCTGTGATACAAGGGCAGTATCAATCATTTACCAAACATCTGCAATTGGTAAGGGGTGTCTGAACCTTGAGTAGTAACCTTGAGAGGCATCCCAGCTCAAGGGGAGATCATCTCCATGCTGCTAGCTACTTAGGAAGGGAAAGCTCAAAAAAAGCTTACTCAGGCCGTTATGTTTATGGAGTACGGTGCTTGGCTCATAGTGAAATTATGCGTGATGGAAAAGGTAAGCATGAGACTCTTTGTACCTACAACTTCCTTTGTTACTTGACCAAATCAGTTTGGGAAGAACCATCTGCTATTTATGTGTTAATCGCATGATGGGTCTTCTGATTTCCAAGCTCATGTACATCAAAGCTCACCATGTCAACCTGTCCCTGTGTGGGTTTTCAAAGAACAGGTTGGAACTAGAGAAGTTTATGGCCTGGTCACAGCCGTGGCCTTTACTTTCTTTGAAGCCTGAACCAAACTACCGCTTGTTTTGTCAAGGAGCTGAGTACATCCTTCACAGAAGCTTGATAAACTGTTCTCTGTTCATGGTTGATTTTTGTTCCTGAAAAATAATTAAACTAAGGATACGTGTTAGTGAAGGATGACCAAAGAAATCGGCCAACAGAAGACTAATTCTGCCCTTTAGAAGGTTATTTAACTGTTGAAAGTCCCTCAGCAGGATGGGAGGGAGAATCCTCAGCGTAAAAGTGAGAAAACTCGTGGGTTGAGTTAAAGATAGTTTAACAGGCAAAGCAAAAGCGGCACACACAAGCAAAGCAAAATGAGGAATTCATTAACTACTTCCAGGCAGATGTTTAGCCATTTCCAGGAAAGCATAGCTTCATTGTGCATAATGTTTGCTTGGGAAGAGAGATGCCATAACACAGAATTCCCCCTGTCCCTCCNGGCAGGGCAGCGTGTGAAACAGAGAAGGCCCTGATGCTGTGCAACACTGCTCAGCAATAGCTAGAACATCCCTCTGTTATCAACACTGTTTTAATCACAAATCCAAACCAGCGCCATACGAGCTGCTATGAGGACAACTAACTTTATCCCAGCCAAAACCAGTACATATATTTTTATTCCTTAAAAAACAAACACTCCCAAAAAAATGGACAGTTGGAGGATTTCATTGGTGCTTAACTTATCTTAGGTAGGTTGCGCTAGTGGATGTCAGTGGTATAACCCAGCCGTTGCTGTCTTAGTGCCTATCTCACGTGCAGTATCATGGGGAGCCTGTAAACCGTTCCTGTATATCAATCCTGAGGTGGCTGCTTTGCTAGATGCATGCAGACAGTGACAGTCCTGCTGTAACAGCATGGAAGTAAACATTTCATAATGAACCTCCAGTTTGCTTACAGACAGTTCTCTTTCACGCTAATTATTAATTTAAAAGAAACATTTATACCTTTTCCTGATTGTCTTTACCATCATCATTGTAAGCTAATTAATAACTTGCTTGTTGTAATTTAGCCTATAAAGTGTGTTATAAATAAGCTATATAATATAGAAAACAAGATGAGAAAGAATATGAGTCTATTAGCAAGGTCAGAACAGTTTAGCATGCACGTGTAAAAAAAACCCTTTCAGGTTTCACAGGAGGGCGGGGCAGCAGAAAAGACTCGTTAGTGGGGAAAATGAAACCAATGTACAAGGGCAAAGGGAAGGAAATAAAAGTTAGAACTTGTTGGAAAAGAAAGCCATCTCTAGAACGCACAAGAAGCGCTTTAAGATTTTTGACTGTCTTACAAATACTTTCATCTGCTTTTATGCTATGAAAATCTTCATAATGTAGGTCTGTGTAAATTTATCTTCCTTCCAGATGAATATTACTGGAAAAAAGGTTAGTATTTGTCAGACTAGTAGATAATACAAATTGATATGAATTTTGGGGGAAAAAACTACAAATGTACAAATACACTTCAATTATTTTTCTTTACCTCTTGATTGGGGACATAATATACTGCATTATCGTTGTCATTTCTTTGTTAAATTTTAGTGTTTCAGGTTTTTTTTTCTTTGCTTAAACTTAGTGAGTAATAGCTATTAGTTTTTTGTTATCTGTACAAGAACCAAACTAACATATTTGTCATTAGGTGACTGACATCCAAAGAACAGAAAGCAGAGGTTGGTCTCTGGAGTTTCCACCAAGTGAGTTTGTTTTTGCTATTTATCAAGTCTGAGTCGCTTCTTCCCTTGCTGTTGCCGTTACCAATAAGCAAAAGTGTATCTAGTGTTATTTTCACAACAGTAAGCTATCATGTTTCACTGTTAGTGTGCAGTTACTTAGTTCTCTTCTGTATTTCTGTCTTATTTCCTTCATGCTTTTGTAGTTTGAATCTACACGTATGAACTCAGAATTGAAACTGGAACTAAAAAGTAGCGTGCTGAGTCACAGGCTAGAAATACTTTCCCTCCTTCTGAGACAGGTATAGGATCTAAATTCAAGAGAAGTCTGTGGGTAGTTTCAATATTCATAATTCATTTGTGATTACTAAAAGCTCCATACAGATCCTTAAGAAAATAATCCTGCACTGAGAGAGGAAGGAGGCCGCAAAATATTTGTCAGAGTGGATCTTTAGCTACAAACTTTGAGGTATAAGTTGGTGTGATTTATTGTTCATGGTTTTTTTTAATGAACTAAAAAACAAAACAAACCCAACCCTTTTATAGAGAGAACTCCCACCCCCCAAAACTCCTACAGTGCCAGAATTAGTTTTCTGTGGTGAAAATGAAATGCAAGCAGTTCTGATCTTCAAAGTGAAATCTCTTCCTGAATTTTGTTTGCCCACTTTTTATTTATCACCTGCTAAACTTACTGTAGCCAAGAAAGCATAAGATATTTCTCTGACATTCAGAAATTGTTTTTATTTATAATGTTTGTATGGCATACTGCTTCTGGATCTGGACCAGCTGCATGCTCACGCTGTATTCTAAAGTTGTGACCTCCAAGTCCTTCTAGTCCTGACCATGCAACAGTCTGAAGTCCTTGGTGGCCAGCTGTACTGCTGTTTTTACTTTGCATACTTAAATACTTATCTGAATAGGTGCCAAAGTGCAGAGCACTTCAAAATTTGATTTTAGGAAGCCAATGAAGGCATAGTACAAAATATTATTTTAAAATGAGCAGTAGGAGAAGTGATCTTTCTCTTGTGGACTTGTGGACATATGCAAATATCTTGAAGAATTAAAGGATGTATTGGGAGATGGAAAATGTGGAAAAGGTTGCAAAAGAAGAGTCAAGATGAATTTGTTGAAAAGATTTTATGTGGTAGGGTAATAAAAAAAGAAAAGGAACTACAAAGTGTTGAAGGAACTTATTGCAGAAAGCATAAATCAGGGAAGGGTTTTAGAAATGGGAAGTCAAGCTCTGGAAGGCAAATCAGTTTTGAGGAACTATATGTAGATGGTGTGAAGGGGCAAAATAAGAAATGTACAGAGGCCATAGGGAATTTTGAATGAGATTGAAGCAAGTGACAACCAAGTGAATCCAGATGTTTTCCTGAGCAAGAAGGTGTGTACCAAATAGTAATGAAGTCTGATGACACATTACAAAACAAAGCTTTATTGAGGCAGTGCAATAGATCAGCAACTACGTGCCTATATGGTGACCTGCCCAATCACTGATAGCAAACACAGGACTATAAGTGATGTCCTGGCTCCAGCAGACTGCTAGGGGCACTTGGCGTCCAGGTCACCTCGCAGCAAGACCGAATCATGCCAAATGCCTTTTGAATGCAAGGAACAATTGCGCTGCACCTTGGCTCCACCAACAGTAGTGGGATTTGAGGAAATTGTACTTTACATGAAAAATGTGGGCCACGCCCTGCTGCGCATGTTGGTCACGGGGCAGGGTGTCAGCAGTCTGTCTATGCTGCCGATAGTCAAGGGCAGGGTGTCTGCAGTCTGTTTATGCTGCTGATACTGGTGAAGTGTCAGGGTGTCAGAAGGATAGCTGAGTTTGAGAGGCTGAGGAGGGAAGAGGGATAATGAAAAGCTGAATGTTGGGAGAGAACTGAAAATTCTTCTAGGCTAAAGAGATCATAGGACTATGACATGTTGTGTTAAATGTAGTAATTTAAAAAAAAAAAAACAACCCGTGCTGATTCCATGGTTTTTTTTTTTCTGTTCTTCCGTCTTCCTCCTCCTCCTCTCCCCCTCCTACTTATTATGTCAGTACTGATGTAGAAGAAAATATTTGATTTGAAAGGAGGAGTTACGCTCTGAATGACGAGCTGATACAAGTTACTGTGGGTGGGGAAGAATAGCTTTCTTTTTCTTAGCCTTTGTTCACTTAAGGGCTTAAGACTTGCAGGAGATTTAATGTAAAGGAACTTTATGCCACTGTATTTTATCTTAAAGTTACTGTCCTTTTTAATTTCAGTTTTTGTCTGCATGTACTATTTTTTTGAGCATGTGTACATTTCTGTTAAATATATTTGTTTGCTCCTAATGGGAATGTCTAGCAAAAGCAATACTTCTTCTACTAATATTTTAAGATGTTTGTGGGGTAAGTGAATCATGTTTGTTGTTGAATTAATGTATCTCCCTAAGTATTTCAACTATAATTCAGCAGGATATGCTTGTTACTTTTATTTGAAAGTATTTTTTAAAAATCTGAAAGTAGTGTCTTAAGTTGCGTGGTATATGGGAGTAATAGTTTAAGTAGGAAATTTTTCTAAAACAATTTTTGTTGAATGGCTTTTAAAATTCAATGAAAAAATAGTGCTGATCAGTTCTTTCTTTGGTTGGTGAGAGGGAAAGCTTATATTCCTTTATCTTCATGAAGATTTTGTTTTGAACGATAAATTGGTTCCTTAAGGGAAGGGAACCTATATAATAAAGAAAATGTGATATATCTCTGTCTCTAAATGGTTAAATGATTATATGCTTGAAGTTTTTCTTGGCTTTCAAAAGGATAATTGTTTTCCATAATTTAAACGTCTCTATTTTGAGGAATTTGTGATGATTATTAGTGTAGCTTTGGAGTTTTTAATGTATGTGAAGTGTTTCAGCAGACACCTATTCAGACTTCTGTGTGACAATTTTAAGAAATGGTTCATAAAATAATTCTGAACGTGTTCTGTCTTCATGACACTTGATTTTTGTTCTGATTAATTTAAATTTTATTTCATTAAGTAGTTTTTAATGAAAAATTATCTGTGGCACAAGGTATGAAGTGCATATGCATGTGATTTAACTTGAGAAATAAGTACATGAGATATCCCACTGGCTTGAGTAAGATAACTTAAATGTAATTTAAGTAATGACTTGTATTTTTCCACAGTGTCTTTCAGTATTTTTTATCTAATCATATAAATTACTCTCTGAATGTCATGAAATAAACATTTTTAAGCATAGGTAGTTACTGAAAGTTTAGATATAAAAATTAATAACTCCTTTTTTCAAATTTGATTTTATGGTAGTTCAGCATAAGCATAATAATAAACCCAGCAATATTTAATGATTTAGATAGCTGTGCCTTCTGTTTGGGCTCCAGTGCTCAAGTAGCTTGAATCCGGGTGCTGGACTGTATGTCGTATGTGTGATTGTGTCCAATATTAGGAAGCTACAGTTACCTTCTAAACTACTTCTGAAAGATCATAGCTGGAACTGTCCTCTCTTGGAACAGGTAGCTGAGGCAGAAGGTGGCATTCCTATATGCCTTGTAAAATCCATTAGGTTTAACTAGGAAAAAAATATGCTGCTCCGCACCCCTTCAACTTGCCATGTGTAATAAGGAACACCTGCAATGTGATGCTCAGCAGTTCTGCAACTGAATTTGTCAGATGCTTGTTGGTTCCTTATCAGATTTTTTTTTTTTTTTGCCTTGCTTGTCTAATCGTCTGGTTACTAGAAGGCAGCTCTTCCATAAGTGGATTTTGTCACTGTTGCTATTGGGTCATTAACGCCTTGTAAAGTTCTAACTTTGAAATTATTGAAAATTTAAAACTTCATTACTTAATTGTGACTATGCATGTGTACATTCAGATGCCTAATGTTATGTTTTAATTCCACAGAAAATGTTTGAGAGATTATTTTGCAGTTAATGGCATGGCTTTCAGGGTTTGACCAATTAGAATAAAGTATTAAAACATGTTTTCTTCCTTGTTACTAACGAATTGTTTACTTGGCTTGTAGAGCCCTGTAACTACTCAACGACAGTGTTAGATCTCTGAAGTTGAAAAGTTTTGTGCTAAGTTTTTGACATTAAGTTTCAGAGTTAGAAATTAATCAGTATCACATGATAGATTCTTTCTTGTCTTTGTGATCCGATATTTCCACATCGTCAAACATTTTTATTTTGCAATCAGGGACATTTATCTTGATCTGACTCATGGTTATATTTCTAAGATTAATGTGGGTTGAATTTAACTCCTTTAGCAATGTATTTTTGAAGTAGCAGACTTTGTAAAATTTCTGTAGTCAATCTTGAACATCCATAGTGATCTATTATTCCCTTTAAAAATTCTAGTTATCAACTAATAGTGAATAATATCAACCATGGGTTTGTATAGCATACTGATTTCTTTAGCTTGGAGTCCACTTTAATAGTTGTTACAAATATTGTAGAGTCAGTTCATATCTTCCAGAATTTTAAGATTCTTCTGTTTATTTGAAGTATCTGTCCCCTTTATAGGATTCATAAAATCTTTTCCTATTTAATAAAAATAATACCAAATACATGCTGTAATACTCAGAGGTGGCTTTCTAAAAAACTTTGCAGTTGTATTTGTTTTCGATATTGTAAATGTTTAACAACTGTTATTTATAAAGCAAAATGTGAGTTCCGAGTGCATTTTTTACCTTTGTTTTATGTGATGGTCATTTTGTTTGAAATACTTTTTCTCATTACAGGCCAAAGTCATCAAAATAAAGGAAGGCCAAAAACCAAACCCGGCGACTCTGAAAAAACAAAGTAAGAAATTTTACTTACTTTTTAATGTATTATTATTTTGGGTTATTTTATGTAGCACTTAAAAAGGAGTTAATGCAACTTTAACTTGCTGCTTGCTTGTTGCTAATTGCTTTGTTTATGTTGTTTACATACTCTTCAGAATATAGTTCATGTTAAGACAGTGGATTAAAGTTCACAAAATTCCAGTTTTCATGAAGAGCCTCAGTTATTACATGAAAATTAAGTATTTCCAAAGCTTAGTTGAATTTCAGTAAATGAAGGCATAATTTTAATAAACACTGTTTAAAAACTGTTGCCGAAAAGCAAGTCACGCAGTGTAGCCATAACAAAACATGTTCTTCCTTTACAGCAAAAGATAATAGGAATCTTGTTCCAATTGTTACATTCAAACTTACACCGCAACATAACTGACCCTCCATCTTATTTTCAAGGCCTCTTTGTGCTAGTTACATTCTTTGTACCAAACAATTTTTAGAACTTCTCTGACACTTCATATGCTTATTAAGTAGAGATCTGACTGTGAGGAAAGCATTGGGAGTTGGACTAGATGATCTCTAGAGGTCCCTTTCAACTCTGAAAATTCTGTGATTCTGTGATTGTAAGTCAGTCTCAGAATTGAATACTAGTAAAGAACTTTTACTTAAAGAGTTCTTTAGTTGTTTGTAGATCTGAATTTTCACTTAAATCATATCGATGTCTAATTTTAAGTAGATGAATACTCCCCATAGAACATGCTGAATGTAAATTGGTATGTTTGATGGTTCGGGGCCGAAATTAAATTATTTGAGATAAAAAGCACTATAAATTTTATACAGAAAATTTATGCTTCAATCTGTTTTAACATTTAAAACTAAGTTTAAAAAAAGAAATAATTATTTCCTGTGATACTGGGGCCATCGTCCTCCAAACAGGTTTGGGAAAATGGCTGCATTTATAGGTGGTTCCGTACGCCAATGTATTTCTTCATCTAATAGATAGTTGAGGAGTAAGGAACTGTTACTGCTGACTTATTTGTAAGGCGACTGAGGCAAATGATGACTTGCTACATAAGGCCACGCAGAGATGGAAGCTTTCAGTGTTTTAACCTGAGCTGTGAAATTAGACAAATTAAGCTCTAACTGTATATTCTTGCTTGTATGGTTCTCCAGATAGGGTTTTTTAGTTTGTGTTTAGGATGATTAAAAACAGATGAGGGGTAGGGCAAAATAAGCTGTTTACAATGAAAAAAGAAAGTTTCCATTAAGTGGTAATTTTTAAAGGCAGATTTCTCATGTAGGAAAGTTGAAGCCTTCAGGAAACCTGGGAGTTGAACCTGATTATCCCCAGTCCTAATCTAAGTGTGACCACAGAACCTACCATCTTTTAATCTATATAATACCGTACAATCCTTTTGTTTTTTCCATGATTCTTCTTGAATACCACTGTAGCTAGGACAATTGAAACTTTGTCACAGGAGAAGGCATTTATGGTATTCAACTGGGTTGCCGCTGCCTTCTTTCTCCTTTCAATTTAAGAGGAGCGAGGGAGAAGTTAGAATTCACTATGGGAACAAATCCTCTTTGAAGCAATGGAACGATCTACAAAACTGCTTCTCTCATGGGGAAGTTTATTAGATCTATAAAAACCACGGTATTTCTCAACAAGTGAGGTGCGTGCTCAGTTACAATCTTATTTCCATTTCTGTAATTGGTAGGTTGCTGGGCTTCCAAAAATCTAGGGAATCCTCTGACACTGTCAAGAATTTGTCTCAGATGATGAATGTTTGATGCCTTTGAATATGGGACAGAACTGAATGTGTATTAGCAAAAGGCAATACAGTAGCATAAAGGATTGAGTAGCAATTTTAGCATTGAGGCTTTAGTTTAGAGTATGGAGCAATGCTTTGCCTCTTCATTATACTTCCTCTGTTCTCTAGTTGTGCATGACGTTTGTGCTGCAGTAGTGGAAAAGAAGAGCTGGGAAGAACAACTCTGTTCCTCTCTTCTCTGCTCTCCCTGCCCCTACCATGCATAGCTGCTACGTGTATTTGATTTTATGTAGTGGTTGTGCTACCATAAAGAATCTTGTTCTTAGGAAGAGTAGTGAAGGGGAAAGAGGCTTAAGCACCTTCTTATACTGCTGCCTTTGGTATAGGGAAGTTCTCCAGTCACCTGTCCCACCCCTTCATAAAACCAATTCAGCTGAGAATAAGGTGGAGAAGGTAAAAGAAAAGAAAACAAAAAAAAAAATGATGAAGACTGCTACTTCTCTGAAGGCCTAGTGGTTCCAGAGCCAGAAGTATGTGAACTACATGAATAGTATCATAACCCTTGGTAGCATTATGGTACATGTGATTGTGAAAGTGTGCCATAATAATCTCTACCATATAGGCAAATGTGATGTGGTTGACTAAAAGCGCAGAAATTTCTGTTTCTTGGAAATAAGATTACATGTGACGTACATGTACAAACTCACGATGCCATTGTTCTGTTATTTGTAGAGATCACCTTGATTTGAACGTAGAGCCTAAAACCATCCAAGATAAACTCTTCTGTACCATGCAACAGGTAACTGGGAATTCATTAACATATGACCTTAAGCGTAAATGATGTCACCTTTTAGTCCAAAAGCTTGTTTCATAAAAAATTTAATGCTTCATGCTTGGCCCAACCTTTATCAGGAGACAAATATTATGTGATTATGCTGATTTATATAGTCTTGTTGCTGGTAGTCCTCTTTTTCCTTCTCCTCCTTCCCCTCCTGTAAGACCTCACACTGGAAATTAGTGTAATAAAACTCAAGTGTAGTCATAGAATAACTTCGCTAAAACCATGAGTTAGTAATAAAGCTCCCTTTTATCTTAATTTCTAAGAAAAACTACAAAAATTGCTGGGAATCATTTGGGGATTTCTAATACCCCTCCCAAAGTTCTGACTAAATATGTTGTCTTGTGTTTGGTACATATAGTTGTAAATAATCATAGATCATTTTGTTGAACGGTGTAGCAGGATGCTCTGCCTAGATGTGGGGGGTGGGGTGGTGGTGGGGGTCTTCATCTTTGCCCTACTTGTCTGAGTTTTATCGCAGAAAACTACCAGACGTGTAGGGAGGTTATACTCTCTTTAGTGTTGAAGGACACTGAGGATTAGTCTGACTTGGCAGCCCCAAGAACAGGGTAGGATGTGAAACCAGATGTTCCCAAGAGGAACAAAAGAATGATAAATTCTCTTTTTTTGCTTATGATTGCAGGAGTAAGTGTTGGAGCAGCTTCTTAAATAGTCAAATTACTTCTACCCTGCCATGATGATCCACTTCCCAAAGCTAATTTTATTTTAGTGTTTTAACAGATTAAGGGAATAGAAGTTCCTAATTCTGCAACTGCATGTCTTGATTTACAGTGTCACTGCTGGAAATTCCCGCAAGCTTCAGGAAGAAACTGTACTGAAAGGCTAATAACATAATGCATTCTGAAACCCTGTAGCGTTAACTAGTAACCTAGATGGAGAGAAATTGTAGGCAGAAGGAAATAGTTCTTGGGGTTTTCAAAAATGTTTGTACAGACAATGGAGTGTACAAGTGAGAAAGGCATAAGTCTGGGTTTGGTTTTTTTAATATGTAAGGATCAAAATGATGTTTGAACTAAACTTGAAACTTTCTGGAGAGAAAAGGATCTAAACTTAGAACAACCCTAGATTTTTAAGAGATTAGTAGCAGTAGGTCCATGAAAATCTGAAGTTTTTAGAAGCTGACTTTAAAACAGAGTTTTATAAAAATGTACCTGATTTGCTGCTTTAAAAGTGGAATTGTGATAAAACTGTGGAAAGTACAGAATTTTAACAGTTGTCTGTTGGATAAGTATTTTAGCAAATAGCTTGCTTGCTTTAAAATAAAATTAAAAAAAAAGGAAAAGACTGTTTTATTTTGGACTTACTATTTTCCTAAATATTTTAGGTGGATTTAACTATGTTGGCAGAAGAGGTTAAATCCCTTGTTCGTGATGGTTATACAGCCTTGATGGACCAGCGGTGTCATAGTGCTGAACAAGCCTTTTCGCAATTGTTGAGCATTCTAAATCCTTCAGAATTAAAGGTAAACTGAGAGCAGTACCTTAGTTTATTAGAGTAATTGAAGTTTATGCTTTCAGTAACATGTTTCATTCTTTCCTTCCACCAAAATAGTCATTATTGAATTGTTGCCTCTGATGTTGACTACAATGCCAAGTGTTTCAGTCATAAGTATGACAAGAAACTTACAAATGAGAACAGGGTAGAAAAATAAATAAATAGTAGCATAGGGTGTATTTTTGTAATGTTCAGCATACATCTGCATTTCTAGATGCAATCTAAAATTTACTGAAATAATATTATTATAAGAATAATGTAAGATACTCATCAAATTATTTGATAAAAAACTACTGTCCATTGTCAGCTTAACCTTTATTCATAATAATGTAGGGTAAAAAAAATTTATATTCTTCAGGTCAGATAACTCTTTAAGGACAAATACTGTGAAATTTTGTGTATATGTATCTAGCCAATCAGCCATTGACCCATTTGTTGTCCTAGATTTCTTTAAATTATTGTACTATTGTATTAAGTTCCGTGTGACAGTGTATGTGCACATGTGTTGCTGTGTTTCAAGCTCCCATTTTAGTAAAGGCTGCCGGAGTGCCAACAAGTCTGTCCAAGCAAGTAACGCGCCAATCCATCTGGAATTGTGACCTAGTTTATTAGGAAGAAAAAGGTTGAGAAAGGTTGTTTGTTTGTTTTTATTGGAAAAAAAAAAAAAAAGAAAAAATCTGCTTGATTCTGAACATGAAATATAGCAAAGACATACTGCACTGCATGAAGTCAACATAGTCAGGCCTGTAGTTATAGCATTTCTAAAAGCAAACGTTTCATGTTGTATCACTTTGAAATATACAGGTGTGCCAAATGACCAGCAGTAAAGGTGTAGTTAACCTTCACTTTTTATGCTAATTGTAACATAAATATGGGTAGAGGCTATGATAAGAAGGATGAGAAGAGCGTTTCCTGGCTCTGTTGTAGTGAAGATCTTCAATTCACAGTAGACAGTAATGTTCTAGTTACCAGCAAAGTGGTTTTGTGCGTGCTACTACTATAATTTGACTCTATTTGCAGCAACTGAATCTTCGTATTATTAATTATGTTGTAATCATCTATGGACATGCCACTGCTCTTCTTGGAATAGGACAACCTGAGGTATGACGTTAAGCCACTATATTGCTTTTATTCAAAATTCTAGTTCAGGTAGTTGGCCATCCATTTTTGTCTTTCTTTAACAGACATAAAATGAGTGGGGAAGGAATGCTTTTGTCACTTTTTATCTTACAGTTTACTGTCTTGGACTAGGTTTTTAATGGGTTTGGATAAATTAAGCTACCAAATAAAATTTCTTTTTACGCTTTCAAATGAGATTCTTAAGTACTAATGCAGTATAATCAATTATTTTTCTTCTACTGTTTTGTAATCTGGTTATGCACTAGTCTTTCCAACACAAACATTCTGCTTCTAAAACAAGATAAAGAGAATGCTTTTTGTTCTGGAAAACACCAAAACAGAAGTGTGGGTTGTTTGGGGGGTTTTGGGGGTTGTTTGGGTCTTTTCCTGCAGTATTTAAAAATATTCCATGTCTTACAATGAGTTTAAAAATGTCTGAGTGTCTGTAGCTCAGTGAGCTCAATCATTTAATTTCATTATTTCAGAGGGAGACCATGTTTACAGAAGAAGTTTCTTTTTTTTTAAAAAAAGGGAAGCCTTTGTGTGTGATCATAAGGTTGCTTAATTCCATTTACTGTTCGTAAGACTGATCAAAGTATAGGGCATACTGACCCACTCTACTGGAGCAAAAAAAGGAGAGGAAAAGCAAAACACTTCTGGCAAAGTGTCACATATTTTTGTCTTAAATTTGTTTTAAAGGCATTGACAAAGGCTGAAGACCAGTTTAAGAAAATAATTGAACAATACCAGGAAGAAAGATTTTGTTGTTTGGCATACTATGGAATTGGAAAAGTATACCTCAGACAAAACAGGTTGGTATATGTCATGAATGGGTGATTTAGGTCGCTTAAAGAACCATTGTCAAAGGTGTTAGCAAAGTGGTTTTAATATGATGTTGTGGAAGTGCAACTTAATGAAGTTCGATGGCAAAGTTCACTCGGAACGGGAGTGCACGGGAAAACATACAAAGGAAAATTGAGTTACACTTGAGTTAGAATGTTTCACAGAGAGACCGGGGACGCAAAGGGTAAGGGAGGCCCTCCCGTTGCATCATGAGGTTCAGAGTGGACCCCCTTACTTTCTGAACCCCTTCTCAGAGAGGAATCTAGGTGCAGCTGGATCCAGACTTAATCCCAGACTTGGTCAGTGGTTTATGTCTAAAGGATTATATGCGATTGTTTCATTAGCATCAATTCAGCATTCAATCAAAGTTGTCATACTACAGGGTTAGGCACGATATCAGTTGCTTACCAAAGGTCTGCTGTTGGTAAAATGTCTCTCTGCCTTGAGGAGCAGCCTTGAGAGTGCCCCAGCTCAAGGGGAGATCACTGCCATGCAGCCAGGCTGCCTAGCAGGAAGAGCTCAAAGAAGGCTCACTTAGGCTGTCATATTTATGGGATAAAGTGGTTGGCTCGTAGTCAAATTACATGCAATGGAAAAGGTATGCATGAGACTACTTGTACCCACAACTTTCTTTGTTCCTTGATAAATGAGCCTTGGAAAAGCCACTCGCTATTCATGTGTTAATTGCATGATTGGTGTTCCAAGCTCATATGCATCAATGCTCACTGTATCACTCTGCTCCTGTGTGGGTTTTCAGAGAACAGATTGGAACTTGAGGAGTTCTTGGCCCAGCTACGGCTCAGGCCTTTTCCTCCTTTGGAGCCTCTACCAAACTACTGCTAGTTTGGTGAAGAGGTTCAGTGCATCCATCACAGTATAATATAAAGCTTCAATATTTGATACAAAAGATATTTTCATTTGAGAAACAATGTGTGTGGGGTTTTTAATTATTCTTTGTTAATCACTAAATTCATACATCTAACTGATTTATTACAACTTTAAGTTTGTTACTGCTAAGGATGTAATGGAAGCTGTTGCATCAAGAGGACTCCAGGGCACAGGGATATGACCGACCAGCACACCCCAGCAGTGGAGGAGAGCTCATAGGAGAAGGGCAAAAAGTTGTGATCTTGAGGGAAAAATGTATCATAAAGACAGCTTAGCTTATCTCAACACCGGGGAGAGAAACCTTGGTTTTAGATAAGGCAGCTGCACCACTGAGTCATCGGGTTCCCTGAGACAGATAAAGAGTAATGTTTTCCTGAGCTAGCCAGACCAGCATGGGGAGAGAGGGGGAGTGTATACATGGCTCAGACAAAAAGAAAGTTGCAGAAACTGGGCAACTTACGAACTTGAGAGCAAAGAGCTTGATCTGGCTTCAACCTAGGTATTCCTGGTGGTATTTTTGCCCAGCATCCTGATGGTAAGCGTATCGAGACAGGTAATGGAAATCACATTTGTATTGATTAAACTGTGTATTGCAATTGCTATGTTATGCTTGTGTTGTGATTTCAGTATATCACTGTACTGCTCTACTTAATCAAAATCCCCAGTAACGCCTGTGGTGGCTTGACCTTGGCTGGCAGCCAGACCCTCATCCAGCTGCACTCCCACTCCCCCCCCCTTCAACTGGAGAGGGGGAGAAAATAAGATGAAAAAAGCCCAGGAGTTGAGATAAAGACAGGGAGATCACTTGTTAATGACAGGCATAGGCAAAACAGACTCAACTTGAGAAAAAATAATTTAATTTATTGTCTGTTAAAAAAGAGTTGGATGGTGGGAAACAAAGTAAAAAATGAAAATCACCTTTCCCCAACCCCACCTTTATCCCAGGCTCGACTTCACTCCCTCATTCCTGATTCCTCTACCTCCTCCTCCTCCCCTGAGCTGCCCAGAGGGATGGGGAATGGGGGTTGTGATCAGTCTGTAACAGCTCCTCTCTGCCTCGCCTTCCTCCACGAACACCTCCCCACAGGCCACAGTTCCTTCGGGGCACATCCACCTGCTCTGGCAGCGGTCCTCCGTGGCTGCAGTGTGGATACCTGCTCCAGTGGGATCCTCTCCAGGTGCCACAGGGGAATCTCTGCTCCATGCCTGGAGCACCTCTTCCCCTCCTCCTTTATACCTTGGTGCTTGAAGGGCTGTTTCTAACACTTTTTTTTCCTTACTCCTCACAGCTCTGCAGTACGTTTTTTTCCTTCCTTACTCATGCTTTCCCTGAGGTGCCACCATCTTGTCTGAGGGGCTCAGCTGTGCCCTGTGGGGAGGTCATTGGAGCACAGAGACTGCCCCTGCAGCACTCATCCCCACCCCTCTGCCCAACTTTGCCATGTAAATTCAATACAATGCCAAATAAATACGTTTGATATTAAGCCTTAAACCCTCCTCATGTAGAATATCTAGAAGAACCTGGTCATAGTGTTGGATGCTGAGAAGGGGATTCCTCCTTCCCACTGCTGCAGCGTAGCCTGGTGCAGTCTGAAACCCAGGGGGTGTCTGCGTTCCAGTCCCATGGATGTGACTGTTGTTTCCCTTGGCAGTTTTGACCTGTAGTGAGGCTGCATGTGTGTCCCAAAGAGGTGCGTACACGACAACACAGCTGGACACCCAGACTATGCTAGGCAGAGCAGGTCCCATGTATGGCACTACCTGAACTCATGTAAAAAGGAAGTATAGGTAGCAGAGTCCTGTACCTCCTCCCTGGCTGATCAGGGTTGAAGGTCATTTGTGACCATACGCATGCCTCCAGTCTATGAATTGAGGAGCACACCCAGGTTCATGGGTCCCCTGAATATCAGTGCAGGCTCTCAGTCTGCCTCGTATCTGTGCCTGGACTCTGGGCCCCTTACCCAGGCTGGCTTACTGGCTCACACCTTGAGGCTTTTATACTGAAGAGTCCTTAAACAGATAACTTGAAGAACCAGGTGGTCTTTCATTCCACATACTATTACTGTTACGATTTTTATTTCCTTGGGTCATAACATAAATTGTGAAAGTATTACAGGCTGTATGGGAGTTATTCATATATGATCTGAACGTGTACCACTTTCAAACTTTAGATTTTTAGATGCACTTGATCAGTTCATAAAATCGCAAACAATGGTTAATCGCAAGATTGTACCTGGAGTATTAACTTGGCCCACAACATCTTGGGTGATTGAAGAGACACGTATAGAGAATTTACAGGTATGTTTAAAAAAAAAAAAAAAGCTTAAAGCCCTGTTCTGTCAAATGGCCTTTCAAAAAAATAAAAAGGTTGTTATCCTCCTCCCCTCCCGTTCCCCCCCCATTGTCAAGGCCAAAGAAAGATGGGGGGCAAAAGGGAGGTTTTAGCCTTAAGCAGCCAGTGGAGGTGCTGCTGCTCGTTGTCTAGAGTGTCGTAAGCCCCAAGTCCTGGTCTTTGTAGAGATGACAAATGACAAAGAACTCTTCTTATGATGACAAATTTGAATACATGGGAAGCATCCCATTTACAGCACAAGGGTGGGGTTTCTGTGTCAGGCTCTGTGCTTGGGTATTTCTGTGTAACACTATGCTTTTAATCTGCTAATGAAGTGTTTCATAATGTGTTAACTTCTTAGTTGCATATTTCCAAACTTCAAGTATATGTGAATACTATACACAACATAAAGCTGGAGAGAACCAGTTAAAAACTGGAATTGGCAAAAATGTGAAGTTGAAAATTGCAGCAGTGGTGCTATGTTTCAAACCAAATAGGGAAGTTTGACCATGTAGTTCTTGGTCAATGCAGTGGGAGTTATATGGTGAAATTCCCTGTTTGACTTGAAAAATCTAACTTGTGGTTTTGACACTACAAATTGCTTTCTCACACTGAACAGATTTTTTTTTTAAATAATTATTATTACTATTGTTATTGTTTTTAAACTATAATTGAGTCACTGTTATTTGTGAAGGGTTTCTGGATAAACCATGCCATGAGAGGCAAGACACATAAGATCCTCTGCATGGAGGCACTTTGACATAGTAGAACATACTGGGTTATTCAGCGTACTTGGCTGTACTATACTGACCTGTTACATTTCTGGTAGAAGCAGCAGTGCTGTTGGTTCCTAAACAAAAACTATGCTAAAGATTTTTTATAGACCCCAGCTGACACCACAGTAGTCTGGCCACATTAATACATTAGTGCTGTGGAACTTGTAGAGAGTGTAATGCAAATATCTCGAAGGCTGTAACTGGTGGTCTGTTTGTTTCTAATAATGTTTTCTTAATCTGGGCTCAATGCCAATCCTGTGGGACTTGAACTGACTTTACATAAAGCCACTGTAATGTCTGTAACTCAGATGCTATTCTGGGAGATCTCACTAGCTCCAGTGCAGGGCCAGGCCTGAGCGGTCCCTGGGAATGTACTTGATTGTGTAACCCAGATCCCAGGTGAGGCCCTCCTGAAATGCTGGGAAATGGTAGAGATGAGCAGAGACTCAATTTTCATCATGTTATCTGAGTAATCTGGCTAATCATTTTGGCACTGGAAAATTTACTATATTCTTATGTGTTTGGAATTGATCAGCTTGTAAACATTGGTCCAAGATAAACCTGCATGCAGGGAAACTATGAGTATGATAGCAGTTCAAACAAGCTTTTGAATATTTTGCCATAAAAGGACAATCTTCCATAGCTTTCACTAGAAAAGAGTTGTTCTTTTGGTATTAGTTGTCTGCTATTCAAAAAGAGATGTGTGTGTTTCACTGCGGAGTTCCCTAGAAGTGTATAAGTAGATAGAAACCAGGAAAAGATTTACTATACAGTTTGTCTTACGTAATTTTTTGCTTCTCAGTTGATTTTAAAGAATTGTATTGAGGAATGCAAGTTCCCTCCAGAACCAGATGCAATTTGTCGGTATCAGCAATGCCATGGCCACTCCAAAATCCAAATATTTTTTACAGACCCAGACTTTAAGGTAAATTTTTAGTTTAAAGGGGTTTGGGAAATAAAACTTCATGTTTACATGTTTTCTGCCCCCTTTCATATTAAATAGCTATCTGGAGCATACCATCTAACCCTATCTACTGTTAAGTTGTGCACTATTTTCTGTTGTTTTTTTTCAAAGATGTTAAATTCATACTGTTTCTCAACATTAGGGTTTTATACGTATTACTTGCTGTCAGCAATGTAGAGTGGAGTTTCATATCAGCTGTTGGAAAAAGTTGAAAACAACAAACTACAGTGATAAAAATGATAAGGTAAGAGCTGCGTCAGACAATAAACATTCCATGTTTTCTTTTTTAGTCAAGATTATAGTATTCCTTTGGTTTGTGATAAATGCAGTGCTACAGCCTGTTGTTCAACCCACATGGCAGTGGCAGGAGGAGAGATGGGAGAGAGGAGTCTCTTGCTAAATTATCTGACGTGCAAATGTGGGTAAAGCTTGCTGTTGTCAACAGAAGAAAGACCCATCTGTGTGAAGGCTTAGTATACTTAGCTTGTTCCTCTTGCATCATTTATGTCCTCCCATGTGGAAGTTTTATTCCTTCTACGGTCTTGCTGTTGAAGCAACAGTTCGACATTGAGAATGTCTAAAGGAATTTTACAAAATATAATATCAGCGGCTAGTATAAAATTAAGGGAAATTCAGGTAGCGTATGAACACTTAAAAGAATATTCTTAAAGCTGACTCTTGAATGTGACATTGGAGGAGGAGGGGCTTTGCTGTAGCTTTGGGAATAACAAGTATATGCCACAGATCTAGGATCCTTTTGATTTGCAGTCCTTGCTGAGTCAGCTGTCACTTGCTTTTCTCATCCAGTAAGATTTTAGGACTGTGCTAGCTTTAATTACCTTGGTCACCTCAAATTAAGAAAATGTAATCTGTATAAGAGTATAGATTTTGTATGAATTTAACTGTCTTTGTTGTGTGCATCATTTTCTCCTACAGGATTTTCTTCAAGAACTGTGTTTCACTCCTGATTGTACAGGCCTTATTTCAAAAATAGTTATTTTCAGTTCTTCGGGTCTGGTAAAATGTGAAGTAAGTAAATGTTCATATAAAATATGAAAATAATCTTTAAAATATTTACTCTGGTAAAGGAGATAAAGTGAAGATGAGAATGTAACTGCAAACTGATAAGTAGTATGCTATCTGAACTACAGAATCTGAGCATTATTTAGGAATATTAATTACCTGTTCTCTTCTTACCTGTTCTTCTGGGGGAGTGGGCATTACCTTATGGTATTAGTTAGAATTGTCATGGGTGGGAACTGGAGTTTTGTTTTATGTTTTGTTTGTGCAGCATGAAAGGAACTCTGTTAGTTCAACTCAGAGCTAATCTTGCTAAATGAAATAACTGTATTGGAAGAGTGCTTTTACCCTCTACAGAGTCACAGCAGGATGGATACTTTTTCCCAGAGCAGTATTGATCTGTGAGAAGCAAAAAAAAAAAAAAAAAAAAATTATTGTAAAGTTTGTTTCCTGCCCACTGGTAAAGCAAAACAGCCTCCAGTTCTTCCTGACTTTGTGTTATCTTTCAATCTGTCTTTTCTGCAAATAAAGAAGTATTGCTATATACCAAGTTGTAGCAGTAGAAGAAGGTTTAGGTAGACCTTCATGAGGCTTATGTAAGCTGCATTATCTCTTTCATGGAGTTACTTTTACTGCTTTCCAAAGCATCAAATGTTCCTGGGTTTTAAGTACAGCAATGTTGCATTGTAAGCCAAATTTAATTAATATGATGTCACTTATTTTGGTAGTTTGAACAAAAAATCACAAAACCCAAGGAACCACCAAGAGCCAGTATTAAACAGAAATGTTCAAGGTAAGCTCTCTACTGTTTAAAACTAATTTGAATCAGTTTGAGAACAAAACAGTTTTCTCTAGGATTGGTTTTCATGCCTTTTTTAAGAATTGCTAAAATACCACAAATACTGTGGAAAGCTATTCTTGCCCTTTGCCTCTGATAAACTAAAAAGTCTGCTAAAATACGTTATGATCCAATTATAAAGCATTTAATTAATTAGTAAAAGAGGATTTATAACAGGAGCACAGGAGGACATTAATTGGTATTGCTGAATAAATTATTGGTAGCTCTCTAGTGGTCATACAGTTCTTTAAAGACAACATTTTCAGTTTGGCCACAGGAAACTGTTTTCAAATATACAGGATATGAGTTGATGCAAATCTGATTTCCTGCACCTCTGTATTGAGAGATAAATTGTCCATTGCACCATTGACTTCCCAGCAATTTGAACCCATAGTTTTTGAATATGAACTGCTGCAGTCATCTTTAAGTCTTTATACCTGAAACCTAATTTCATTGTGAAATCTGTGGGCAGGGAAGTAACATATTGTTTGGGGAACACGTAATTTGGAGGCTGTGTGCAGAATGTGAGGACTGTTTCTTTACTTTTGCTCTCCATACATGTCTTTTGTTTATGCTAAGGTACTTAACAGTTGGAGTACTAAAAGAACAGGTGTCTGTAATTCTTCTTAATGGATTGTCTTAACTGCACTCAAATTTCAGTGCATGTGTGTCTAGACTAGAATACCACCTCTATTTTCAGTTTGACATGCAAGCACCGTTCTATTCCTTCCCCTTGCTGGAGGGAAGAAATTTGGAAAGATTTTTAGCTGGTTCGGAGAGGTGTTGCTGTGTGGTATAAGTTCAACACCACTGTTCCACAGAATTTACTATCTAGCCAACTTTGTGTGAATATTTAAAAAGTGTAAATAAAAACTGTATATAATGATGCTACTTCAGTTGTTGATGCACGTACCTTCGACATAACAGAGTTTACACTTTTTGGTCAAGTAAGGTTATTATAAATAATGAGGAATCATGCTGAGAGGATAAACAAAATTGATTTTTAAAAGTTAAGGAAATCGAATGTTAATACTGGGTTCAAAATGCTGAGTTATAAATTAAGAAAAAAAACGAATAGTATTTAAGTTAATCCTAATTCAGACATCTTTAATGGGAGTAAAAATTGTTGCATCTTGAGGATATTCTTACACTTACATACTTGATCTTTATGAAACTTTTATGAAGTTTTGTCATCTCTTAACTTGTAAATGAAAACTAGCTTTATTATATTTGTACTTTTCAGCATAATATTTTTTAGTAGAATGGAGCTTATAGCTATTTTAAGACATGATAAATAACTGAGATGTGCCTAACTCCTTTGGCAACTTATCTCAACTAACGTTAGGCTCACTGCATAATTGATTTTTTCAGTCTTAGGAAGTTGAAAATGAAACAAGAAAAAAAATTACGAAGAAAACGTGCACGAGAAGAGGCACAGAATTCTGCTAAAAAGAAAACAGAAGAAAACCAGATGGGAAACGAACCATCTCAATGCAGTGATCACAGAGGTATGTGGAAGTATAGACTATTGTTCTAAGTTACTAGGAGATAGCATTAATTAGCATTTTGAATGTCCTAAGTCAAACTATAGCAGAATACTAATATTGAACATAATCCCCCTCTTGCATTTTTATTGAAGATTACTTTTATTTCAGTTCTGTTTTAAATTTCTAAATAACTGTAAGATGTTAGTATGTGATTAAGTTCCTTGTAGAAAACCTTTATTCTTGCTTCACAAAGGCTCAGATTCAGTTAATCTGTTTAAAAGTGATTTCAGAAAAAGCTTTATCCCCAACAAGTTAGGACACTGCTACAAAAAAAACCCAACCAAAACTGCATCTCAGATAAAAAAGAACGATATTCTAACTGCAGAAACTGCAGTGACTTGAGAAGTATATTTCACAAGATTGGGGAAAATAAAATACTTGCACCTATAAGTACGTAGACAGTTAATGCTTCAGTTTTTGTGTTCCAGTTATGTTGGTCTGCAGCATTCTGTATTTCAGAAGTGTGAACTCCCACTGCATTTTGTATCAGGGCAAGCAACAGTGCAAATAAATAGATGGTGGGGTTTTTGTTGTTGTTTTGGTTTTGGTTTTTTGTTGCAAATATCAGGGTGGTTGAAGTCCCCCACGAGAACCAGGGCCTGTGATCATGACACTATTTCCAGCTCTTTGTAGAAGGCCTCATCGACTTCCTCTTCCTGATCTGGTGGTCTGTAGTAAATACCAACAACAGTGTCACCCATGTTAGCCTGTCCCTTAATTCTTACCCAAAAGCTCTCCACACGTTCTTCATCCACCCCTAGGCAGAGCTCAATACGTTCCAGCTGCTCTCTCGCATAGAGAGCAACTCCACCACCTCACCCCCGCTGGCTTGTCTTTCCTAAAAAGTACATAGCCATCCACGACAGCATTCCAGCCATGCGAGCTATCCCACCGTGTCTCTGTAATTGCAATGAGATCATGGCCCTGTGACCGCACACAGATCTCTAGTTCTTTCTGCTCATTCCCCATGCTGCGTGTGTTGGTGTACAGGCGTTTCAGAGAGGTAATCGAGCATGCCGGTTTCCCTGGAGGGGTGCAAGAGGATCCACCATAGCCATACACACCCTTGCTGGCCATCTGGATCTCATCTTGGGAGTCAGCTAAGGTGCATTGTTCACTGCTGTGGTTCAATGGCATATCTGGCACTTTCTCTTTACAAAGCTCTCAGGTGCTAATCTTTTTAGGTTTTTTTTTTCTTAACCATTTTGTTTGAGAGTAGTCCCTTCCATTAGCACCATAGATTAGTATTTTTACCTCCACGTGGTTTTCTAAAATCACGTTCAGTTGACTTTGTGTTGGCTTTTTTAAAGTCTAGGCTATCTCCTTCTCCTTTCCTACGGTTTATCTTTAGTTCTGATCCTTGGATCCACTGCAGGTCACTTGATTGTCCAAAATGCCCTTAAAACTTCTAAGAACTAAAAATGCCTTTGATGTGACAAAACTACTCACCCTGAAGTGCTGTGGATAAAAGTTGGGACACTGATGCAGGAATATGTCAACATGAAGCAACTTAATACAGTTCTGCAAAAATCTATGCATTGGTGTTGGCCAACCTTTTTAATTTGTCCTGAGTTAATTCGGTAATAAAATTGAAGTCTTGCATGTCTTTGGAGACAAACTATTACCCTGGTTTTTTCACTTAGGGAAATTTTGTGAGGTAATCTTTCAAAAAACCCATCTAGTCTCCCAAACTGTCCGAGAGGTTGAGATGCCAATTTCAGCAGAGAGCTAGATCACAAAGGGTTTTTTTTGTTTGTTTTATCAGCAGCCATAGTTACCTTTAAATAAGAACAAATCTACTTGTAACTCAGAGAGGAGTGCAAATGAGAGGAGCACTTGTTTGTTTGCACATTTGTAAGATACAGAGGTTTTTAATGCAGACTCCTGCAGGATAAACTCAGGAGTGGTTTATACCTGTAGAGGTCATTGAATCTGTTAGTATGCATGGAACTGTTTGTGTTACAGTACTTAATTTTTCTAGGTGTAATATGTAGTACTTTATTTTCAAAAAATTCTTTTCAGATCTACATCTTTTGACTATAGTCACTGTCAGTTAAGCTCTGACAGCGGCATTCTGTAAACGTGTGGTCTTGAAGAATAATGAAAGGTGAAGGCTGATGTGAGCCAGTAATCTTTTTCATTCGTTCTATAAAGAACCAGTGACAGGGTCAGGGCAAAGGTTTGCTACTAGGTGTATGCTCCGGCATTCAGAAGTGTGGCTTTGCACCGAGAACTGATGGTTGGGGGAATTCTGTTTCTGCATCACAGCAGGCATGCAGCCCATGCAGATAAATCTGTATAGACAATTGCTTGAAGCTACTATTACTGGCAGGTAATAATAATTTTTTTTTTCTTTCTGAAATCTAGTTAAGGTGTTAAGGATTGTTTCTTTGTGTAAACCAAATTTAAAACAATGTTGTGTTAAATTCATAATGCTAAGGCTAGTTTATTTGGAAAGGTATATTTTCTGTAACTTTCAGTGTTGCAATAAAGCAAATAGTTAAAAACACCATTTAGTCTGAATTATCTGTACTTTAAAGCTGATGTTTTTAATTGTCGTAAACAGGCATGAAATCTTTGTTTTTATATCCCATTATAGGTTATGTTCAGGATTTATATGCTGGTGATCGAGTCCTGCAGCATATCAGTCGAAATGCTGAGCAAATAAAAACAGCTGTTCGTGATGCTTCCAAACTATTAAAGGAATTACTTTCATGGTTTGTAATCAGTGAGGAGGATTACACATCATATTCCAAAACTAGTAGCATGTCACATGAAGTGATGGAGCAGCTCATCAGTTACTTAATTCAGGAAAAAAACAGAGTAAAAACAAGGGGGTTTATCTATGTGCTGAGTGAGCTGGAAGAAGTGGATCCCAAATTACACAAGTGGCTGAAACATCTTAACAACTTAGGTAGGCTATATGTTTATATATAGTAGAAGACCCTGCACTGTCGTAATTGTTTGGTTTACAGATGAAAGCATAACCTCATTTTCCAGTCCTGCTTTCTTAACTTTAAATGGTAAAGTAAAGCTTTCCCCTTTTTCATTTACTTGATTTTTAGCCAGGATTTCTAGAGAAAGAAAGTATGACCATTGGTAACACAGGAACAACCTCTCTTGTCTCTGCAAGTAAAGCATTCTAATGTGGACAGGGCTTTGTCCATGTAGGAAAGAGAAAATTGAACAGTTTTATTTTTTTAATGTCTTTAAATTCCAGAGTAGGCTTAAATTATTATATTTGTATAAATAATTTATTTCTGTAAAGTAAATCATGGTGGGTTTTTGTCATAAAAATTTAGCTGACTGTATAACTTGCAAGTGATTTAACTTGATGGTCTTTGGTAGTGTTGCCTTGCTGTGCAATTTCCTATTGAATTTATAATTGGATGAAGGTAGAAGTTTATATTTGCAGGCAAAATGGACATAAAATGCCAAAGCCTTGGGCAAGTTTTGGGCTCTTAATTCTATTCTGTTGCATCGATGTCCTGTAAGGAATGTATACAGACTTACTATACAAATAATAATCTGTTGTTGACTAAGAGTAAAACTTATATAAACTCCATTTATCATTTTTGTTTGCATTTTCAAGATACAAAATTATTTACATAATCTGTTTCAGCTACTGTATATTTAATTTCTAGAACAAACTGTTCCTCTATGAAGAGGAATATCACACTGTAAGCATTAAAACTGTGAAGCCAGAATGAAACATTGTTGGTTTTCGTTTCTTTCAGGTCTGACCGCTACAAAGAACTTTCTTCTTCAATATGGACAATTTTTAAAAGAGCTTGACCTTTCTATTTTAACCACACTCTGGAATGAGAAGTATGGTAGTAAATTTGACTATGTGACAACTAGTTCTGAAGACAAAGAAATTCATGATTATTTCTTAAAACCACCCATAGAGAAAACCCGTTGTTTTATATGGCTGTTAGAAGACAACAGAGAAAATTTTCCATTTCTTCATCAAGCTTTAGATGAATTCTTTGATAAAATGGGTAAGTATTCAATGGTCATCATTCTTGCAAGCGCTATATTCTGTCTCGTTTTACACCACGTTTGATGGGCTCTGTAAATGGCCGAAACCTCAGCAAACTACTAACTGCCTCATTATATGGGATCTTCTGTGTTCAGTGCTTAAAAGGCAAGCCGCCCTTTTTTAGGTTACATTCTGCTGTTTTGATTCACGTGCCACAATCAGCACATGAGTTTACCTTTAAGCATATTTGATGTCCAACCAAAATGAGTATTATCTTTCAGTTTAACCATAAAGATTCTGCAACTACAGTCTTTGAGATGCTTTGGTGGTATTTGATAAAGGATTATAATAATTATTACTATAATTTCATAGCTCATAATTATAAGTTACATAAAATATTACTATTTCCATTTATGAATGTGTCTTTGTTATCCTTTCAATAGATGACCCTACCATTATATTAAAGAAGCAAGGAAATGAAAATATATCGGTAAGTGAGCTTAACGTCTCTTTGGTGTAAGCTCAGAAACAAGTTGAGTGTGGTGTTTTAAAAATGTGCAAAAGTGAATAGAGATGTGCATCTCTTGGTTTATTTTACATCATCATCCTTCACACCTGATTAGAGATTTGCTCTTTTGTTTCATTGCCTCCTGCCCCCCGCCCCCCCCCCTTTTCTTTAAGGCATTTGAAGACTGTGTACCATTTTTCCTAAACTTCTGACAGTAAAATACTTGTTTAGGGTTTTGTCTTTAGTTAAAACACAAACCAACAAGATACCTTTTAGATTATGAGTATTTCACGCAGATGAAGAAGTTGTAGTGAAAGCTGATGAGGGTACAGTGATGTGCTGTATCACCTCTTTTGGATGGGGAAAATAAGGCAAATAAGGTGCATGGGAATAGCATTTACATATTACTTGATAACAGCAGTTTGGTATTAACTTTAAAAAAAGTCTCTCTAAAAGTATCATCGGGGAATTAAAAAAAAAAAAACTGTGCACGATTTAGAGAGACTCTTACTAACTGCTGTATCTGCATATTTACCATGACAACCGAATCTGAAGTGTGATTCTTCCCTGAGTGTGCTTTATTTGAATCTGCATAATTTTGGCCACTAACTGTACTGTGCATTTTACAGTCCAAAGCAACAAATTGGAAGGTAGTGTAACCCAGCTTTACCTTCAGATGTCATTAAATTGTAAGGCTAGGAATTTGACATTTGTTTTGCTAAAAAGCAAAGTAAATTTGAAGTGAGTTAGACATATTTTACGTTTGTTCATTACAATTTATAGATGCTTTTCAGATTCAACCCATAAGTCTTAAACTGTACATCATTCTGAATCACTTTTTGATTAGTATCTTAATTAAAATCCATTCTAATTTGCAGAAATATGTTATGTATTTTGGTTAATTATGTGTTTGAGTCACTCTCATTTAAAATCATTCTAGCCTGCAGATAAATTTATCTGTACAAACCAAGATTTACTTTTGATACAGAATAAATCTTTAGAGTTAAGTAATTAATATATAACTTAATAAGATGTGAAATACTTTGCTTTTTTTTGTTTCACGAATTGGAAATCCAATAATGAAATGAAAGCCCTTAGAATAAAACACCTTCTGTTTCAATGTTACTTATATCCAAAAATAAACTGTTAGTAAGTTACTGTTAGTAGAGTTATGTTAATCTATAATCACAATCCTATTAAAAAGTGAAGATGCATATTAGTTAATTCATCACTGCATATCTTAGAAAATTGAAGCGACCAGAACATTTGACAGGCCTCTTTGCTTCTTGTTCCCCACACAAAACTGCTTTGTGTCACAGCTGCTTAAATATGCAATTTCAGCTGTAAGTAATGAGTAAGCATCTGAAATACTAAAATGATAGAATATTCTGTTTTTTAAAATCTGTGCGTTTAAAGAGGAAAATCATGAAAAGGAACAAAATGGATAAAGTCTTGCAAAGCTCTGTTTCTTTTTGTGTTTTGCAGCTGGGGATGGGGATTGCATGCTTAACCTTGTAAGTCTTGCTGGTCAAACCAGAATGAGGATTTTAATCTGAAACTCCTTAAAATTTACATACTGGTTTTGGAAATGCATCATAATTTTATTCTAATCAAAACAACAGTGACTTTATTTTTTCTGTTTCAGACTAATGGTATCAAAGTTAAAAACAAAAACAGGAAGAAGAACTCAAAAGACTTAAAGGTCAGTAACTGTTTAGCTGCTTACTACAGGTAGCTTTTTTTTTTTTTTTTTTTTTTTNGCTGACATTCAGGTATATGAGGCTGTTTTCAAGAATGAGTCTCCACAACATATTTAGGAAGTAATTTTTCCTGAAGTAGAATAATGCTGTTAAGACTCTATTAGTACAGTTTGTTTTTTTTTTTTAATATGGATTTGTCAATATAAAAGGTATTTCTAAACTTGAAAAAAAAAATTGTTTATGAATAACTTTGACTCTGACTGTATACCAATACTTTCAGTCTACCCGCTATCTTAATTCTAAATGACTCTTGATCTTAATTTGTCATATGGGAAAATGTGGATATAGTACACTGACTGCACTAGTAATTAATACTTTATGCTGTATTTCATTTTACACTGACAAATAGCAAATTTGGAGGACGCTTTACCAGTCATTTTGAGAGAGGAAAATGTGCCCTTACACCTCATGAAATAGATCTGAAATTACACGTTTAACTCTTTTCTGATAGTTTTTATGGGCATATCAGTGACTGAAGATGCAAGAGTTCCATTTATTGCTCGGAAGAATGTTATTAGTTGTTCAGTATTTTATAGATTTTGCTAGGAATAACATCCTACCTGAAACTTACTCTGTTTTTCATCCTGCTTTTCTAGGATTTTGCTTTATTGAAAGCTTCAGATAAAATCTTCTTTGTTTCCTCCATGCTTCCACCTTTTTATAATTTTACTAGAATTTCAGGAGTAAACTTAAGATTTTTCCTCTTCTTATCAGCCAGGTTTCTCTTCTTCTGACTTGGATGCATTTATACAAGTCTGTGTATTTCTGAAGTTCTTAAATAATAAAAATTAAAAGCCAATGAAGACACTTGTAATGATGAACATTAGAATAACAGGTATCATATTAAAACCATGTGAAACTAGGGATAACTTAGACTGACCTGTAGTAAAATTATTGAATCTTAAAGGCTCTCAAATGTTAAGGGAGAGATTCCTAGAAAGTCAGTTGGTGCGCAGCCCGGTGGAAAGAAGTTATATAAAAGTCTTAACAAAGTGAAGCTGTACTGTTGTTTGTATTTTAATCCAAACTCAGTGAAAAGTCAGGCACATCTAGGATTTTGATGAAACTGGTAAAAAAGAGAGAGGTTGGGCTGAATATCCCAATTTCTTTTTCCAAAATAAGTTCTGAAGAAGAAATTAATAATTTTAAATTAAGAACTTTCTTGCTATGGGTTAATACTGATAATTGTACTTAAAAGTTTTGCAGTTCATAATATGGCATCTGAACATGATAAAGGTACAGAACAAGGTTCAGTGTAAATAAGTAACACATAGTCTTTACAGTGGATCATTCTGCATATACTTTTGCGAGATTAAAAAAATAATAATCTGTTTTTAATTAGCCTATTTTAGTATTATCCAGTGGAGTTAGTACAGCACCACGAGAAGAAGATAAGATATTTATAGAAGAAAATGCTTTGTAAGTACCATCATGCATCTTTGCTTTTATTGCCCAAACCCCAAAGTGCTTTGCAGGCACCGGAGAAGACAGTCTTAGAAACACCAAATCTGGGTTAACGTATAAGCGTTTTTGATATGAGCTTGTACAGAGCCATTGCTTCTCTGCTTCTAGGACAGGTGTAAGGTGAACTAGAATTTTAAAGTTCTTAACAGTGTAGGAAGTAACCAAATGGTTGCCAGGCTGCAGCCCAATACACCTGCTAGGCCAAGAGCTATTCTTTCAAGTAAGATCTTACTTGCTTTGTGTTCCATTTTAATGTACCAAGAAATTAGTAGATAAATTTGTATGTACTTCATCAGTCACAACTGAACTTTGCCATCCACACCATATCAAGTAAATTGTGATGTTGAATTGAGGTAATCTGTAGTGCGTTACTCAGAATTTGTGTGTTAATCAGGAGTCAAACTCTTGTATTCTGAGCCCAGTTTTGCTCTTGCTTATAGATGTGAAAGCTGCTAGCAAGAGCTAAGCCTTATTCTTATTAGCTAGTGCCAGGCCAATTAGTAAGTTCAGCAGTTAAGTATTTTGGGGTAGTGTTTATTCTGCTTGTTAGAAAAATGTTTGCTATTTGGGTATGTTTTTAGCACTATGTAGTTACTATACAGTATACTGTTCACAGAATGTGCGAAAAATACAATTCTTTTTGGAGATAACAGTTATGGTTCATATGCAGTATTTATTTATTTCTTCCATCTCTCTCTCTTTTTTTTTTTTAATGCTACAGAGATTTTACAAACTTTAATGAACCATTTGTAATCCCAGAATATCTTCGGGGGCAACTAGAGGAATTTGAAGCTCTCCGTGATGTTTCAAATAGTAACAGCTATGAAAGACTTTTGGATAATATCCCAGATCAAACCTGTGAGAGCTTATATGAGTATGTATGCATTTCTGTGCTTAGTTTAAAATGTTTAATATTACTTCATAATTGTTATAACATACTGTATTAAGTCTGGTATTTGAGTCCTGGTGGTCTAGTATATGTATAGTCCATAAAGGTATGTACTAACACTTTTAAATAGTTGCATGTTTTTAATAAGATGTGGACAAGCAAGAATATTACAGAAAAAAATTTGTGCTTAGCTAAAACGCCATCTTCCAAAAGATTGTTCTTCAGTAGTTGTAGAGGTTCTTTGCTACTAAGTGTTATTGTGAAAATACAATGTGTGGAATACGATTTTAGAGTTACATGAAAAAAACTTTGATTAATAATGACAGCTCTTTTTTTTTTTTTAAGATATTTCTCTCAAATCTTGGATGCACATGGCCCTATGGAAATTAATAATAAATTACTAGTTGGGGAATATGAACATTTCCCTGAAGAAGCTCGAAAGATTGTAGAAGATGAAGGTGGTCTGAAATCTTTTCTTCTGAAATCCCTTCGTTTCATTATGGTGGATAATCTTATTGGTTTAAGAAAGCACGCAGTTCTTTTTAAAGAAAATCCAAACAGAAATGAGACTGGAGGTAATGAAGAAGAAAATTATGTAGTTTGTGATGTGCAAGAAAATTCTTCCCAGATCAAGCTACAGTTAAATCCAGCTGCTAAGGAATTCAAACCACTGTCTTATCCTAAGCAGCCCCATATATCAACATCTACTGACTTAACAGTAGCAAGTTATGAGACTCCACAATATTTGCCCTGGTCTTTTCCTACTTCATGTGAATCCGTGCATTCTTTGCATAGTCAGAAGATTGGTACCATAGAAAATGAGTCGTCATTTTCAAACATTTTAGTAAAGTGCTTTGATTCTCAAAATCCTGGTATATTTTTGCCTCAGACTTCCTGGGGTTATCAATATGGAAGAATATTGCCAGTGCCTTCTCAAATGCCTTTTATGTCAAATGTTACCGAGCAACCTCGTTATATTTATGCTGATAATGTAGCTCATCAGGATAATGACAAATCAGCAATTTCAGACAGAAAATACGACTTCAGCAGTTTTATACCAACTGAAATAGAAACCTATGAAGGCCCTCAGTGCCAACCAGAGAACTCGGATGACACATTTTGTGAAGACAATTCTGCTGTTGCAAATAGTACAAATGAAGCTGAACATGGTATACAGTTTATTAAGACAGAAAAAGAAAGCAGAGATATACCTCTAATGAAAACCAATCCTCATACAAGGATGATAGCTGTTCAGGTAAGAAATTAAAATGGAACAGTTATTTGAGAGCTTTTAGTTGATAAATGACAGTGCTAAGCACTGGAAAGTGCAACTCTTTTTTGAATGATTTCTTTATGACTTCCCAAAGGGTCAAATGTTGTATAAAGTTTCAAGAACAAATATTCAAGTAATACTTTCAGCCACTCAAATGTAAGGGATCTTATGTAAGTAGTATTTAGCATTCTCTAGTACTTATCTTCCACAAAAAGGCCACAGGTTGGAAGATACTGAGATGTTTATCAGACTGGGAACTTCCTTAAAACTTGCAGTTTAAGTTGCTGATGCTTTCTACAACTACTTTTGTTTTTAATTTGTAATAATTCTGTAAAGAGATGGTCACTGGATTTTGTTCTGCCTGAAATTTTTGCAGATTTTTTGACCCAGGATCAAAGGCGGGAACTGGTGCATATCACTTTAAACTTCCTTAACCTTCCATAATTTTTGTTTCTGTAATTAGTTCAGTTACTTGTTTTAACTTTCACAATATTTGAGGATTTAGATAGTTTGTACAGTCTAACAATTGCTGGCTGATGCTTCTCTTGTGGTGTTACAGTGGCAGCCCAGAAGGCAGGGCAAGCCTCCCTCATGTTTTCCTTTTCCCTCCTGATGTAAAAAAAAAAAACAAACTGAAAGTTTTGTCCTACAGGCTGAGAAAGCATTGCCAAACACCCTGAAAGGGGCAGAGCATGCAGCTGAACAGAAGAGGGGCTGGAGCATTCACCCTTTAATGGTACCCCAGAGTTAGATCAGCATACACCACTCATGAAAACACACTTCAAGTAACAGAGGGAGACAATGGTCACATCCACATTTGTTACAGAAAATATTTTGGATTAAGATGCCGGGTTTTCAGAGTTACAGATATGGCAGTTTCACACATCCATTTGTAAGAGATTATCCAACATGCTAGAGGGACTGCCAGGGAGGAGTTCCTCATCTTCATTTTTTTCTTGTCATTAAGGAATGAGTAGCTTTTTATAGCTATGAGATATAGTCATCTTTTTTATTACTGCTTTCTAAATTAGGAAAATGTTAATGTGGTTTGTTTTTTTTTTTTTTTCCAAACTTGTTTTGAGTACAAAACTTTTCTTCGCCTTAAATCTTTCCTGAGCAGTGGCTGAAAGTTAGTTTCCCATCAGTTTTGGCAGATGAATTTCATCACATGGCTGACTGGGCTTTTAAAATGCTATTTCTGTTTGGTTCTTGAACACATGCATCAAAAAGATAACAGAAGAGGCAACAGTTTTCAATTTAGTGAATTCTGGTTACCAGAGATCAGAAGAGTGTTAGGCAACACATACATTTGCGTTTGCAAAAGTGCGGTAGAGCAAGGGATTTAACATTATCTGAATATGATTTTTTAATAGCCTATTAGAAAGGTAACATCATAAACTGGATCTTTAATATGTTGCCTGATTAGATTTTAAACCTCAGGTCTTTCAGTAAGTCCTTGATGGGTGGTATTAGAGGAAAACAAGCAGGGACTCTGAAGGTCCTTGAGTTTAGTCCCTTCTGAGTAGAGACACTTATGTAGTACATCTTGAGTTTAGGAGGAGCCACAAAACACAACTCATCAGCGAGCTGTCAGACACTGGTTTTGCAGGTTTTAAGTTTTCAGACATTGAGAACACAGCTGTGTTTAAAGACTCTGAGAACTGTTCTGAATATAAATGCTTCATGGTCAATTAAACTAGGGAAAGATCACAACAAAAAAATGCTTTCATTATAGATTGAAGTTCATTTCAGAAACACTTGCATTATTTCTTTTTACATTGTAGATAGACGTACTTCATAAAGTAGTTGGATTTGTAAAATTATAGGTTAGGTACAAAAGCTCCAAAACAGAGCTGACTTACTGTTATAAACTGGAAAGCTTTTTAAGCAACTAATAATTCTTTGTATTCTAGGTAAATCATGAAGTAGCTGATAGGGAAACTAATACCTTGCCTTTTCATCCATTTGAAATGCAACAAGTAAGTTATCTGCGTATTTGTTTATATTTCTCATGAAGAAGGTTAAAGGAATGCCCAGAAATTTAGTAGTGAAAAGATAAAGGTGCTCTGCAAATGACATATCTTAACAGATCTTTTTTATTTTGGTTTGTTTGGGGGGTGTGTGTGTGGCTCGCGGTTTGGTGTTTTGGGTTTTGTTTTTTGTTGGTTTTTGGGGTTCTGCCCCCACCCCTTCTTCAGGTTGGGCTGTATTCTGTGGTGGTGTTCTTGGAAACTTCACATGGGCCCACAAAAGGAGGTTTTGGAGCTTTGTTCTGTAGCTATTCCGGTGTTGGAGTGTGTTTTGGGGAAATTTAGTATTTCCTCTCCAAAAATCTTGAGGTTTGATTTAAATACTCTGTTTGGGCATATAGACATCTCAGACTGAGGTCAATGGCAGTCTTGTGTCTGTACAGGGAGATAAAAGTGAGAAAACGTGGCCTTTGACATCATATTCCCTTCATGGTCAGACATGAATGTTCGTTTCCTGAGCTGGATTGAAACTTTTATACAACTTTCTCTTAAACTACTCCTCACCAAACCAACAAGCGAACAAAAAAACCCTACTCCAACCAAAGACTTTGAATCTCAACTGACAGCAACTGTTCCTTTTAGACGTCATGAATGTTTGCTGACCTGTGGTAACAGATATTAGATAGTTTTTTATAACATTTGTTTTCAGGGAGATATTCTACGTATGGAAAAAGAGCATCAGGTGTTAAAAGAACAACTTAAAGAAGCACAAGAAAAATATGACCAGTTACAAAGCCGAAGCTCAGAGGAAATCAGTGTTTTAAAAGACCTCCTAAAAAAAAGTGTTGAAGAGACAGAGGTAATGTTTTTATTCATGCAACAGTGGCACAATCTGCAGTAGCTCACAAGAGTGGCTATAATTGATCAACAGTATTTTTGAAACTTGACTGTTAGTCCTCATTGCTGTGAAGTCTAACTCAGCAAACCTCACAATCTTTGTGTGTCATCTTCTTTCGAACACACTTAAACACATAGGATATTGGATGCTTCCATCTAGTGGATATGTATTGGTTCTGATTCAACCCGAGAACAAAAAAAGCACAACGCTGCTGACTCTTTCCTTCTTCTTGATTTGTTGGGTTTGCTAACAGGCTTTATTTCCTTGAAAATGTTTGCAAGCAAGTGGAGTAGTCCCCAAACAACACTATGAGCCTATTATCACTTTGACTGGATTAATTTTATAGTTAAAGCTGTAGATGCTTTATGTATACAGGCTACCCATTTGTCTACATGAAAAGGAATTTTTTTCATTTAAAACCAAAGTAATTCAGGTGAAACCAAAGCCATCTCTCCCCATCCCCTCTCTTTAATCTTTAGTAAGATGGGGCCTGTCATTCAATCTCAGTTTAATATACCTTTTCCTTTCAGTGGTTTGTTGGAGTAAACTCAAGTACTGCAGCTTGGGAGCTCCTGAATTCTAGATTTAGCATTGGCTGCAAGTAGCCTGGCAAACTTTCATCTAAGGGCTGATGGAGTCTCACATCTGGGGTTTTTTTGTGTGTGTGTGAATATTTGGTAAAAATGTGAGCTCAAAGTTCTGAGCTCAAAGTATGGCTGTATGCAGGGTGGATGAACTTTTCCATGGGCATCGTAGGCACTTTTTTAAAAATATTTTTTATATTTCCTGATGATTCATTGACGCTACTTCATTTTTTTAAGCAGTTATGGCAGCCATAAGACTCACTGCTGTTTTGCTCTGTTATGATTTGTAACTTCCCGGTTGTTAGTACTGATATAACATTGTCAGTACTGATTTTGAGCTGGATTTTGAGTTGGATTTCAGTATGTATTTGTATGTGACACTGTGGAACTGGGTTTCTTCTTTTAGCTGACTGCAAAACAGGGTTGCAAGTATTCTGTATCCATGTAAATCAGACCTGCAGATCATCGTGGGAAAGCATTTATATGTTGCCCATGCTAAACACCTGAGCTAACAGTAAATTAAGCACTAGTAAAACTCTGATACTGTAATTTTCATTGTCTTAGCTTTTGATCATGTGTCAGCAATCTGCTCTAACTTGCATTTGAATAAAATAGTACCTTCAGAAATAACATCTTATTTTTTGCTTTTAGGTATCAAAGAATGAGCTGGACTGGCTTCATCAAGACTTAGAAGTCAAAGTGAAAAAATGGCAACAGGAGAAAAAAGAAAATCAAGATAACTTAAAAGCACTAAGGAACACAGCTAAAAAGCATACAGATACCAATGATAGGTACTAATTTTATATACAGATTTACATTACTTTCCCTTTGCTTGATTTTTTTTTAAGCAGCAGTAAGTACAGTTATTTCTGATAGACTATGATAAGTTTCAGTATCTATTGATTCCAAGATATATGCAGAGTGAAAACGCAAACTTGTTGCCCTGATTATGTCATTCTGAAATGAGTTAAATGCAATTCTTGGATTAGAGCTACTGTTAATAGGATCTACATAAAGCATTATTTAACCTAATTAACAAATACTACTCCTCCACTATTTAAGATTTTCCCATGTTTTCCAGAATCCTTTCGAACTGCACTGCTTTTTCACTTTTGTCCTTCATGATTTACCATTGCTTTCTCAGTGTGCTCCCTCTACTGCATTATGATTAGTTTTAATTTTCATTTCCATTTTCATTCTTCCTTCTTCTGTTATACAATCAGCCCAACCAAACTCTGCTCTGCATCTATTTTTCTTACACACTTTTTGTCTGTTCTGCCATATAGCCTATCTGACTGTCATCCAAGGACGCATGTTCTTCTAGTCCTGTCGCTCATTTCTCAGATTCAAGTAAAACTGCAGGAACCACATAACTGCATGTATCTATGGTGGGGTTTTTTTACCTGTCCTTCACCCTAAAAGAGAAGTCTGGAGGGCTTTCCATGGAACTTAAATCAATAATATCAATCTATGGATCCCATCATGACCCTGTGTGCAGTAAACCCAGCTGTTCCCCTGGCAATGAGCTCTCCTGGCTATGGAGGAGCAAGAATCAACTTCAGTCAACTTCTACCATAGTCAACAAGCATCCATGAGAACACATCACTGACGTACTGAAAAATAAACTGTGTGTCATTGGATGAAGTATTATCGGTAGCTTTTCCCGAAACATTCTAAACACTTTAGAAATCCTTAAGTAACCTAATCATTGTCTGTGTAGCCAGCTAGATCTTGTATCACAGTGATAGGCTGAATATGTACATGTCTGCTTTCTTATTTTGATTTTTTTACAAGTTACAGGTAAACATTTAAAATAGCTTCTAGATAACCAATAAAACTGACTGACTTAGCAATAACTTTTCTAATCAGATGTGGTAAATCCTACTGTATTTATAATGTTCTTTCTCAGTTTACAGACCTGAGAAGATTTCTGTCCTTGAATGCTGTTGTAGTATCGTTAGTCTGAGTAGCTTGGGCCAAATGTCTCTTGAAAAATCATTGGCCTGCTTTTATATTAGTTACTGCTTCATTAGGAATATGTTAAATGCACTTATATATTAAACACCATACAAAACATACAATTGTCTCTGCTGCATAATTGGCACTATGGTTATAGAGGAACGTGTCACCTATTTGCTTGTGAACATTTTTCAGAACAAGCTTAATAAATGTTTTATTACTCTAGGTATTTGAAGACCATTGATGAGAAGGAAAAGCAATATAACATATATTTAAATACATATCTTGAGACCAGGTAAAACTTGTACCTTTCAGCAATATTTACATTTTTCTACTAACTTGTCATTATTGGAGTTGTCTGCTTCACATTGGGTGGAGGTTTAGAAAAAATAAGCACTTTAACCTATATCTCTTATTCTCGGTTTACTTTTACCTATAATAAGTATTATTTTTTTTTATTGTAGATATTTAGAATAATAAAAGTCTGGGTTTTCAAAATACTTATACATTTCCCTTGGTTATATGATATTGTGTTCTAGAACACGTTAGAAGTTGGGTGTGGTACAGACATACTGAACTGTTGTATGTAGCTTTGGATCTTCATACACTTATAGTCCTAAATGTATATAAGGTTATCTAAACATTTTCTAAAAGTTATTCATATGCACATAATATAAAGTCAAGGATTAATTTATACATACATTCTTTATATATGTGATCAGGCTCAGAACAATAATACTTGCATGACTGCAGTAGTCAAACTCCTATAAGCTTTTTAGGTTGCACAGTGAAATGTGGTTAAGGAATCCCAAGGTTGTGTCCGTGGAGCCAGCAGTATGGCTACACGAGCAGGATACTCTACCTGAAGGCACAAGCTGTACAATATAAATGGAGATGCGTGGTTCCAAAGAAGAGAGAAGTAATAGCTGTAGAAAACCTCTAAAATGCCATAAATTTTGAATACTACTCTGTTGTAAATGTTACTCAAGTATTTGACTTCTTTTTATTTCACAGTAATAAACTTGCTAATGAGAAAGTAAAATTGGAAGAGCTTATAAAAAAGAGTCAAGATGACTGCCAAGAGTGTTTGAAAAGAGCTGTTAAAGCAGAGGTACAAACAAAAAAATCTTAAAATGCTTTTGCTAGAGCTTGGATCGTTTGTGCTGATAGTAGGTGGGGAACATAACTGGTGAAGTCTTATCTAACAGTGTACTGTTTCAATAGTATCTAAAACTTTTCATAAGCATGTATCAAAAGTGTTACTCAAATATTGGCAAGTGCTATTCATGATGTTATCCTACAAAACTTTTCAGGTCATGAAGGCACATTATTATTATTGACCAGTATTAAAAGTGCACAGAATTTAGGGCATGTAGTGTTGCCCCAACCAAAATTCAACTAGTATTTCAGTTTCATACTTATCCTTGTTATCTATTAGTAACAATTAACCATAGGAACATAAAAAAATTCCTTGCTAAAAGTCATGGTTTGTGAATATATAGCTACTGCTTTATCAGGTAGAATCAGAATGCAACAACTGACATGTATTTCACTGAAAGGAGAGGAGTACTGATAAATACCAAGATTTTTTCTAAACCAGTATGTTTTATACTAGAAATGCTTTGAATTTCGTGAACAATTCTCCCTTCTGAAGAAGGGCTTGAAGGCTGTCTTATCTGCAGTAGGATTTTATAAAAAGATTAGATTGTTGTTCCACATTAGTCTTCAACCGTGCAGTATTTAAAAAGCTGCCTTAATCACTTAAGTGTGTGTGTACATATTTTTTTTTTATATATATATAGGATAAGTTACAAATGGAACAGTAGTGGAAGCTTTCTACTGTCAGTTGAAGTGAATGTAGCCTTTTTATCCTCCTGAAGGCCTGCCAGGGCTGTTAATTCCACTTGAAATTCCTCACTGTAGGAACTCTGTGTGCGTGTTGTACTCCGTATCAAACTATTGTTTCAGATACTAAAATCTGTTTTGAGGTTTTATTTCTTGTGCTTTTACTGCACTTTTTTCTTTTTTTTTTTACACAGTTATGTTTTGTTACAGATATCAGTTCTCAAAAACTGGAAGGAGACTGAAGTATGCAAGCTAAATGGCATGGCTGCCAATGCAGAAGCAAATCTCAAGATGCTGAAGTCATTGAGCAGGTATAGAGAGTTTACACCAAAAATTTCAGTTCTACTCATTGCTAAATACAAATAACTAGTAAATGTTTAATCATGATCATTTAACTAGATAAGTCAGTTTTGCTCACATAGAGGTGCTAGCCTGAAAGGTGCGTAGAAATCTAATAGTTAAATGTGGCTTTCCTGAAGATGAATTTCTTCTTAGTCTTAAATTACCAAGATGTGTAATACTTAAGCAGGAGCAAACTTTTTGTCTTATTCTTTCTTAGCCAGGGAAGATCAGGCTACTGGGAACATTCCAGTTATTCCTGCATAGTATCAGTGGGAAAGGGCTGCAATGTAAATAGAAAAGAGTGCAACAAAACTGCTGGGCATGCAACAACATTGTTTTCTTCCCTACAAGGAACTAATTTAGCCCTTGGTGTTACCTTTTTAAAAACTTACAACATCTTCCCTTTCCGTGTGTTTATGTTACTGCAAAATACTGATTTACATTTGAGGAGTCAACTTCTAAGATCGGATAGGATCTAAGTACCAGTAATTCAACCGATTTTAACTTAAAATTGCTTGAAGTCTTTGACTGTGATTTAGTTGGTAGGGGAAGGAACTGCTGTAGTAAAACCATTGGTGTTAAACAAAAATAATGGGAATGTTGGATTTTAACTGATAATCTTGAATACTTCAGCAGCTCAGCTTCAGCAGCACCTAAGTTGAAGTCACAGATTGATTCTTGGGAAATATTTATTTCAAATGTAAAGAAACGACTGGAAAAAGTAGAGGTAAGCCTTAATTTCTCTTAATAAGTTCTAAGTTAAACTTTGGAAATGAAACCAGAATAAATACCTTAAATAATTTTGCATTCCTTTTTTAAAACACCAGCAGCTTGTCCTCCAAATACTGAACTGCATTTTCTTTAATAACAGAAGAAAGATACAGTTTTAAGTCCAAATTACTTAACTATAGTTAAGTTACAGTGAGTATCTTCAATTTTATAAATGCAAAGATGTGTCCTTTATACACTTGCTTCAAAATTGTGTCCCACATTAACAAGTCTAGTCTCTTGGTTCTTTTGTATTTTTTGAGCTTTAGAAATCCATGCAACTTCTTTAAAAACAAACGAAAACTCTCTGAAAAGTTAAGATGTAAAATGTCTAGGCTGAGTTTTCAGCCTTACGTCTTCATTTGAAAGGCCTGGTATCTTTGGTGTTTTGCAAAAAAAGTAGTCGTGTTAATGCCATTTTAAATAAGGAGTAAGCTTCAGTTAATGCTGATGTGGAGGATAATTTGTTTTCTTTATATAGACTGAGTATGAAGAAAAAATTCAGATGGTGAAAAATGGTGCACAGAACTGCCTTACTAAAATGGAAACTGTGGATCTTCCTTCTCCTCCCAACGTCTTAGTATGTATCTTATCTTTGATAGCGGGTTGCTAAGAAGTTCTTTAAGTTTCCATTGGTATGGCTATCCGTTATAGGACATGTACGTAAAGAACTTGAATATATAGCCTTGAAGACAAAATGATCTGGCTCTCCATATGTCCAGGTACTGTTCAAAAGTCCTTTGAGAGGCTTAAGATGTTTAACTTTAAAATGCTTCATGTTCTGTCTGGATTGAGACGAAGATTTTTGCATATTGTGACTTTCCTATAGCACCAAAATCCATAGGGACAAGGCCCCATTACACCAACATGTGTAACTGATTACGAATACCGAAATCAACTTCCAGTCATATCTGTTATGAACTAGATGGAGTATAGCCATTTATGGAAATTAATCTGTAATGACTACATCCCAGATAAATACTATTTAAAACCACTTTCTCATGGGCCAACAGTTCCACAGATGCTTTGCTCAAATCATGTCAGTTACTTCTGAACCCTGTGACTGTTCCTGGTGCAAGGACGAGGTCAGTATGCCAATGCTCCTTGAACTGTTCATCAGCGCAGTGGTGGGAAGACACGTGACAGTGATAAAACTACTTACAGTCAAGCTAGCTGCAGCAGCGGCGCAACCAACCTATGTGCTGCCATTCACCGACGGTGAAATTGAAACCATGGCACAGAGCTGATACCCAGTCCTGACGACAAATAGCATTCAGAAACCACTGGACCTGGGACAGTTTGGAGTGAGGAAGAAGGGGTTTAGTCATCTCTCAAAATGGGGGAGGTAATTCACCCAGTAAGTAAAACACAGTCATAGTGCACACACAAATGAAATCCCTGAATCCCACAAAACTTTTTAATATATATTCTCTGCAGAAAGTCACATTTTTTTCTTTTGTTTGTTTGTGGTATAACTTAGATTCAGGGGTCTGTTCTAATACTCTATATTTCTGATTGCTACTACAGTTTTTCTGGACTTATACAAGTAATAGTTACGCTCTCCTGCATACCTTTTCTTCCCCACTTATTTCTAGGTATCTCCTTTCTATTTATTGTACGAAACTCTTAAGAATATGTAGATAACTTGGTTACCAGCCTTAGGTTACCATCAATTTACAGGTTGGGAAAGAGTGATTTTTTTTTTTGAGCCTCTTGTTCTGCATTCGGTATCTATTTTTACTGCAGTAATACCAGAATAACCTTTTAGAAGAGAGATCTGTGATTCTTCCAGCTTTGAGAGGACTTTAATAGGCAAATAGTGAGCCCAAATGAAAAAGACTTGATGAAAGCCCTTTTTCTCCCTGTTTAATTCTGTTAATTAATTGAACGCCTTTATAGAGAAGGTAAAATATCGTTTCAAAAAGGTGTTAAACTAAAAAACACAGAACAAAGAACCAGCAGGTTTGACTATGAAGAAATGTAGAATTTTAGGTCTGCGTGTTAGAAAGCAACCTTCCTAGAGCAGTCAAGTGCTGAAACAAATACCAGTCACGGGGTCAAACAACAGAACTTATTTTAAGGAGTTCTTTCCATTTATGGAAAAGAGTCGTTAGTGCAAAAAGAAGTCTGATGACTATAGCTGGCACATGTTTCTGTTTAAAAAAAAAATTACACTGCATTATGTATGGATTCCATAATCCATTAAAAGCAGTGAATTTTGTATTTTCAGATTGATGGCACTTATTTAAAGCAGTCACGTGTCTACCACCAACTTTAAGCTATACTTCTGTACAACTTAGAGCTGTCCAACAGCCGTGCATTTTTTTTAGCAAAGCAAGAGTAAGTTAAAGGAACAGTTTGCATATGTGCTGTCCTATTTAATCCTGTTTCAAACAGGTTGTCTATAGTAGTACATATTAAAGAGCACCTTTGTGCAATATTTTTACCTAGGTAAAGCAAATTAAGATAAATTGGTAGAACCCTGCAGTTCCTTAGCATGACCGAATGCGTCATAATTCATGCTGCAAAAGCTTGAGAGTCCTGCTCAATTTATTTTAATGACTCTTTTTCCTGTGAAACCTGTTTATTTCCTAGGCAAAACAAGGCAGACCTCCCATCGGTGATCCAGCCGTTGTCATGTATTCCTCTGCACCTGCACATCCTAATTTACTTCCTGCATTTTCAAGTTCTGAAGATCCAGGTCCAGGTCCTTCATTTAATGCACAGGCTGGAGTTAAGCCAGCATATGCAAATTCTAAGTCTTGTTCTGCAAGTGGTGGGTCACTGAAAACACACTCCAAACCTCTGGAATGTTCATATTCTGATAAAGTTTCAGCAAGTTGCCCGTCAGGGATTTCTGGAAGTAATACTCAGAATGTCCAGCCAAACCAGAACCACCGAGATGACTCAGCTATACAACAAAGGCCTTCTGGACTTCCAAACAACAAAACGCTTCCAAAAATATTTGAAAACATTATTGCGCGTCTACAGAGTATATTCCCAGACTATAGCAGGTTTGTTTTTTAATGCATGTAATGTTATGCTGGATAACAGGAGTTCTGAACATCCAATGATAAAATACAAAAACAATTGCTTTCATAGTAGTTCATGAGAACAGTAATATTAGTTGTTCCCCTCCCTCCCCTCCCATTCAGAGACTTTCCTTAAGGGAATAGGCCTACGGTGTTGGCTTATGTGTTTTGGTTTTTTTTTCCAATTAGAACCACCAGTAAATATAATAATAATAATAATAAATTTTATTGTTTGGGTTTTTTTGCGATTCAGATAGCTAGATCCTAGTTTATTCAGAGGTATTGGAAGCAGGTGTTTGCTACAGTTCATTTGCACTGTTAGTATCTTTTAAAGCATCTACTGCTATGAATCAAACATGGAAGCTACAGCGTTCTCTAATGTTGATCATGGCCATAGTATTGCCAGTCAGTAATCGTGTCTTTCTGCTTTTTCCCTTCAGTTCAGACTTCATTAGCTTCATAAAAGACGTACAAAGAAGAAATGGGAATACATTGTCAGGTTTGAGCTTCGATGAAATTCTAAGCAGAGTAACAGAACTCATTCTGGACCAGCAAAATAAGGTACTGTGGTGTATGTAGTTGCTGCCTTTTCTGCTGTGCATCTCTGACAGAGCAAACAGTGCATCACAGTTCGGGAAAGAATGCAAACTTTCCTCTGCTGTCAAGCTCTGAAATACAAACTTACTCAGAATTCTTTTCCAATACCTGTCCAGGCACCAACTTCAACAGGGAGACCTGTGACGTCAGTGGCCTCTGCTTCACCAGTGCAGACTGGAACTCGGCGTCAGGAAGTACCTGCAGGAGAAAATGTGCCCAGCCCGCCCAAGGCAAGACCCATGCATAAAAACACCTCGAGTAAAAGTCCATCTCAGCCAAATCTCCAGCCCTGGGGAAATGTTGGAGCAACACCTAAATCTAAATGGAAAAAACTAGACTATACAGTAAGTTCTTCACTGCTTCAATGAATGTGAAGTGATTGGCATGTACTTCATGTAAGACATGAAATAATCAAAGTATTGCTGAAAAAAATAACTGACTTGTTCATTTTGTGTACAACAGCTTAAATCTACTTGGTGAAAATTATTAACATTATTAACTTATTAGAATTTGCTGATCAGTTGTTGCTAGCTTTCAAATAACTTAACATTTTATATATAGGCCTCCAGTGATGATCCTTGTACAATATGTCATGATGAACTAAGCAGAGACTCATGTGAACTAGAATGCGGGCATCATTTTCACAGAGAAGTAAGGATTTTTGTTCTTAGCACTCAGATGCAAACGTTTACAAACTCTGTTCAGCTATGCTATCATTCCTCTTTCTAAAAGTAACCCTCCTCCCCCTTACCCTTCAGTGCTTAAAGAACAGTGCACAGTTCTTTTTCGCATACTTTGTACACCAAGGCTTGCTATATATGCCCTCTTACTGTGTCAGAAAGTTTACAGTTTTGGATTTTGAACTAAAATGATAATTCACTATAAACCCTGCATTTGCTGCCTGATAGCAGTTGCACATGTAACTGTATGTAGTGAGAAAATCAGAATTATGTTAGAATAACTTGGTACTTCTGTCCATGATCTTTTCCCACTACCTTACTTGTTATTGCAGAGTAGGTGCAAATGTAAATTGATCAGCACGGCGTCAGAATTGGAGAACAGTTTTCTAACGGCAAATTTCATAAACCTAGTAACGTTGGAAAAATTGCTTACCTATTAGTGACAATTATTAAGCTGAACTCTTTAAACTTTGAAACTTTGTTTCTTCAACATCATCTTCCTATTTTTGCAGTGCATTAGAACATGGCTTAAGCAGCATTCGAGTACCTGCCCTATCTGCCGCGTTCATGCTCTGTTACCTGAAGACTTTCCTGAGCTTCCTGCACGGAACAGATATGCTTAAACCTTGTTTTATGTGAAAACATTATAATAAGATGCAAAGCGGCTGCAGAGTAACCACTGTGCTGAGGAACAGAAACATGATGCCTAGAAAGAGACAGAACATATTGACAATGGTAGTAGAACTCGGACTGATTCAGTATTTAACACTTTTGGCATTAAGCCACGAGACGCTGGTACTGCCACGGCACCTGCAGAATCAAGTTGAACATACTCCAAGATCCAGCACTTTTCCTGGTTGTTGCCTAAATGCATGAAGCCGATGCAGTTCAGAGGCCGGCAGCAGACACAACTTAGCGTAGGGTCTTTTTGGCTACAAGGTATTTAATCATCTACTGCATCTACTTTTCTCAAAGGATGGTGCATAATTCATGCACAGAGGGGACTTCCGTTCAGAGCTTGCACAACACTGAAAATAAATTCTAATATCAAACAAGAAGGTGACCTGAATGACAGACTAGCAGAATTTGGAACAGCCAAGACACTGCCTTCCTCTGGCATAAACTGCAGGATTCAAATTGGACTTGTTGTGATCATTATGAATGCAGTTCATATAATTGCAGCTCCTTTCTCTGCATAACTCCATAGCTAATAATTCAAATTGTTTAAGTAATGACTTTTAGTAATATTTTGAAGCAAGAATTTTTAAGTATTCATGTGATTCTTTCTGTTTGCGTATCATTGAGTTGGAATACCGTGGCTCAATTCTTTAATCTTGAAATACGGTTTGAATTTCCCTCATTGCTGAAGAGTTGATTTGTTTCCATCAGAATTACAGGATTTTTATTTTTGACGAAGCAACGCTGCATCTATATTCTGTGCATGAATGCTCATCAACAGCGTGAGGTGCAGAATACAAACAGCTGAGAGAACAGTTATCCTACTGCTTTAAAAGTCTGGGCTTGCCAGAGTACCTTCGTTGCTATAAAATTTGTCTTCAGTAGCCAAAAGACCAGGACTAGAGCATGTACAGCTTAACCACTCTGAAAATGAAATGTGACTGTTGTTTGGATACAAGCAGTATTAAATTGATTGTATGAGATTAAGTTAGCTAATTCTAGGGATCATTTGCTCCCCCAAGTGAGTATGTACCTCCAGATGACGTTTTAAACTATTCTGTGATTAATCAGTATATTAATTGGCACCTGGATCAAAAATAAAACTACTCCTGCAGCTGATGTGGGTTTTTTGCGTAATATTTTTGCTAAGTCTGATTACTGGTGAGTAATCTACTGTATACTAGAGAGCTAAGGCACCTGGTGCCTGAAGAATCAGATGCTGTGCTGCCTAGCATTACAGCACTTACATCCTTTTCAGCTGCCCTTATTTCCTTGGGCTGGGGGATACATATATATCATCTTCTCAGCTTTTCACAGCAACAGGACACTGTTCCAGAGCAGAGGTATCCTTGACCTGCTAAGCAGTGGCAAAGCAGTCCCACACGTGCCGTATTTGATAGCATTCTCCAAATAGAACGTAAAGTGCCTTGAGGTAAGAAGGGCGAGCTGGCTGTGCAAACAGGTAAGAAAGCAAGCACTTGCTGTTAGTGCATTGAGCTGACATTTACATATGCTTGCTTGCTATCAGCCAGTCTTATTCTTCCTTTTCCCACAGTGCAGACAGTTCCCAGCTAAGCAGGATGGGTTTTGATCTACATTCCTTTTCTCTTCCCTGACTCCCATAAGCTGGAAGGATTTTAGTGATTTCCAGAGAGAGGTCATTCACACCTTTAAAAAGAAGGCCTTAGAGCAGACGATCCCCCGGACCATCACTGCCCCGGGCGAGGAGCGGCTGGGCAGGGTGCAGTGGTGCGCTAAGGGAGCGGATCTGCTCCGGCTGCCAGGCCCCAGGCAGGACGAACGCCACTCCATCTTTCCGAGTAACTTTGACGGTGGGAGGTGACAGCGCTACTTCGAGCAGCAGGTGGCACTCTTGTAACGTCGTTTAGACCAGACAGCGTGGCTTACGTTTTCCAAAAATCATCCTGTGTGATTTCCTGANGAAATAAAAATTTCAGATGTTTATTCCTAAAATACAGATGATACAGAACCAGGGCCAAACCTAGAATTACATTTTCCTGCTTGGCGATGCTGCTGGATAAAGCTGCAGGAAATAATTTTTTGGCAATTTTCTTAATTGTCTTTTCAGGTTGTCATCTTTACACTTATAGTTTATGTAACACTTTATATACTTAGTCTGCCTCCACCCCACATAATAACGTATGGAAAATTCACAATTACAATGAAATTGTGGCTGTTCTGTTTACTTAAAACACCATCAGAATCTACAACCTGTTTGTGTTGGGAAGGTTATTACTTGCTGAAATAGTTTTCTTACTTAGTTCCTTAAAGTATTTGTAACTATACAGCTCAAATGTTTTTACCTTAACTTATTCCTTTCCTGGCATTTACATTTATACTTTAAGGTGAACAAGTGACAATATTGAAAAAAAGAGTGACTTTGGAGTGGTTATTCATATAATGACAAGACATCTCCTAAAGGCACACGGTGCCATAGCATAGAAGTTTTTTAATGCGGTTTTTCCACTGCTTAGCCTCTGCCAAGGGCAGGCCGCACAGGGGGGCTGCAACAGTTGAGGGGTGCTGCTTGACACATGACAGATGTTTTTTTTCACATGAAAACTGAGCTGTAGAAGTCTTATAAAAGGGAAGATGGTATAATGCAAAGAATAAGTATATTCTCAAGCTAAAAACTTTTGGCTGGTCTTTTTCAGTGCTGTTTCACACAAATAGCAAAGACAAAGTAAGGGCATTGTTTTTCTAATCCAGGGGAGAGCCCCAGGAAAAACCACATGCAAAACAACAGCTTTGGTTCTCAGCATTCTTCCAATACAGATTCATATTCCCAATTTGACCAAAATAGACTTGGTGTTATTTCACTTCATTATTCATTTCATATCACTTATTTCACATTCATCTTACAATATTCATCCCACAACACCCAAATTGTTGTAGCACCATTTATTTACACCTTCAAAGACACTGTTCAGTATTATATTACAAGTCCCTTACCCTCCCCCCAGTATATATACACCATGTATAAGAGGACTTACGAGGTTTAAGAGGTCATTAAAGGACTTTGGAACAAGTATAACAAAATGAACTAAGAAGAGAAACTTACTACATATTTCTACAAATTGTAGAAAAATACAGAATCATTCCTTCAGGTTTTGTCTGAGAAAAACTGGGAAAAAAACCATGGTGGTTGAAGTTAGAAAGATACCTGACAAAGCTGTCTGGACAGGTACAGCCACGTCAGCCATCACAAGGCAGGCAAAGTCTTACCAAGATTTACAGAGAACTGAAAGGCACAACAACCAGCAGGAACAAGGAAGTGATGTGTTTTCAGTTAAAGACATGGATAAAATTTCACTTTGCCTCTGAAGAATGTTGTCCTTTTTCAGTAAATCCTTAAGTGATTCTCTTCTGCCTATTTACATCCTGCAGAGCTTCAGTGGGAAGTTCTCTGTGATGAGATGATCGTCGTGCAGGAGGACAACAATGTTAACTTCAAACTCTGGGAGAAGGGAACAAAAAAAATAAAATAAGGAGTTCCATATGACCCTGAATTGTCACAGTAGGACAAGAGGCAGGTGATTCCTGTTCTCAAACACAGCACTTTACAGGGTTCTGACACACTGTTTTCCTATGACAGGGATGAACAAGGTGCTCCAGGCAGATCCTCACCACCGGCACCCCAGACCTGGGGCCACTCCTAGAGAACCCTTGCACGTTCTAGTCTTTGGGGTTCCTCTGGATTAATTTCTGTATCGCTGAGAAACTACCACATGCAGTCTTCTGGACAACAGCCAGAGTTCAGACATCTAAGATTAAAACATTTTTGGAAAGACGCCTCGCATTTAGAAGCATCAAAGTGGAAGAGTTAGGGAACAGATTCCTTCCCTGCTGTCAGCATGTAACACAGCCTTAGAATCCTGCATTATGTGTGGCCTTATGAAATTAAACTCTAAAATACAATATACCTGCAAACTATGAAAAAAATTTCAACAGCAAAACCTACTCTTTAGATATTATAATGTGTTGTTCAAAACCAAAATCAGTATCAGATCTCTAATCAATCCTAAATGAAGACAGGTAGAGTTAATAAATTAAAGGTACCAGAGATCCAAATAAACTGAAAATAACTGTCCTTTTTTAGAGTCTTCATAACTGTATTAAGACTGTTCTTATAAATAGAAGTAGATACTACACTAACAGTAGCTGTTCGTCACTGTAAATTACTATTCAGTAGCTTGAAATGGCAAAAAATAGAGATTAATATTATTTTGGGGAAAATCACTGTACATATCAGGTGCAAAATGCTCTTGGGGGTAAACAGGTAGGCAAAACTAGAAACTTAGTTGTGTGCATTTGTCCAAGACAGACAGCAGAAAAGTAGAAGGGGCTTCAGTTGGGAAGGGTCCTAAAGGCAGGGGACTTGTAGATTCAATCTGATAAAGTAAAATAAAAAAAAAAAAAAAAAAAAGAACCAACAGATTCCAGCAGGACAAAGGGAAGAAAAACAGGCTAGCAAAGAGAATTTTTGCAGTAACTATTTGAACAAGTCAGGAAAAGCCTAAATTTCAGGTGTTTGTTAAGGAAAATGCTGGATTTTGGCAGCAATAAGCAGGAAGAAGCAGCTGGTGTAGATCAAGAAAAGCAAAGTCACATATAGCCTAACCTTACCCTTCCTACTTCTGAGTCTGTGCAGCAGGAGAATGGGAAACAAAAAGGAGAGGAAACGGAAAGAGGGGTTCTCGCTGGTGATGAAAAGCAGGAAGGGGTCATCTTGGCATTTTATTCTTGGGCTACTACTCAAGTGTTTAATCACACATCATTTTTTGGCAGAAAAATATTACCTGCCATTACACTGCTGCTCCTGTCCTTTTACCATATAATTCTATTAATCAGAAGTAGCTTAATAGTGCACAACTGGTTTTAGTTAGAAGTATTTGGGCTGTATTTTCTCAGCCTCTATGAAATACAGCAGACTGCAATCCTCTTCAGGAAACTTTTACAGGGAAACAGGTGCATGTCCTTGCTTCTTCTTGCAGTGCCAACAGTGATTTATCCCGTTACCTGCCAGAAGCTAAAGTGAAATGAGAAACTTCTCTCACATGGAAGACGCCAACACAGCATAAAGTCCTACGCGCTTACCAACTTTGAAGTTTGTTGTTTCCAGGGTAGGGCAGGTGAACAACCTGGGAAACACCATGTATATAGGAATTGGTAGGCCCCTGCAGACATCCCCATCAGCAATCTGAATATTCTGTATTTCCGTGGCATCTCTGGCGTAACCTTCCGCGCACCCTGGTGAAAGGGGGGAAGTCAGAGGGAGAGGAGGGGAAGGGAAAGAGAGAAGAGAAGGCAGTAGCCAAAATTTAAAACAAAGATACGCTGGGGTTGAGGGAGGAGGTGTGTGTGGGCAAAACATTTTGCCCTTTGACCTGCAAGTTTCCACATTAGCACTCTGAGTTCAGGATCATAAAGGTTATTTAAATTAATGTTTGGACTGTTCTATCTGAAGTGCGAAACAATTTTTTGCAAATCTCTTTTAATTGTATGGCGTTTGATAATCTTTCACATTTAAGCTGAAAGAGTGCAAGTGGTAATTCCCATAGTCTATACGCATTCTGTTTACAGAGAAACTTACCGCAGGTTTCCACGCGTACTAACTGCAGCTCAATACTTTTGACTGCAGCCTCTGCATTCTCCACCACCAGCTCCCCTGTCAGTGGCTGTGTAATGATACAGTTTGTAGAACTGAGATGACCTTTGATAAGAAATTTTGGAAGTGAAGCTCTCTGAAAAGATAGGGGGGGAAGACACAACTGTAAGAGCAGACTAAGAAAAAAATACCTCATAGAAAGACAGTTATCAAAATATATAGGAAATCCCCCAAAGTTGCAAAGTTATGAACTCAACAGAAATGCCTCACGTAACTTAAATAATATAACTCTTTCTTTAAATATGCATCCTTATGCAGATGCATTAAGATATCTCTTACTACCCCTCCCCTCTGACATGCATCCCCCTATTCATTCCATCCACAGGAGCATCTTTCCTGGGATGAACTGACAAAACTTGGCTATTACAATTAATCCAGAAGTCAGGAACCACATGGTGAAGGAGGTAGGCTGGCAGCAACTAACAGGATGGTCGAGTTAAGACAGCTGGCAGCGCTCTGGAGAGCTGCATTCCGATCCCACTTTGTTATGGGTTACCAATATAGTCTATCGTTTCAGTGATTTTCTCACCTTTTTAAATTTATCTCTCATGGCCGCTATTGGGAGGGAAGACAGGCATTTAAGAATCTACGTTTAATGCAAGCTGTAGCATACTGCTTATGTACCAAGACATCAATTAAGGACAATTAATAAAGAGCTTAATTTTAATACAGCATCACACTTAACTTTTAAAATTTTTTTAACAGCAAGCACATTTGCACATTTCCTGCGTTTTAAAGAAAAGCGAGTAAGAATAGCTGATCGGGGACGGGCAATCTCTAAATCAGTTTCCATAAAAGACCAAAGCGGGGCTTTTGCTCCCCTTGCCCTCCCCTTTTTCAGACCAGTGGACATCACAGATGCTCTCTGCCAGCAGAGGAACTCATATGTCAGAAGCTCCAGTTACGTGTCAAGTTCCGGCAGGAGGCATACCGGAACAGTCAAGTTTTCTACCCACATCTTCACTATCCAACTTTCTTCAAACCCTTTGAGCATCCTACTCTAGCCTTCCCCTTCTTTTGCAAGCCTTATTCTTCTCTCCCTCATTAATCTTTTGTTATTGACATTTTTGATGTTAGTTCCTACCTTCCAACCATCTGTTCCCACTTGCTTGTGGCCTTGGATTTCCTTGCCCATGTAACTGATTTTCCCTTCTTCCAAACCAACTCTCGTCACAAACTTTTTTTCTCCCAATCTGTTTGTTTTGTTTCTTAGTTCTGGCTGCCAGTAGCAATGGCAGAAAAGTTCTCCTCAGCTATTGTTTACACTGGTTCACTCAGATACCCAACACCTCTGCAGAGGTGCTGTTCCACTCAAAAGAAATCTTTGGGGGAAATAAAAGAGAGGAATTTGCATGTATTTAGTAAATGTGACCTCATGTGGGTATTTTCTCCTAACTTAAATAACAGAAGTTATGTCCCTGACAAAACCACCCTATGAAATATTGAGTCCTAATAATGCATTAGTAAAATGTTTTTTTATTGTATGACCCCTAGCAGGCTCTTCCCCTCACCACTATTAGTAAACACAGGGTTGTGTCCCTGCTTCACATGGACATCATATAGCTATCTCCCTCCATGTATAGTGGTCGGAACCTAAGACACAGAAATAAAAGGAACTTGTGGAATAAAAACTCGAGGCCATTTTCCTCGATTCTAGTCTATGAGACTTTTTTTAAAGGTGTATTTCCCCTACAGCCTTACTACTCTTGCCAGTATTCTTCGTATTTTCATCCTAGCTGTATCTTCTCTCATAGGACGTATCTTTTACACTTCGTTTCATCCCTCAAAAATGAGAATCAAGACCATAAGAGCAAATCTATCCTGGTTTTTAGTCTAACCTCTTTGTGCTTTGCTTGGCTACCGGAAACCTCCTAATCAGTTTTCTGGTAGTCTACCAGAAATTGTAGTTCTGTCACAATCTGCAGACAAGCAGAGAATTGAAATTTTAATATTTTAATTATACCAAAACAGTGAATTTTTCTACCTGTCCACCAGGTAGTCACTTCAGACCCATACATTTTTCTGAGACAGGGAGAGGAATAAATAAAAATAATACATAAAAAAGGCCACTGCTTGTGCTACCATACACATTCAATACCATTCTTTAGACAGCTCTACAAATAAATATGAAGATCTGCTGGATCAGAGATGTCAGAAGTTTTAGAACCTACTTTTACGGTTGTGTACTTGAAATAGAGAAAGGCAAGGGGTCTGCTATTATACCTAAGAAAGAGCTTTTAATGGACAGGACTTTCTCAAGATGTACACCACTGTGTCTCTCCTAAGCCAATGAGTAGAGTATCAAGATACAGAAGAGAAAGAAGAAACAGAAAATAATTTATACAGAAACATGGTTCATAGGAAGAGCAGACTGCTGAGAGCTTAGTATTTAGCAGTAGTCTCAAAAGTAATTTTACCACCAAGAATAGTTATTATATGCTTATATTTGGAAAAACACATGCTTTCAGTGTGCAGCAGTCTCCAGAGACATGAGAGGCTGCTGGGCATAACCTGCTCATCCTCTGCTGCTGGGCACAACCTCTAACTCAGCGGGAGTTAGAGTTCAGCCATGACAGCAGCTTTGTTTTCTAGATTCACCTCCTCCACGCTCAAGAACAGTCTATTCCAACATGCAGCAAGTCAAGCAAAGGTAGGAAGAGACCTGCATGGATGAACAAGATGCTACTGATAAAATCATAAAAAGGAAGAATACAAAGATGGAAGTAGGGTCAGGTGACCCAGGAGGAACATAAAAACACTATCCCAGTGTGCAGGGATGGTTTTGGGAAAGCCAAAACTCACCCGGAGTTAAATCAAGATACAAGCTGGGCAACAAATATGAGCATCTACAAGTCTACCAGCTGCAAAGGGAAGACGAGGGTAAATGTCAGCCTGCTACTGACTATGCCAGGGGACCTAGTGACAAAAGACATGAAAAAGACAGAGGTACTTAATGTCTTCTCTGCCTTGGACTTTACAGATAAGATTTGTCTTCAGGAACCCCAGGCCCCTGCAACCACAGGGAAAGTCTGAAGCAAGGAATAGTTATCCTTGGTAGAGGAGGAACAGGTTAGAGAACATTTAAACAGACTGGACATACAAAAGTCCATGGGACCTGATGGGACGCACCCACGAGTGCTGAGGAAGCTGACCCCTGTCACTGTGAGGCCAATCTTGATTACTTTTGAAAGGCTGTCATGAACAAAGAAGGTTCCTGAGGAACGGAAGATAGTAAACGTCACTCTTCTCTTCAGTTAGGCAGACCCGAGGAACTATAGGCTCGTCAGCCGTGCTTCAATCCCTGGGAAAGCAATGGAGCAAATAACCCCGAAAGCCATTTCCAAACATACAAAGGACAAGAAGGATTGGAAGCAGTCAGCATGGATTTATGAAAACAAGATCATGCTTAACCAACCTGATAGCCTTCTATGATGAAATGACTAGCCTGGTGGACAAACGGAGAGCAGTGGACACTGTTTATGTTGGCTTCAGTGCTGGTTTTTATACTGTTTCTCCTAACACCCTCACTGACAAAATGATGGGAGTACAGACTAGACGTAGAGCTTAGACGCTGAGGTGTTGCCAAAAGGTTGGGGGAGGTGGTTCTCCCTATCTCTTCAGCACTGATGAGACAAAATTGGGGATGTGTCCAGTTCAGGACTTTCTTGTACAAGAAACACAGAGCAAGTCCAGCCTTTGCTGGATTTGGCCATGAAGATGGTTAAGAGTATGTGACATACAAGAAGAGGCTGAGAGCTGAAATTGTTCACCCTGCAGAACAGAAGGCTCGGGGGAACTTTATCAATAGCTGGTGGGAAGGAGTAAAGAAGAAGGGAGTCAGACTCCTCAGTGGTATCTAGTGAAAGGACTAGAGGCTAAGGAAACAAATCAAAGTAAAGGAAATTACTTTTATTTTATTGATTGATTTATTTTGTAATCCTGTGAGGGTGGTCAAACACTGTAACATTGCCAAGTGGTTGAAAGTCTCCATCCTTTGAGATACTGAAAACTTGACTACACATGGCCTTGAGCAACTTGCTCTAGATGACTCTTCTCTGAGCAGAGGGGCTGGACTAACCAATCTCCAACCACAATGATTCTGTGAATATATGGTAATAAGGTAAACAATAGCATGAAACAACCAAATAGCTGGTTAAGAGGTCTGTTTTCAGAAATAAGTGGAAGAGTAGGTCTAAATTCAGAAGTCTGGTACTAAGAGCAATGGAAGACAAATTGGGGATGCAGAAGGGAGACCTAAAGCAGGAACGTAATCTTATTAACAGGAAAATCTGGAAAAACAGAACACTGCTTTCAGTGGACAAACAGAAAACAGTGTCCGGAAAGGTAAATGACCAAGACAGCAACTACTGTTCATACAGGCTTCCCAAAGCCACATGGGACTGTAAAAAATGGCATAATGAAGGATCAAAATATACATTTTTAAAGGATCTTGGCTACACGTGGTACAGAATGTTTTCCCTTGCTTCACTGACATCTTTCACTCAGAAAAACGATAAAAATGTTTAACCACTACTGAACAAGATTCCATCTTACATTAGTCACCACTATCACAAGAGATCAGGCAGAATCATTTTATTGCTTACAAAAGTAAAAAAGGATAAAAGGGAGAAAAAAAAAAAAGAGTTTATTATCTGCAGTGCAGCATTTAATTATTCCTCTCTTGTTCTCACTCAGAATCACACAAGTATTAGATTTAAAATAAAATAGTAAGAAAACCCTTACCTCTTTAACATTTTGCAAAGTTTCAGGAGTAATTGTGAAGTCTACTGGGCTTGGCATCAATTTCCCTTTCTGTGACTACAAGTAATGAAAGAGTTAAACTGTAAACTATGATTTACAAAACACACAGAGAGGATATTAAAAAAGACAACAAAGTCAAGCAACTGTTGGATGTGTTAGTTTTCACCATTGGCTTCATACTGAAAGTATGCATCTATGTCATAAAAACCCTGAGATTTCCTGCCTTTGTTATTAAATAACATTATGATATTGCCTAAATATGAGTCACAATGCATCATAAATCTCAATTGTAGAAACAGAACTGTGTCAATTTTTGGTTACTTTATGTTTGCCATTGCAATAAACCACAACAAGCTCTCCATTTCTAAGTTTTTGGCATAAGCTTTACCTACACTGAAAAAACACAAAGGAAAACAAAACCAAAACATGTGGTTGACTACTCTAAACCACCCGGAAAAGAAGAAATACACTACCTATCTGAAGCATATGCTAGAGAAAACAGTTAAATTTCACATTTCTGTATGTACAAATAATTACATTTTAAGTGTCACTTGCAATGTTTCCTTTCATTATTAATACTTAGTAAATTTGAGCATGGGAGAGAGGGGGAGATTATAAATGAACTTGCTCCATTGCTTCAAATATGTTTTATAAACTCTCCCTCCCTCTTGCTATTGCTGAGCACTTTGAACTCTTTCTGCTGCCCTTGCAATTACAGCTCAGGTCTCCTAAGCCATCCTCACATTACCAGGAGATCCTCAGCTGATGAAATCTACTGTAGCATTGATTTAATGGGCTTGTCATCCAGCTTCTTTAACTGTAAAAACCCAAAAATTGGTCCAGGTTAGCTTTCCACCCTGGAGAAGCAATTTTGGGAGCAAGTTATTACAGTTCTTCAGAATCTATTCACACCATTTATCACAAAACCAAGACGTTAAGTCTTTCCGTAAGTGGCTGAATGGGTCCCGAGCTTAGCCGAGACGGCAGGCTGTATTCCGCATCAGGAAGGCAAGCTTTGCTCACCATTCACCGACCTCTTTCTTCTTCCTTCTCTCAGTGAGATGCACTCTTTTCCCTACATATTTACAATAAATGGGCAGCACAACATCAATTATGAGAGACTCCATTGTATCTAACTGTGAATTGGCAGAGCACACCACCACCACCACCAATGGGCTCAACTTGAACTCTTACTTAGGATCTACCCTCACTACTTAAGAATTCAAAACAGTTTCTGCTGCCCAGCTGCAAGATGGAAGACTGACTGTATTTTCCCATAAATGACAAATTCTGGCAAAGAATAAGGTTAAGGGAAATGGTACATTGAGCACTGACAGTGAGAATTATATGTTCGGTAAAACCTCATTAATTCACCCTGACTGAGAGATTCATGATTTACTGACTTGTGATCTAAGAAGTGCTGTAGTGGGAACAAGAAATAAAACCAGGAAACTGCATAATATGTAATTTGTTCACTATTTTGACAAGTGTGGCTTACTTATAATGTAATAATGGACCAATAAAATGTAGCATAATATATTTCAGAAAATAATGAAATCTTACCAACAGGAAACTTCTTTATAGCACCTAGCTAAATCTTTAAAAAAGGTACTAAATCTTTAAAAAGGGTACTATAGAACTAAAATAACATATTTCCACCATTATACATAAATAAGACAAGCATCTAATACTTTACTGTCCTGTTAGAGTTCAAAGGAATGATAGAAACAGTATGTTCTAGCAAGTTGTGGGTGGAAAAAAGAGATACTTAATTAGGCCGGCACAGTCTGTACTGACATCAGATGTTCTGGACATGCGTATAAGTCAACATAAACTAGAAACCAATCTGATACAGAAACTTCAAATAAAAAGCAGCAAAGCATTTCTTGTGAGACAGTCTCATCCCACAATGATATCTCCCCAGGAGAAAGGCTGTCTCCATGTTGCTAACTGTAGGATGCGGATATTTTTTAACCTAGTTACCTTAGCATATTGCCAACCATGGGCTTACTTAATAGCAAAGGTGATTAAGCTGACAAGCTTCTTATTTCCAACTTGATGCAGTCCCAGCTTTGAGACTTTGAGTCAGGGCTCTAAATTATAATTAGTCATCCAAAGAACAGAAATCAGGTATTTTCTCTTCACCAACAAACTTTCATTTCTAGGACAGGCATTGTAGGTGCCTGGAACCTTTGGCTAAGAAATGATCAGATAGCCTGAAACAGCGTTTAGAAGAACATCGTAATATTTATCTAACCACACCATTGTTTCAGAACTGAAAGGATGAATAAGAGAAGAAACTCAGTGCAGTACAAAAACATCTTATAATCTAAGTCCTCTTTGTACTATTTTCTTTAAATGAAGAGAGGTGTTATTCTAAACAGAAGCAACTGACACCCTAGCTCTTCTGGATGGTGGTTTTTTTGAGGTTAGCTTCCTTTACATATCCCGCGTGTTGCTATTACAAATTACATAGTTTTACCTCGTCTTCTAACCTTAGTGCCAAACCTCACTTGAAGTGGAAAAGAAAAACCAATCTTACTTTGTACAGTTAATACAAACCACACTTACCAGTGAGTGGACAATGAATTCACAAGTCTTAGTTAGGTCTTTTGCCAGCAGAGAACGTCGCATATCACACCGTAGGGTATACTGGCAAGAACAGGATGGCAGAGAAAAAGAGAAGCTTAGTTAAGTTTTCCTCTTTCTCTTAACTTTTCATCCTTTTATTGCATATATACAGAATGTTACTGTTATTAATGTATAATGTATAATGTTAGTAGGCAATGATGGGGAGAGGGGAAGGAGATAAGAGGTACACAGTGATTTTAGATGCTCCCAAATGAAAGCTGATTTTACTTTGTGTTTACAGTCCCATAGTTATTTGCAAATACTTTCCATATCTTCTGCGTTATGTAACAACCTATGAGACCGAGGGACTAATTCACTAACAGAGAGCAGAATTCCTGCATGGCTTCAGCACCCAAATTATATTCAGTTAAGAGTGATTACAGTATTGCTTTGCACCATACTTTGGATAAGTGATTATCCATAAGATATATTCACAGCACCACTGATTTTAAATTTACTGTAAGATTTAATTTAATAGTGGTAACAGTTATATGCATATTTAACGGAGAACTGTCTTTGACTATGCAGTTGAACTTAAAAGTAGCAGCATGCAGTAAAGTCAGGCAACAAGGTTAATTTTGCTGTTCACTGTTCAAAAACTTGCTGCCGATTTACTCCCCTTTCTCCCCTAAAAAGGGAGCCATAAACCAGTGACTGAAAAATAGTATGACCCTGGTTATCACAGTAATTATACACTTCATCATCTATAACATAGCCTTTCAATGCCATTACAAAATAGGGAATTTGTTGGGGTTTTTTTGTTTCATTTTTAATTCCTTCTTTACAGATAAGGAATTGGCAAAACCAGGTGCACTCAGACTCAGCTTCATAGCTTCATGGTGTCTCTCTGCACACAACCTGAATATGCGTGCAAGAATGAGATTGGGGAACATATTTCTTTTCCCATCACAGACTATGGTTTCCACTGAAGTTGATCACTGTTGAGCAAACCTTCTATTACTGCACTCCACTTCACTTAGACCAGGGAACACAGTGCAATGAGGCAGCAGGACCACGCATGTCTTGCAATTTCGTCCACAGCTTCCCCATCAGTGTCTAATTAGAAGTTCTCTGCATGAGAACAGAGACTTGAGTCTTGACACTGAACCCTCAGCTAACATACTAATACTGAGATCAAGAAATCTTTTGATGCATCCTGGGCTGCATCAAAAGAAGCGTGGCCAGCAGGGCGAGGAGGTGATTTTGCCCCTTTACTCCACTCTCGTGAGACCCCACCTGGAGTACTGTGTCCAGCTCTGGGGCCTTCAACATAAGAAGGACATGGACCTGTTGGATTGAGTCCACAGGAGGGCCACAAACATGAAAGAGGGCTGGAGCACCTCCCCTATAAAGACAGGCTGAGAGAGTTGGGGTTGTTCAGCCTGGAGAAGCAAAGGCTCTGAGGAGACCTTACAGCAGCCTTCCAGTACCCAAAAGGAATAAATTCTTTACTCTGAGGGTGGTGAGACACTGGAACAGGTTGCCCAGGGAAGTTGTGGCTGCCCCATCCTTGGAAGCATTCAAGGCCAGGTCAGGTGGGGCTTTGAGTAACCTGGTCTAGTGGAAGGTGTCCCTGCCCATGGCAGGGGGCTTGGAACTAGATGATCTTTAAGTTCCCTTCTAACTCTAACCATGATTCTATGATTCTAAATAGAGGTTTGCTTTTAAACTGCACAGGACTTGGACCGAGGTCTAAGAGGTGTTTCTTCAACAACACCTTTAGTTACTCAAATGAAAAAATACATAGATGGCATACTTCTTGTAGTCTATTTTTCCATTTCTTGATTTGGACAGAGAACAAATATAAACAAGTTAGAAGCAAATGAACGCTTTCCTTGAGTTACTGAATGCCTTCTTTGCTTCAGCCTTTACTGCTCAGGCCAGCCCTCAGGAGTCCCAGCCTTTGCAGGTAACAGAGAAAGTTTGAAAGAAGGAAGACTTTCCCTTGGTTGAAGGGGATCAAGTTAGAAATCAGTTAAGTAAACTGGATATCCACAAGTCCATGGGTCCTGATGGGATGCACCCACGAGTGCTGAGGGAGCTGGCAGAAGTCATTGCTGGGCCACTCTCCATCATCTTTGAAAGGTCCTGGAGAACAGGTGAGGTGCCTGAGGACTGGAGGAAAGCCAATGTCACTCCAGTCTTCAAAAAGGGCAAGAAGGATGACCCGGGAAACTACAGGCCAGGCAGCCTCACCTCCATCCGTGGAAAGATGATGGAACAGCTCATTCTGGGTGTCATCTCAAAGCGTCTGGAGGAAAAGAAGGTTATCCGAAGTAGTCAACATGGATTCACCAAGGGGAAGTCATGTCTGACTAATGTGATAGCCTTCTACGGTAGCATGACTGGATGGATAGATGAGGGGAGGGCAGTGGATGTTGTCTACCTTGACTTCAGCAAGGCTTTCAACACCGTCTTCCACATCATCCTCACAGGCAAGCTTAGGAAGTGTGGGTTAGATGAATGGACTGTGCGGTGGATTGAACAGTGGCTGGCAGATAGAGCTCAGAGAGTTGTGGTTAGTGGCGCAGAGTCTAGTTGGAGGTCTGTGACAAGCGGTGTTCCCCAGGGGTCAGTACTGGCTCCAGTCCTGTTCAATATATTCATCAATGACCTGGATGAAGGGATAGAGTGTACCATCAGCAAGTTTGCTGATGACACAAAACTGGGAGGGGTGGCTGACACGCCAGAAGGCTGTGCTGCCATTCAGCGTGGCCTGGACAGGCTGGAGAGTTGGGCAGAGAGAAACCTTATGAAATTCTACAAGAACAAGTGTAGGGTACTGCACCTGGGGAGGAATAATCCCATGCATCGATACATGTTAGGGGCTGACCTGCTGGAAAGCAGCTCTGTGGAAAGGGACCTGGGAGTCATGGTGGACAACAGGATGACCATAAGTCAGCAATGTGCCCTGGTGGCTAAGAAGGCCAATGGCATCCTGGGGTGCCATCAAGAAAAGTGTGACCAGCAGGTCGAGGGAGGTCATCTTCCCCCTCTACTCTGCCCTGGTGAGGCCACATCTGGAGTACTGTGTCCAGTTCTGGGCTCCCCAGTTCAAGAAGGACAGGGAACTGCTGGATAGGGTACAGCAAAGTGCTACAAAGATGATGGAGCATTGGAGCACCTTTCTTATGAGGAGAGGCTGAGGGACGTGGGTCTTTTTAGTCTGGAGAAAAGAAGACTGAGGGGGGATCTTATTAATGCTTATAAATAGTTAAAGGGAGGGTGCCAGGTGGATGGGAAGAGTCTTTTTTCAGTGGTGCCCAGTGACAGGACAAGACGTAACGAGCACAAACTTGAACATAGGAAGTTCCATCTAAACATGAGGAGGAACTTCTTTACTTTGAGGGTGGAAGAGCACTGGAATGGGCTGCCCACAGAGGTGGGGGAGTCTCCAACTCTGGAGATAGTCCAAACCCGCCTGGATGCGTTCCTGTGCAACCTGCTCTAGGTGTACCTGCTCTGGCATGGGGGTTGGACTAGATGATCTTCAGAGGTCCCTTCCAACCCCTATCATTCTGTGATTCTGCGATTTATTTAAAACTAGCATTTTTAAGCAATTCAAGCCTGATTTTCTAGAAAACAGACTTAACGTCCCACAATTTATAGCCATGTATCTGTTTTATTAGGTATCAGTGCACCTTAAATAACCGTTGGAGAGACTGTATTTTCCTCTTCAAGACAGTAGGACTGTCAAAGGTTGGCTGAAATCTAATGATTAACCTTTTAATTACATTTTATCCCCAGCTTGTAAATAGAAGCTAGGTAGATGAGAGAGGGAATGACAAAACAAAACAAATATTCACCATTAAAGTATACCTTAAAACAACTGACATCAATCATAGGCAAGTTATCTGGATTATGGAAAACAACTTAACCAGTTTTGCACCATTTTTGACATACCTAACACAAACAACAAATGTTACATTAGGAAGAAAGCCAAGACTGAAATAAGATATGGGAAGTACTTAAAAAAACAGCTGAATGTAGACAAAAAACAAGGGAATTTTATTTTAGTTACTTCTGATAGGCTAGTAGGTTTTTTTATGGGTTTTTGGTTTGTTTGTTAGGGCTTTTTTTTAAATCCCAGACTAATATAAGACTTCCAGTTCAGCTAAATAGCTAAAAAAATTATANGTGGCTCCTTCAACTTTTTCCTTGAAGAAAAAGAACAAGAAAAACCCCACCAAACAAAAAACCCCACTCCTCAGTAAGAAAAAGCATTGTCTAACACAGTATTTTCATTCAAGAGATAGATGAAGAAAGACTTTCCTTAAAAAAAACCAAAACAAAACACTAAAACCAACTCAAATGAACCCATCTATGATAAGACAATTTTTAACCGAAAAACTACAAATTTCAAAATTGTGTTTCCACAAGATTCTGTTACAAGTATGTAGTACATACAGATTTGGGTGGAAATGTTACTACTCATCTCCACAGGAAAGCAAACAATTTATGTTTTTGAAGATGCTACAAGCTCTCAACACTTTGGTTTGAGTTTTCATTATGAAATTACACAGTCACATTTGCTTTGAACAAAAGGACACTGTGGTGCAGTCTTTTTTCATGAAGAGAATGGATGTAGTTGTCTGGAACATAAGTAGGGATCAGACATATGTTACAGTGGTTCTGACAAGGTATTTCAGGCAAGTCATATTGTTACTGTTCTGTTTATGCCATCATTCTTTAAAGATTTACTGCATATGGAAGGCCTGAAACAATAAGTGATGGAAAGATTTCCTCTAGTTATTCCTTCTCGCAAATGAATGCAGGAAAACAGACTACGAACACTAAGTAGCTTTGTTCCTATAGGATTTGTCCCTGTGTCTTAAAACAGATCTGCTAAGTCAGTACACTTCATTTTTCATATTTAACTATTATTAGCATTAATTGGTTGTCTACTATGCTAACGAAGTCTCACTGGTACTTGGTTAACAGTACACACACTTGTCTCTGGGTATGTACTACTTTACAGATTATCTACAAAATGGTAAATGCAACTTCTTCCACAATAAAATCAGAACTAGATGAAAACACCACCCTGTAAGAGAACTGTACAAGATTTAGCAAGCGTGGCAAATACGTTTTACCCTTTCTCAACCCAAAGCCCCTCTTTCCAGTATGTTTTTAATTCTCTCTTGTACATCCCATGTTACATCTGATCAGTTTCATTCCTATCAGCTATTTCCAATGAAAAGCTTAAACTTGCTGGAAAATAAAAGGGAACAGACATCACAATGATTTTTGAAAAGCAACATTATATTGTTGGGATTCTGCAATATCAGGATGGTTCCTTTGCCACATTTAAGAAGCAGAAAGCATTGACTCCTAGAAACTGGAACTGAAAAAGTCAACTAGAAACTACCTACAAACTAGTACTTAAAAGGTTAACATATATCATGATTTTTAATCTTAAGTTATATCTAGAAAATACAGTACACACCAGAAGAATGCTAAATTAATAAAGGGAAGCTTAAAAGCTACTTACTTCAAAGGATCTCTAAACTTTCTGCTCATTCTTCAAATTGAGAAAAGAAAACATACTGCACTATGAAAAGAAAACTTTATCACACAACTTTATCCTCTGCTTCCATGGAACAAGAAATGCTTTAGAATACACTCTGTAGATAACAACAGTTCAGATTTTCTTTACGGATATGACTGCCTTACCTGAATATTAACAAAGACACCGTGATATGTCTCATACAGAACTTTGTTCCCCTTCATATGCAATGGAAATTCAAACGGAATTTCTGTCTTGCCACTGGGAAGTTTTCCTGGTTTTACCATTTCAATAGTGCTGTTAATAATTTGAATTGGCTGCAAAGATAAATATTAAGAGGTTTAGGTTGAAGCAGAGTGACAGCCCCATCATTTCAAGAACCAACAATATCCACCAAACTCTAATAAGACTTCCTGAATTTCCAGAAACTCAGGTATTTCTTCAGGACACACATCTCTCCAGTCTTACAATGAAAAGAAACATTAAGAATGCTTTCCTCAAAAAAAAAACAATTTGTGATCTATCTTATAGTTATATCATACTAACGACCAAACATATTCAGAGAGCTCAACAGCAGAGTCTCAAGCGCTTTGGAACGTGGAGTTCCATTTTCTAATTATGACCCTTAATGGTAGCAGCAGGAATCAAGAAGTATGTGTGCCAGTTGAGCAGTTAGCCATTCCTTCCTACCTTCTCCCACCATAAAGATCTATATTTAGGGCTAGCCTCTCACTGGAACAATGGTTAACTATGATTCAACTGGGGAAGCCTGCTTGAAGATTACACTTTTCTCTCTGGAGTTTTGCTATTATTTTCCCTCTACTAGACAGGCATAAAAAAAATTTGATGCTTCTACTGTGTTTTTTTTTTTCTTCTGTTTTTCAATCATTCATGGGCAGATTATTCATATTGTAAACATTACTGTAAACAAATTAACTACAAATGAAGACCTTAAAAGGCCCTCCACCGAGGCTATCCTAACTTAAGCAAACGGTTTTGCACATGTAGCTATACTGCCTCTAGACAGAGCCAGCCTTGCTTCAGTCGGTACAGCCATGTTTGTGTGGAGCCTGAGATAACTTGCCCTGCTAGTTTCCAAACCTCATGCTTCCAAACCTGGAGAGCAGTACAGAGGCCTTCCAGGAGCTCTGCAGTCAGTCTGTGCACAGCCTCATACTGTACAGAAGAATCTGTGCAGGTCCTGTATTACGTCTAGTAAGTAACACACAAACTCAATGGCCTCTGCAGAAACTATTGTGATAGTGACTGATATGGCACAAAGGTCCAATTAAAATGAGTCACTTAAAGAAAAATAATAAACTATGTGATTATTTTTTTTTAAAATCTTGGTTCTTCGATGCATCACCCGGTAACCACACTATTTATGTTACTGTACTTCAGCCCTAAAGAAAACTCTCCAATCACTGCAAGTTCCTCCCCCAAAATGTCATCATACATCACTAGATAATGCTGAGCATTTCTCTGCTTTCTGTCATTTACATACCATGAAGTGCTATAACTACCTGAGAGCCATTAAGAAAAGATTTAATTTGAGAAAAGAGACAAAGGTTTTGTGCTAAAAATATTAACCTGCACAGGTCTTACCTTGACAGAGTTATAGAAAGCTTCGAACACACCCACGCTTTTGGCACTAAGCTGCAGATTTACTGATCCTTCCATTGTTAACGAGATACCTTGGTGCTGGACTGTGTCCTTACTTGTTATGACCACGACTCCAGAAAGAACTTCCTAATAGGAGAAAAGACAAGATGAAAACGTTTGTTCAAATAAATGTCTTTTATAGCTGTTACTCAGATAGCGTGCTAACTGATTTTCAAACTCAAGAAAACTGTTCCCAGAGAACAGTCTAACCTTGTCAGAAAAGACAAATACTGATAATGACAGCAATGTGGGGAAGAGACCTCTGTAATTCTAGTTTGCTTTCTTTCAAAATATTCTCCTCCTCCTTGCAGAAGGAGCTTCTATTTCTTTCCAAAGTTTCAAGATCTTCCTCTCCAGGAAGATGAAAAATATCCTCCTAAACAGCTATCAAGTCAGTTGGCAATAAACAAGTTCTATTTCACATATTAGAATGAAAGCCCAAGAGGAATTTTTATATGAAGAGTGGGTCGGCCAGCCATGGGAGATGGAAGAGAAGGCATAACTGTAAAAGTGATGGCCAAGCTGAGGATAAGACTCACCTCAAGAGTGGAGTGGAACAGATGTAAAATAAATAAATAAATAAATAAATAGTTGTTCTGCTACACAAGCAAATTCCATGCTACATGTGAAATAGTTTAAAAGTATCTGAATTGAAGGCACAAGTTGCATGATTCAAGAGATGTGTCACTTATCCCATGTTTTGTCTACAAAATTGTATTTGCACAAGAACACTGCATCTTGGAAGTATCAACTTAGAAGCTCTAACACTGAAAAAAAAGATCACCTGCAGGAGAGCAATACACAGTTCATTTTACATACCCCATAGTTTATCCTTCCCCTCTCCTACAACAGAGAATCCACTCCAACGCAGAGTTCCATGTCAAACATTCATATGCATCTGGAAATAGCAGCAAGTGATTTGAGAACCTGAAGAACATTTCTTGGGGCTATCCTTCTCTCCTGCTCGATGGTAACGCTCTGCAACTTCACTAGGCTTGCAAACTAGACACCAAACTACGGATCACTCCAACCAAAGGATAATTCAAGACTGCCCACTCTACACTCGACCAGTTAAAACCAGTCTAGTTATCTACATCTCTGACAGATGCTATTTGAATTTTGCCAGCCTTTTGTCTTTACTGGTGGTACAGGATGACAATATAGAAAATGGGTCAGGCAGTTTAAAGCAGAACAGGACAGCAGCAGAACATCGAGCATCACCATGAAGGCTGACATGCTGCAAGTCTGAAAAGAGGACCTGCAGCAATTGGGAAATGCCAGGAACAGGAGGCACAAGCACAAAAGGACAGTGAAGAAAAGCTGACCTAAATACTGTACTGCTTTGCTAACAGGCTTTAATTAGTACAAGCAATTAGGTTATTGCTTTGAAAAATGAGTACAGCTGAACTATAAGAAGCAAGGACAATCCTGAACATATGAACTGCTTTCATAAATGAGAACAGTCTCCCACCACACAGCAACAACCTATTCCAGAGGTACTGCCTACATACTTTCACACGATAAGGACGTATGTATTTGGGGCAGAAAGGAGAATGACAAAGTTAAATACCAATTTTTCTTATAACATTCAATGTCTCTTAAGAAATGAAAAAAACACCTCAAAATTACTTTCTAACAAAAACGTTTAAAGGTCACTAGTGTACGGGAGAGGGAAGTACTATTAAAAAGATACTGCAATATTTACTTAAACTGTGTATATGCAATCAGATTCTATTTCTGTTTGATGTGTGAGGGGAGTTGGCTATGTCTTTTCTGGAGAAGAGCTACTTTGTCCTTCTTTGTGTAAAACCAGGGTCCCCTCTAAATACAAAGCTGTCAGGATACTTGTCCTTCTGAAAAGTACAAATCAAAGAACATGAGCTTACCAAGATGTTCAAATACTTATAGTTAGCACACAACTTATGAGAAAACTAATTCTGTAAAACATTTGCAAACATGTACAATTTGTAAAAGTTACGTGACACCACTTAATACTAAACTAGTACTGTTTTCAGTCCATATCTGAAGGGGTTCATCTACCTTTAACACCACAAAACTAAAAGAATAGAGAAAGTCACCACTGGAATTAATCCCCATGTACTACAATGTAGCAATTTACAATCAGTTGCTCTTACTCACTTTTTACCGTCTCCCTTAGTAGGAACTCCTCATGTCTTCACAATGTAATAACAAAACTTTGCAAGATAGAACTAAGCTAACACAGTTCTACACAGAATTACTCATCTAAACAATAGTATCCATCCACAGGAAGGCCAGTGTATTACGTGAAGCAGACAGAGAATTGAGGTACATACGCTAAACTGCAAACAAAACATTATTGTAAGAAGACTCTGCCAGGTTAAGGATCCCAAACAAGCGTTTTAGCTTTCTGTTGTCAGTTCCTTACTATTCAGGTATGTGCATGAAACTGCCAGGAATACTGACACTTTCAAAGTTTCAGTCACTTTCAAGGTCACAACTGAGATGAACACCTGCTTCATCTGGTCCAGCAGCACAATGACTCGTTTCTCCAGTTGTGGAGCAGAGTTACCCAAGTCTGGCTGAGGACAATTTGGAACAATCTTCAATCAATAACAGGAAACAGTGCATAACACAGATCACAGAATCTCATCTTGAGAGTCCTAAGTCACATCTGGACTTCTGACTGAACTAGACAGCTACTCAGTATCTATAAACTTTATGTAAAGACTGGAAGGATCAAAGTGCATACTGTCCCATAAATTGTTGGGAAAATTACTTTTAGTGTTTAAATATATACCAGTTCCAACCTGCCTGTTTACACTGTCAGGTCTGGTTGCTACATTAAGGAGCTAGAAAAATAATTTCAGCTAGATATTATGTATTTTCAGATTGTATCTAATCACTTGACAGCATCCCTGATAAGAAAAAAACAGCCCAATTTTATTTTTTTTTCAAATGCAAAGTAGCTTTGAAAAAAATAAAAAACAAACCACACAGCAGGTTTTCAAGACCACTTGAAATCTGTCATCACACTTTTTGAGGTGTTGACAACAGCAGAGGACATCACACCTAATGCCTAACATTTCTCTATATCCATTTGATATGCACTATGCATCTATGGATTAAGCTTTTCATGTTTTGGTAGAATGGAAGTCCACAGTCTGTTGGTTACCAACAAGACACCTTGGGTTTCTTTTAGGACCCCCTTTCCACATCAGAGGCATGCACTTTAGGACAAAGGGCAAACAGTTGGCAATTTAAAAATTTACATTAAGTTCACATAAGTCACATTTACTAAATATTCCTGATCATTTTCTTCCACATCTACTCCTCTAGACAAACCACCTGCAAATCTTAACTATGTATTCTTCTGATTATTTAGAAAGAAACTGACCACATTCAATAGAGAAAGTCTGCTAGACCCAACTAACTAGTCATTAGATGCTTTAAAACCTCGATGCTCAGATTTACTAATTAGTTTGCTTTTTTAGAAAAAGGTTTCCTTATGGGCAAATTCCAACTTACATATATTTTAGATTCGCTTGTCATTAAAAGTCTTGACAGATGTTAACTATGGCACCTTTCTTTGTACAATGCATTTTCCAGGCCTTTCAGCCTAGAATTCTTTTGATTATCAGTCTCAGACTAACTGCCACAGTTACTCCAGTCATCTTGTTTAGGTTTTCTAAATAAAACGCATCATTAGTTGTGCCTTTCCCCTCATTCTTCTAGCATTCCTGAGTTTATTAAATGTGCCTCAATGGCTCAAGAATTCTCCATCCAATTAAAAAAAAAAAAAGTCTCCTGAATGCAGATCTTCTGTTCCTAGGAATTTAAACAGAGTTTTGATGCCATAATTCTTCTTTTTTTACTATAATACANTCTGATTATTATAACTAATGAATACAGAAATTGCTTACTATTTATCACAGCACGTTATTTTAACCAACTTCCTTTTTAAAAGCAGGAACACAATCTCAGGCTTGCATGATGCATGACTATTTTACAAATTGTGTGTCTAATTTCTCCCAAGTGAAAAAGAACAGTCAATGCAGAACCAAAGAACAACTAAAAAGCACAAAACAGTTGCCTACTCAACTACGTAGAACTAAAGAAAGTTTTAGGAAGTGAAGTGTCTTCCACTTAGCATAGGAGATTGCTTTGCGATAATGAAAAATGCTTGAAGTGAATTCAGCTGGATTTAGTATAATCAAGGTCACCATACCAGGATGAAAAGTAGTCTGACCCAACCCAAGACAGCAGGAAACAGTATTTGAAGGTTCTGTTATCACAGAATCGCAGAATGGTAGGGGTTGGAAGGGACCTTCAGAGATCATCTACTCCAATTCCCCTGCCTAAGCAGGTTCACAGGACAGGAACGCAAGCAGGCGGGGTTTCACTATCAGCAGAGAAGGAGACTCCACCACCTCTCTGGGCAGCCTGTTCCAGTGCTCTGTCACCCTCAAAGTAAAGTGTTTTTTCCTCATGTTCAGATGGAATTTCCTATGTTCCAGTTTGAGTCCATTGCCTCTTGTCCTGTTGCTGGGCACCACTGAAAAGAGTATATGATATTTCAGCACCAAAGAGAATCTTTAAAGATCTTGGCCTGATGGGGAAAGCCTATAATGAAACATATGCACCACTGTGACCTTAGAAAAAGCAAAAAAAAGTAGTAGTTATGCAGCCTTCATTTTCCTGGTCAGCTATTTGCTTTAGATACACACTTCTCCACTCACCAGCCTTCTCACATGTACTTTCAACAATATTTTCCCCTAACAAGACCCAAATTCAGTTCTGCACTTAAATTAAAGATAAGTTTGTTAACCTTCAGAGTTCTTCTTGAGAAGTTTATATTACAAACTCCCGCACCTTCGAGGCCTTATTCAGTATGGAATTTACTGTTAAGAGATCCTCAGAACAGTTACTTGTTAAATTTGGGTCTCTCCTGTATCTGTTTCTCCTCACCTCTTCTCTCTTGGAGGGATAAAAGTGTATAGCAAATACACTTAACAGATATAAAGATGCTGGTTGACGTACATGCAACAGATTGAGAGATGCTGATTGCTAAAAATCCCTGAATATTTCACCCGGACTATGCACTCTCAAAATGTACAAAAAAAAAAAAAGAGCTTGCATGGAAGAATCAGCAGCCATTGCCACTACCAGTTCTTTGGCCTACTATCACCTAAAATCACTGCCTGAGATCCTTCAGACTGTTTTTCATCTACCCCACTTTATTTTCTTTGTCCAATTTCCTGCTCTGTTGGAGCCGCTCCACTGTGTCTAATCTCTCTTCTGTAGGCCACCCAGCACAGGACCATTCGGCTACTAACTATTAAACATTCTCTGTTTGAGTCTAGTTGAGAACACATTCATAAGAAAAACAAAAAAGGATGTCCATGATTCAACAGATTGATTTTTATATTACTATTTACTTTTTTTTTTTTTGAGTGCCACACCTACCAAATACTACCCATTTCCCTAATCTAGCTTACTGCATAGCCAATACTGTCAGCACAAGAAAGGCAGCAGAAATTAAATGGCTAGGGAGGCGAGTGGCATTGTGGAGTTATGCTGGATTAATCATGGTCTTGGGCAAATTATGACTTAGCTCAGTAATGTCTCAGCAATTTTTTGTTCTATTATAATGTAACAGGCATAACAAAAAGACTATTATACCAGTGCATAATTTAGACATCACCTTCTTCCATATCCAAATGCAGCTTTAAATAAATTCAGAAAACAACAGATCAAGTCTAGACACAGTATCCCTATTGCCTTCAAATGAATACCTAGACATATACATTGGGATGAACTATTGCCTTTACTAAAGGAATTCCTTCATTTTCGAGTAGCATTGAAGCAAGTATATTTTGGATGAAATTTGCCATAGAGCAAAGGCATTCCTAGCATAACTACTGTGACTGAAGTATACAACAATCAGTAAAGTTCTAATAAAAAACCCAAACAACCAACAACCAAAACCCAACCCAAAACCAAACCTGCATATATTCCATGCCTAATTAAAGAGACTTGTAATTCCTTTTTATTCCTATGAAATTTCTATTAAAAATTCATGTTGTACTTCTAGCGTAGAGCTCTTTCATCATTGTGTTTTCACATCACTCAGATCTCCAAATTTCAGGCCTAGTTAATGAACTAAAATTATAAGCCTTTTCACATGGAGTTAAAGTGGAAGCAAACAAACAATACTGAGAGATCTATTAACCATAAATATCTTATTTAATTTCAGCTTGAAGACAGAAGAAATATCCCTTTCCTGTATTAAAAAAAAAAAACTAAAATCCAATTTAAAGTGATATAAGGCAAGCCAAGTGAAGAAACTGAAAATGGGCACAGCATTATGATACCGAAACAAATAAGATCCTTCTAATAATGTGCACTAGTAAAACAATGTGAAAGTACAGAGATACAGAAAGTATGCTTTACCACTATAACACCATACCTAAATGGATGTACCGTTCACACACAGGTAATTTAGCTTTATGAAAGTCATTCTCTAGATGATTTGACAATTGTAGAACAGATGCCGCATACCCTTCCATTCAAATCCATTTAAAGCAGTTTTCCAGCATTAAAAACATTCAATCAATTGAAACATGCTTTATACACTCTAACAACCAAACTACTAATGTATGGGAAAGCTGTGTATGAAAAGGAATTTTATAACACAAATGGGTGGCTGAATAGCAAACAAAAAAAAGAGAAAAAAAAAAAAGGACCTGAAAACTTCTGCTTAAAGAATATTTCTAGAAAAACAGTGATAAAAATGAGCCAGGTGATTTTTTTTTTCTGACTGCACTTGAAGTCTTCAGCAATGAAAAAAGGGACAGCATTTTTTAAGTAGCTGCAAAAGCTGAAGTATGCACAATCACTTTATCACTGTCGACAACTACATCAGTGAAAAAAGTTAAGAAATCAGAATCCTGCTCTGTGGGGGGGGAAGAAAAAAAAAAAAGAGAGAGATCTGGCTGGTCATGCCTAACTAATTTATCAAAGAATCATACAATAGTTTGGGTTAGAAGGGACCTTTAAAGGTCATCTTGTCCAACCCCCCCTGCAATGAGCAGGGACAGCTTCAACTAGATCAGGTTGATCAGAGCCCCATCCAACCCGACCTGGAATGTTGCCAGGGATGGGGCATCTACCACCTCTCTGGGCAACCTGTGCCAGTGCCTCACCACCCTCACAGTGAAAAATTTCTTCCTTATATCTAGTCCAGATCTACACTCTTTTGGTTTAAAACCACTAGACCTTGTCCTATCGCAACAGGCCATGCTAAAAAGTTTGTCACCATCTTTCTTGTAGGCCCCCTTTAAGTACTGGAAGGCTGCAACGAGGTGTCCCCGAAGCCTTCTCTTCTCCAGGCTGAACAACCCCAACTCTCTCAGTCCGTCCTCATAGGAGAGGTGCTCCAGCCCTCTGATCACTTTTGTGGCCCTCCTCTGGACTTGCTTCAACAGGTCCATGTCCTTCTTCTACTGGGGGCTCCAGAGCTGGATGCAGTACGCCAGGTGGGGTCTCACCAGAGTGGAGTAGAGGGGCAGAATCACCTCCCTTGACCTGCTGGCCATGTTTCTTTTGAAGCAGCCCAGGATACAGTTGGCTTTCTGGGCTGCGAGTGCACATTGTCGGCTCATGTCCAGTTTTCATCCACCAGTACCCCCAAGTCCTTCTTGGCAGGGAAGAAGGATCTCCTCTTATCTAAGAGGTGACTTCCTATCAGGTACAAACGACATTTTAAGACACTTTCAGGTTTCTTGCAGAGCACAGAAACGGAACGACACTCTGTAACAACAACTGGCCGCACCTGCATACTGTACCAAAGCAGCAGTCCTGCTGTAATACACAAGTATAAACAGCTGAAGCGACACCATCCTATAGGTGAACTCCAAACCACCATGTCTCAGGGGGCCTCCCTCGCTCCCTCCTGACGCCCTGCCGCCCTCCCCCGAGACGGGTCGGCTGTACTCCCGCGGTACCGCCACGCTCGCCAGGGGAAAAGAGAAGGACAATAACCAGCCCTTCACCCCAAAGACGCGCCTCGAGCCCGGCCGGGGACCCGCAGCAACGGCGCCAGGGGGAAGCAACGGGCGCGGAGGGGCGGTTGGGGCCGTTGGGCGGGACGCCCGTCCCGCCCAACGGCCCCAACCGCCGCGCGCGCGCGCCCGCCCGCACTCACCCCGCAGCGGTAGACCTTGTTGGCCCGCTTGATCTTGATGTCCAGCGCCGTCCCCATGGCGGCTGCCGCGCGCCGTCACGTGGCGGTGGCGGTACTGGTGGTGGCAGTCAGCGGCGCCCCCCCCCGCCCCGCCCTCCTCCTCCCGTCACGTGACCCGGCCGGCAGGGAGGGGGAGCCCTTCCGCATCCAGCCGCTTCCGCCGATGGGGGGGGGGTGTGGGAGGAGGAAGCAGAAGGGGGGGGTGTCGTGTCGCATCGCATGAACATCCGGGGTCACCGCTGGCGTCATTTCTCAGCCGGGTGACTCCGCTTCCCGGTCGGCTCCGCCCGCTTCCGGGTAGTCATAGCAACGGGTGGACGGGGGGGAGAGAGAGAGGGAGGAGGAAGAGGAGGGAGGGGGGACGTAACAATGGGCGATAGGGAAAGGCTTGGCGGTCTTTGCATTCGTAGTTCTGGCTCGGCTGAAGGGGATTAGTCTTAGGCTTCACGGTCATGAGAACCTCGCACATATATATATATATATATAAAAAAAAATCCTAGATTTGACTTTTTTATAATTATACGTATGATTCAGCATATTGAATTTCAAAATAGGTGCCAGCCTGCGTTCTGGAAGTTGCCTGCCGCTTGTCTGATAAATGTCAGAAGGCAACGCCTTGTAAAATCCACCGTGAGGAAAATCCGTCGGCAGAACCCGAAGCAGGGAAAATGAGCCGCTCTGGAAAACGTTGCCGGTGCGCAGCTATACGCCTGCGCTCACGTTTTAGTACGGAGATAAATGCTTCCGTCTCCTACAGATGGGGAAAACGTAATTCCTGTGACTTCAGTGGGCGCAGAAATTGTCCGCCAGCGGCGTCTCAAGTCCCGAAGGAAACCTATGGAGCATGAATCTAGTTATGAATTTTAATGCTTTTCTAAAGTCATTATTCTTGCCGTGTTAAAAAGCGAGGGCAGCCATTTCACTGAGATGTCGTAAGCGCGAGCCAGCTTCAGGGTCTAAAAACACCATTCTTACCTCATTTTAAAAGGTGGGAGTTCTTTAATTCAGTCTTACACTGCAGCTTGGTGGGGGAGTAGGGGATCGTGATAGACTCCTGGTTTTTGAGCACTAGCAGTCACAATAACAGAACCACTGAAAGCCTGAACAAGAAAATCTGGCAGTGGACTGCGCAGCTACCGTAAGCTGGCTCTACTGTGGCAAATGTGCATAAAGCGCACAGCTGAAGGGTCAAGACAAATTTGTCTTTGTGGAATGCTGTCTCCCAAGAAGCCTTTAGGTGGCCCAAGACAGACACTCGGGGAACTGTTCCTTGGTGGCATTATGGATCTTTGAAGCCTGATTGCTAGAGCTGGTCTCTTGAATGGAGCTTTAAGACTAGTTTCCTAGCATTTTTATTACTGTTCGCAGTTGAAAACAGGTAATGCAAACGAGTCTAGAAGACATGAGAAAATTAGTAAACCTTTCAAGGACTCTAAAGTTCTCTGCATTTTAATTTTATTGCCTAGTATAAATAACTGTGTTTTTTCAAGATTGGTATTTAGAAGTGGCAATCTAAAGATACATTTTCTTAAGCTTCACATAGGTTAAAAAAAAAATATACAGCCCCTGTCAGTACTGGGAGTGCCATGCCCTAGCGACAGCGTGCAGAGAGACCATTCCTGAGCATGAAGGGGCTCTAGAAGTGAGAGGAGGGAAGCACTCGCAGCTTACATGAAGTGGCCTGCAGCGCCCCAAGTCTGCATTCAGTCCTCTTGGCTGTGTGAAGCTGAGAAGATGGGTCTGTCCTGTTTCTCCTCACCCCTACACATGCTTCAGTACTGAAGGCCACCTCATCACTGTGCCCCCTTCCTGCTCGAGTGCTTATGGAAAGCTTGGCAAAAAACGGTGCACACTTCTTGTAATGAGGAGCATCTTGTGTTTTGGGAAAAGAAGTGAGATACCTAAGGCATTCCACAGTCTGCAGAGTGTTGGTTTCAGAGAAGAGAGAATGAAAGCAGTCGGTGTTAAGAGAAAGGAGCATTTAACTTTGATTACTGAGCATTAGTACCGTGCCTTATATAGCTAGTTACTATTATTCGTTTCTGTGAGGCAGGTAAAGAGGGATTTTTTTTCATTTTTATTTTTTACCCCAACAAAGGAGAACTTGAGATAAAAAAATACTAGCCTAGACAGTATAGTGGCCTTCTGCATATGTAGATTTTTCTGCCATTACTTTCACAATCAAGTGTTTATCATTCTTAGGGAACTTTTTTAAAGGTGCTTCAGTTACTCATTTCTAGGAACTGAAGTCTTATGTCCAGAAAAAGCTCCGGTTGGTACAAGCTGTAGCTGCCCATCTGCCTAGCAACACAGATCATCACAAACAAACTGCTCTGGAGCACCCTGGCTCCCAAGGAGTGCGGTGTCCAAATACGGTCTCTGTATTGACAGTTCAACATTCTTAGTGCAGTTCTTTTTGCCAGCATTGGGTATCTCCTTCATGACCGTGACTTCTGATGCAAGGTATGTTCTGGTGGACTAGTGAGGCTGTTGGCTAAAATAAAGAGATTTGCAGATGTGGCCATCAGTGTTTGTAAATGTCTGGACCAAGCTGATACTGGTTATAACAATCAGAGATGCCCAAGCCAAATACCAACCTCATCTCTCCAATTCAGCTTGCCAAAATCTGACACTGATTTTTACTGTTACTTTCTTGTGATTGTCACTTCCCCTTTTAACCACTTTTATCCTAAGATATTAAAAAAAAAGTTTATCAGAGTCAAATCCAACTCTTTGAGGGGAAGATCATGAGTCACCAAGTGACCACCTCTTGTATTATTTGTTTCTGTTATGTTATGAGTTACAGGCCTAACTAGAACCATTCATAGGAACTGATTTCTTTTGATTGATCCAAGTTACAATTTTTCTTTACCAAGTATCCATCTCATACTGAATTATTTTGGAAGATTTCAGCAAAATCAGTTAAACAGTTCAAGCTTCAGAGCAAAGGCTTTGATTTTGGCACTGAGTCCTCTCATTGTTAGGAGTGTGCTGCTTCTGTCCACTTGAAAAATCCACTCCAAATTTGGACAAATGGTGAGACTGAAAATTTTAGGCTTTGTTTGGCCAACAGGAGGTCCTTCAAAAAATCGCAGCTGTGTTTTGTTTGCCCCAGCCATGCTCCAGGGTGAAGGTGCAGGAGCAATGAAAAGGGAAAAGGGGGTACGGGGCTTCTCAGGGGTGCCCACAGGCTGGAGGAGGGAAGGCAGCTCACCTGTGACCATGCCTGGGCTGACAGCCACTACCTGCAGCGCTTGGGGCAAAACACAGGGCTTACTCCCTCTGAGGGCAGCCCCAGGCACACGGCGACAGCTTGTATCACTCTGGAACAAGTAGCGGTGGTCTCTGACGGCAGTTAAGATATCCCCCGATAGAGATGATGACTATGTGGGTTGCTACTGTGCCATATAGCAGATTTTGGGAGGTATTTTCATTGCTTTCTTCAGCTTTTAAGAATTTGGAGGTGGATACCAGAGGTAAAGAATCACAGGTTAGGTAATTACAATGTTAGGGTTAGTCTGCAATCCTCAGGTGCTCTCTCTCTATATGCATTTTAATGACAAAGTCATACTGAATATTTATCTCCCTTAAAGTAGTTCTTTTATTCCCCCTTTTTTTCTGGGTGGTTTTTTTTTGGTTGGTTGGTTTGGTGGTAGTTTTTTGGGTTTTGGGTTTTTTTTAAATGTAGTTTTATTTAGAAGATCTGAATTAATTTAGAAACAGTAGCTACTTTGATATGACAGCTCTTTATTACTTAATTTATATAATTGTTACTGTTGATGGTTCATGCAGTGCTGCCTTCAGCTGCAAGAATAGAATTAAATAAATATATTCTGTTTATTCCTGAATTTATCACAAACAACTAGACTAAAAGGGTAGATATTTTGCTTGAATTCATCTTGGATGTTATTCTATTTGTGGAGTTGACCGAAACCAAACTTGACTTTGAACTTCAGTCATTGTTTTCAAGTTTTGCTGAGCCTGAACTAGAACTGAACTAGAACAACTCTGGTAACAGATGAACCTAAACTGAAACCAAATGGAGAAATTATATTAACTTCAGTAGAATAATACGTACATTTGTTTATTGCATGTAACTGATTTCCTTTGGGACACTATTTTAATAAATATGTTTAAATTGTTTAGAATAATCAGACTTCTATAGTTGCCTCAAGCCAGAGCTGAAATGTATGCATTAATTGGTATAGAATGATAGCATTCAAAACTTGGAATAAGCAAAATTTAGTCTATGCAAATTGGGTAAACGTCCATAGGGAAGCTGAAGCATACTTTTTTTCTGCTTTTTTCATAGTTTTGAAATCTTTGCTTAGAAAACAGCAGTATACTTAAGGAATTCGACAGGAGAAGTTGTACAGGTAATACGAAGTCACGACAATAGAAATGTGCTTGAAAGTTCACTACTTGCCATCAGAAGAATATGGAGTAAATACTCTTGAAAGAGATCAGAGATGATTAAGGCTAATAAACCAGTAATTTCAAATATTGTTCATGTGTTGGACAATTTTTAGAGCACTACATGGTTTATATAAGTGTATGTTTGATAAACTGAAAATTGGTTTTTAGAGCACCTGAGTGGAAAGGCTATTCTTTACTCCTAAGTAATACAAAGGAGTTAGCTGAAGAAATCGCTGTAACAGATATGCTAAACAACAGGAAGCATATTGAAATGCATTATCTTTGGTGGAGAAATCATACCAAATCCCAGCACTGTAACACGTAAGTGGTAGTGTTTCTGAGTGCCTCAGAAATAAAGAAGATAATAAAAAAGAAGAAATCTCTGTACCACATATAGGGGCTATATACATATTATGTCTTATCAACGTTTTCTAAAACATTTCCCATTGCACAGAAATGTATTTTTCATTAAAACTTATCCTTTAGAGTATATCAGACTTAAAAGAACTATGCATGTATATAAATGAGAAAAGGCTACAGAAGACAACAAAATAAACCTATTTATTCAAATGTCAAGGTGAAAAAAGGTAGTCAAGATTAAACTAAGTTGAAGAAGAATCCATAAAGAAGGTCTAAAGAAAGCCAGATAGTATTTAATGTTAAAATTAAAAGAGTTGCAATAAAAGTAAATGCTCAAAGACTTGGAAACACGAGACATAAGTAGAATAGAAGAATGCAGATGTAGATTCTGTGTCCATGTTAATTAGAGGACTATATTCGGCCACTAGAAAGTAAAAATAACAAGGACTAGATTCTGTGCTATTGAAACCTATAGAGCTTTTAGAGTTAACTTCAGTGGCAGCATGATGAGGACTCCTCTAAAGAGGGTAAAACCACTGCAAACTGATGAGTCACAGGAAATGTAGAGATACCTAATTTTATTTGTGCCAAGCGACAAAGCAGTGCTGGAAGCTGAGGTGTTGAAAAAGCAGGAAATGGTGATAGGAAGGCAAGAAACTAAAGGAATTTTGAAGGTATTTAAGAATGAACTAACTAATTTTCCAGCAAAAATGCACAATTTTTAAGGGGATTACCTCAGAGTAAATGTCATTAGATAGTTTTAAAAGGGCTTGAACGGGCTGAAAATTGCACTGAGCTTTACTTCCCTCTCAAAAGAATTAGCAAATATGGAAAATAATATTATGAAACATGTAGGGGGGGACAACCAGCAGTGAATAAAACAAAACAAGTGATTTAGACATTCAAAAAATTATTGAAAGAGTCTGGCAGGAAAAGAAAACAGTGACAGGCGAGGCCTTATCCTGAATAAGAAGTACTTTAGAATCAGGAAAAAACTATAGAATTGAATGCTAATTTTTCCTAGTGCAAAAGGTGGATATTGGTTGTTGTGAGATTCTGTATGAGGATGTGCAAGTTGATATCTTTTAAAATACTATGGAAATAGAAATTCTTAACAAAATAGTAAAATTTGCAGACTTCTGTGTGAGAACTGATTGATACAAGGGAACTGTTTGGTAAGTTGCCAGATAGCCTATGGCATGATACAAGTATGTAGAATAAAACCAGTAGAAAGTAAGTTGTGCACTCCTGTAACTTAACATTCTGCCAGTAGCAATAAATTAAAGTAGGCAGTGTTAAAAAAAAAGGTTTTCTTTAAAAGAATGTTAAAATAATATTAAAATAATCACACATAATTAATGTGAAAAATTGACTAACTCTTTGAGTACTGATAGCACTTAAAAAATAATTTGATATTTACATAGATATTGAAAACACCCACAGTTCATATAAAACAAAGAAAGTATTGCCCAAAATTTATCTGGGAGCTAGATATGCCATAACTCTCCATGATGTTTTTTTTATGACAAGTCTTATGTAGATAGCAAAATCTTGGATCAATCAGCCCACTAGTTTGATCTCACTTGGTAATTTTTTTATTCCTTTGGTCACTAAGCCCAGTATTTAGGTCAGAGCAGCCACTTAGAGGAATAGAAATTGCCATGTTTCCCCAGGAAAAAAGCACGTGTACTTGCTAATAATGCAAATAAACAACAAGCTTTGCATATCTAAGTTTTGTAGTGGCCTCAAAGGAGACTTCAATGTAACAGAAATTTTTAAATTTAATTTTTTAAAATACTGATTTGGGACTGGAAAATAAAAATATCAGTAACTGATATCAATACCCTCAGCTGTTTACATTTTAATGTGATATAAATAGCTTTTAAAACTCCAAGTCTAAAATTACAATTTATGGGTTAGTTTTTATCCACTGATGTTTCTTTCTGCTAGTTGTAAGGAGTATGTAAATAGGCATGCAATTTAAGGTATGTTAATGACTGGATATTTGCAACCTTACTATTCTGATTGTTGGACTGTGGAACCAGCTGAGATAGTACACAGATCTTTTTTAGTTTTCTTCTTGTCACATAAAACTATGTAACTTGGTCCCTAAAGTAGCTTTTTCCTTTGGCCTATTATAGATATGGTGGCAATGAGGTACCATCACAAAATGTTGAGTGACACTATGCATTTTTAATGACATACTTTTCTGTATATTTGGATAGTAATATTTTACAATGGGGTAAGGGACAGTATGGAAATTATTTTTAATTTTCATATAGATACATACACACATGTACACAGTAAAGTTATCTAATAATTTTCAAAGGCAATAAAGCACATTTATGTATAAGATTCTTCTTAAAAACCACGCTAGTGTCCAGTTTTAGATCTCTTTCAGGATTGTAGAGACAGATCCTCAGCTACTGGTTAAGCAGGACTTGGCATTGACTAAGAATGTCAGAGGAGAAAGAATCCTTTCATTGTGGAAAAGAAAATTTCTGTTGACAGGAAGATGCAAAGTAAGTACCTTCTGCAAGGTAAATTCTGGCCTTTAGGCCTATTCTCTGGTATTCAAGAGAAACCTAGTTTTCATCCTCTTGCTAATAATGGGCTACTCCAATTTCTCAGAACATTATAAAGAAAGACATAGAAGAAGGGGAAGCCAGCATGGCTAAACAACAAGGTGAGGGAAGTTATTAGAAACAAGAAGGTATCCTTTGGAAACTTTTGGAAATGCAGAAAATAGATGGGTTCAGAGATTCTGTTACATTAATGCAATGAGGCAGATCACAACTGAGCTTGAGGAATGACTCGCAAGGGCATGGGAAAAAAAAAACAACAAAACCCAAGTCCTCCTCCATAAGTATCAGGAACAGGAGGCTTGCCACAGAGTGGGTAGGGCCTGAAGACCATCAAGGTTTGAAAGGAATGCTCAGAGCAAGCAAGACCATAGGAGAAAAGACTACAGTCCTGTTCTTGCATCTATGTTCACTGTGCAAAAGCTCAGAGATATCCATGCCAGCACTTTCCATTACGGGGAATTTAGCAGATCTGTCTATCTCAACATAAGTGCAGAGCAGAGAAGGTTAGAGAACAAGCGGATAAAATAAGAAGACATTATGGGGATCAGGTGGCCTCCATCCAGGAGTTCTAAGAAAACTCGGGTGTCAAAAAGCTGAAGCACTAACTGCAGTGTGTAACCCTAGTTTTAAAACCCCTTCCCTTGCTAACCAGGAAGGCAAACGTGAAGACCCAGACAACTACATGAGTGAGCCAGTTGTGTTGTCTATGCCAGGCAAATAAGTTGGATATGTTCTACAGAGCAGAATCACTGGACACATACATAAATATGACATATCGAGGAAGACAACACAGCTTTTGTTACATTATAACAAGTATTGCAGATCTGGAAGTCTTTGGTGATATTAACATATATGTGGACAAGGGAGATCTTATGTTAAAGGGCTACTGGGATTTCCAGGAGCAATGAGGTCCCTAGACAAAGCTTCATTAAAAAAAAAAAGGAAAAAAAAAAAGAAAAGCAGCACCTTTATGCAGTAAAAAGCAAGAGGAATGGATCAAAAAATGGCTAAATGACAGGAAACAGAAATAAAAGGTCGGTTTTCATAGAAGAGGGACATCACAAGAGGAGTCTACAGGGACCTGTGCTGTGACTTGTGCTGCTTAATGTATTCATAAATGATCTGGAAAAAGAGGGTGAGCAGTGAGATATCACAGATTGCTAATGATATTAAGCTATTCAGGTAAAGGAAAGTTAGAGGACAAATTGTGATGCAGTTAAAGGGCTGACTGAAGAACTGAAGAAAGATCTTACAAGACTGAGTGACTGGATAATAAAATGGCAGATAAAATTTGATGTAATTAAGTGTAAAGTAATGCACATGGGAAAAAAATTATATAAATGGTGATGGGCTGTAAGCTGGTTTTCCACTCACAAATGAGATCTTTGGGTTCTGATGAATATTTCTATGAAAAAATCAAAACATTGTTCCCTTTTACTCAGAAAAGCAAATCAAATATTTGGAACTATTAAGATTGGAAAAGAGAACAAAACAGAGAACATTGTAATATATCCAGCCCAGTATCAATCCATAGTTCTCTGTCTATTGAGTAGTATGTACATTGCTTTTCTTCGCATCTCAAAAAGGGCATAATGAATGGAAATGATTCAGAAAACATTTGACAAGGATAACCAAAGAAACAGAATGGTTCTGCATGAGGTATACTTACGGGCTCTTAACTCTGAAAAACAGATCACTGAGGGGAGATACAACAGAGGTCTACAAAATCACCAGTGGCAGAGAAGAGATAAAGGTGGAGCCACTGTTACTGTCTTTTTCCAATATGAGTAATAAGAATATTAATGAAGCTGGTAGAAAGCATGTTCAAAACAAACAAAAAAAAGGGTGCTCTACATGATTTTAAGCTGTAGAAATCTTTTCTGCAAGATACTGCAAGATGATAAAGGTTTGGGAGAGAAACCCAACCAAACAAATTAATGGAAGAAAAGCCCATTCAATATAAATGCTGTTAAATAAGAAAACATCACCCACCATCCACACTGCAGAAGCCTTCAAACCACAGATTAGTGGACACAGGGAGTGCTTGGGGACTACATGTTTATCTTCCTTAGGCATCCTCTATTAGCTCCTGCTGGAAACCAAACACAAAACTAGATGAGTTTTAAGTTCCCAGTATAGCAGTTCTTCATGCAAATACTATAGAAAAGAGAAGATTAAGAGGCCATGAGGTTTACCATTATGACATGATTCAGAGTCATGAAAGGTTAGGAGAAAGACCGATGACTTCAGGAAGAAAAAATCTTAATCCATATAGCTGGAAAATAGTGTCAAAACCAGTTAGGCAGTGAAGTAGGTCACCCGTGTGTAAATACCTAACACCAGCCCTCTGCAGGGAAGGCATGCTGGTGTCTGAGGGTTCTGCTGGTGATGACTGGGACAGCTGCTAGCTACAAAGGCGTATCACTGAGCAGAGGGAAAGAATTAACTTAGAAAGCAAGAAAAGAAAGGCAGGCTACCTCCTTGTAGGAGAAGAGGCCACCTCAAAATCCTTCTCCAAAAAGAAAAGGAAAATCTCCATGAATTGTCCAAAATATTTTGGGTTTTTTTCAGGTGGCCACTGCCATTGTGAGAAACAGAAAAGACAAGAGTGCAAATGTGGGAGGTAGTAATGCAAGACGGAGCATGACCTTCAGGTGAGAAGAAGAAAATGTAATTGCCTCCCTTTTTATTTTTATACTTAGAACTCCTCTCTTTTTAGATGTATGGTAGAATATGTCATAATACTACAATGCAGCCTGAATTAAAACAGTTTTATTCAGTTGCATAAATGTAACCTGAAAACAGATTGTATAGAAGATGCTCATCTTACCTCAGACGTTTGCACATTTCACCAGATTATAATTCTTGCCGCACTGAACAGTATTATCTAGGGTTGTAGTTGAGTATCCTTTTTAATCTCCCTTTCTCATAATTTAAAAAAATCCCTTTGCACTGGAGCTTTGTGTGCGTTGTTTCAACTCAAAGAGTTATTGGGAAATTTTAGCAAAATCAGTGATATTTTTACTTATATAGCATGAAGGAAAATAAGTTTTCCATAAGTCTCCAGTTGAAATGCCACACAATCATAATGCAAAAGGTGAAATTTGGCTTCTGGGGCCATTAAGAAAAGGAGAACAATCTAAGTCTGAAGAAAATAAAATCATTATTTTGATGCTGCAGTTATTTAAAACTGAAATATCTATATTGATGCAGTAAAAACCACTATTCATTTTAGGTGATACATAGCTAAAATTGTTTATAGTGCTATATGAATATCAAGCTGCTGTAGTACTGATTACTCTCATCACAAAGTTACCTTACACCCTTAGTAATGGCCTTCAAGGATTATTTGGTTCTGGCTATTCATAAACTAGTCTCCTGCCGTTGACGTTTCTGCTGCAAGTGCTGTGCCATTTCGGTGGTGGTAGGTCCAGGCCCCCATGTCTCTCCTGTCCAAGTAGGGAACTGGAAAGGTGACAGTATTTAGAAGACCGGGCAGCTAGGAAGGGCTGACGGCTCCATCAGTAGGACATCAGCTCTAGAACTTAAGTGTGGTCTGTGTACCACAGGTATGTAAAATCTGTGTCAGACAACAAACCTTGACACTTGACTAGGAATATCATTAATTTATGAATAGCTTAATTGTCAGACAACAAACCTTGACACTTGACTAGGAATATGATTAATTTATGAATAGCTTAATTTTATTTAAAGTAATATGTTTATTCTTCCTATTAACCATAAAATGAAACATGTAAAAGAAGATGTACTTTGGGAATCATATCAAAACCATAAGGTGCTTCTGTCGGTTCTGAAGAAGCAGTGACTTAACACCTTTTCTCTCAGAACTGAGAACTAACTGTGGCAAAGTCACTAGCAGAATTTCACAATACAACTGGAAGCTGTTGCAGAAAGCCCTGTTTTCATAGTTTATGATACTCTGTTGGGAAAAAAAGAACAACAAATGCTTGGAAAACTTCCCGAATTCAGAAGTAACTTTTAAGCAATTTTTTATTTTCTGCTGTGGAACACAAACAGTGACACTTGTCTGTTGCCTGTAAAAAATTGTATGTTGTTGTCTCTTTGTCTAAGAAGTAGAGGATGCTTAGGGCCATCTGGGGTTTGGGTAAAAATTAATGACCCAGACTTGGGATATTTACCATAATTTATTATACACTGATTTCACTGCCCCGAAAAGCAACATGAAAAAGACAACGAAAAGTTCTTTCTTGTGAAAATCTAAGCTAGAAATATTTTTGCTGCTGTTTTTAGCCTTTTAAACTTGCATTTAGTTTGCAGTTACTTATAAATTTCCCAAACTGAAATATTACCCTTTCCAAAATAATCCCAACTTCTCCCTATTCCTTCCCCTTAAAAAAAAAAAAAGTGAAAAAGAAAAAATCAGCCTGAAGCAACACCCAGGACAGAAAACTTCTTCCAAGTAGCTAAAGCTTGGCAAACCTATAAACAATGGAAAACAAACAAACAAACAAACAAACAAGGATTAGTTGGATGTTTGCCTCAGCCTGAATGTTCTGGACACACACACACAAAAAATCCCAACCCGCCCCAAAACCCAAAAATCAAGGCCAGAAAGGTTTCAGCTGTTTCTCAGAATGAAGTTAGGAGGAAATACGTTCTTTTAAATTTCTGTAAAACCCTTAGATTTTTAACTGAAAACTCAGTCCTCTGGAACCAGGGTTTAATAATCAGTATAGGTGCTGCCCTGGTGTCAGAGAGAGTTTTTCTGGTCCTTTCAGATTTACCCCAAATCTCATATTATGAGTGCTCAAGGCTCTGACCCCCACGCATGCAAGTACAGCATGTCCAAGGCACCTGATGTATTCCACATGTGTAGACTATGGCTCTGCATCACACATACAAGACAGTCTGGTCTCAGTGACTACGTACCATGTCCATAAATTGATTATACTCAGTGTCAGACTTACTGAACACTGGCTTTGGGACCTATTTGAAACTGGGATTTGGTTCTCGCCCCAGGGCTTAAGAAGACTTGACCCTTCTTATTATCCTCCCCAAGCAAAATTATGGATGTCTAAAGAATCACAGTTGCCCATGCACAGTAGAAACTTTGCTAAATTCCCTGAAGTTCCTGCTTCTCCAATTAATACAGGAGTGGGCTAATTGAAGTTGCTTGCTCTGGCATGTGGTGACACCTGAATTCTGGGCACCTGCACCTCCAGCGGGTAGAATGTCTTTTCTGTCTCTTCAGCATTGCTGCTGCTGAGGTCCAAAGGAGACAGATACTTCACCAAATGTGAGAGGACAAGGAACAGGCTTACGGCGGGCAAGGGGATAGGCACAAACGGGGGGAAAAAAGATCTCCGGGGTATAGGAGATGATAGAGTGAGGTAGTAGAGACAGGAGTTTCAGCCTCAGGAAAAGAAGTGTCAGTAAGACTAGCCTTGGGCCTCAGGCTTCTTTCGATAAATACTGGACTCACTGCGCTTTCTTGGGTTAGTACTATCAGCCCTTGCTTTACATCTTAGGTACATCCTATGATGTTTTGTAGTATTAGGACTCTGCCTAATTTAATAAAAAGCGAATAGCTTCCCATAGGACAACTCAAATTCAACATCTTATTTCATCTAGTTGAGCATTTGATCAGGGTAGCTGGCTTTTCAGTGTATTGGGGAGCTATGTAGCTACGTGCTCTGTTCAGTGACCACTGGCATTAACCTAGCAATTAAGAGTAGTATTTAGAGTAGTTAAGTACCAGGAAGGGAGAGTTAGTAATTATAAAAGAGAAGAGCTAAGTAACACAGTGTTCTGTACCCTGTTTCACCTAGGAAAGAAAACTGTACGTTCTGTTCATTCCAGAGTAAATTATGTGTAAATTCGAGCACTGTTTTTTTATTAGTCTCCCATGTATATAATTGGCACTGTGTAATTCGTATTTTATTAAATGAATATAGTTTAGTTCTTCAGAAAATTTATTAATTCAGATTTCTAGGTGTCAAATATGGGATTTACATTTGATACTGATAAATCTAGAATAAACTTTAAAAGTCAGAGTAGGTTATGTTACATTAGGTTTTTTTTATGTACTTATACTGCTACAGACGCAACTTGGCTAGAGCAAAGAGGGTTGTGTTAACAAAAACAGCTTAAAAATTAACATGTTTGGGATTTTCTCTGCAATTAGTGGGATTTTGATATAAGCATTCAAAATTTAGTTTTTAGGCACTTTGAATTTTCTATATGCTTTTCATTTAGCTTTGTTATAATTTTTAACTGGAAGTCTTCAAAATTATGTTCTGCCTGAAATTCGGCTACAGTAGTCCATTTTCATATACCTGAGGTAATATCTTTAAAAATCTTCTCTGTCAACACATACAAAATTCAGTTGAAGCTTATTGTGAAAAGACCTGCTATGACATATAGGTGGAAAAAAAAAAAGGGGGGGGGGGCTGAAGTAATTTTTCAGCTGTTGTTTTTCATAACTGAGTTTTATACACCAAGAGATAAACTTTATGTGATGTGAGCATGTGTTATGTGCTCTGCTTATAAACTTGATGATGTGTGCACTCATAAGCATGTGCATTCATAAACTTGATGGGCTCTACACTTAAAAATATTAGCTATCTGGAGTTGTGTTAATTTTATTCTCCAGAAGGGAAAGAATTTATGGGCAATGCACTTAACAGAGAACAGAGAAGTGGTTTTGTGTAACCACTGGCATAGTGAGTTTCATGCGCAGCTGCTGCTGAATGAAATCTTTCACATCTCTACAGACTTGCCACCTTTACCCAGTCCATTCTACAATTTAAAAAATGACAGATTTCTTGTGAATGACAGATTTCTTGTGAAACAGTTTAAAGTAGTATTCATGAAATACCACCAATGCAAGTGTGCAAAACCCGGTGACAAATGAAACAGCAGCAGAAGTCCTTTCTCCTCCACTCACAATCAGGTTTCACAGCACTTATGCAAACAACACACCTCATCTTCAATTATGCTACCAACGCTTGTCAATATTCTATCATTCCCAATTATAAACCACTTTTTTCCACACATCATATAAGTGTATCCACCTTACACAATTAGTACTGGTGGAGATAAAGGGGAGCTGAAGGAGGTCTATACTATTTACATACACATAACAAAAGTAATGAGATTGCCAGCAGTGGTAGACAAAGTCAAACATAGTTCAACATGCTTAGCATCTTGAAAGCCAAACCACCATGGTTTAAGAGCCAAAATGCAGATTTAGACTTTTATATTTAAACTAGATCTAAGACTTTATTCAGAAATGCACTCCAAACATATTGACACTGAACACACTTGACCACAAGTTTAGGCAATCTGTAGTTATTATCTGTCGGTGTGTAAACATATCCTAAACAAATCAGTGTGACTGCAGGAGTTCCAGACAGCTGTAGCCCACTAGTGTACTAGCTGTGCATCTTGTGTTGCCATAGATTTACTCAATGTACAAAGCCTGGAACTGACCTTAATAAAACAACACATGACAATACACACTCCTGCAGAGGGAAAACCACTAATAAAGAACAGTCCGACTATCTATTCTGTAATGCTTCTAGGCCAGTTCTTGCCCAGCAAGTGTTGCCAAAACGCAAGCATCTGGCCCAGCTCAGGATTTCCTGAACTGATTTGGAGACGGTTCAATCCATTTTTCACTAAGGTCTTTTCACAAATGTACCTGTGCCAAAGAAATGAACAATCAGACCTCCTGACTGCAGCTGAGGAAGAAAAAGGATGCATTATCACAGGTTCTTTTTGGGGGGCTGGAACCCTTGCAAGCTTTTGTCATTTCCTGAGACCTGAAAGCCATAATTTCTCCAACCTTATTTTTTTGCTCATCCTGGCAGTTCAGCTGGCAGTTAGTTGAATATTAGAGTCCTGGCACAAGGGACTTTGAAGTGGAAGTCACTAACACCAACACTAGGAGATAGAGAGCCCTGTAGCCTTTTAAAAAAGAATGGGGATGGACAACTGTAAGGTCCAGCAGAGTCAAGCCAGCCTAACTCCTTGCAAACCATCTGGTGACCTTCTGGACTCATTCCCCCTATTATAACTCTAAAGGGAACTGGGACCTGACTTAACCACAGGAAGAGCGGGGCGGGCTGACACGCTAGCACCAAGTTGTTTGTATGACATTATCCTTCCCACGTAGGTTTCAGATTTGTGTCCACACGTGCGCTTCCCTCAGAGGTGCTTGTGGCATTCTGCCCTCCCCAGGCTGTTACAGCGCGAATAGTTAAGGGATATCCTCGCACCAGCAGAAAAACCTTGCCCGGCAGCCGACGCGCTATTTTAGTAGCTCTGTTCTGGCAGGACTACCCCTGTGGGACTTGACACCGCAGGCATGGTTTGCCGTACTGCTGGGCACGCAGTAGTGATCACGATGAGGTGGGCAGGGCATTTGCAGCATAAGGTCAGCCCCAACCTTGCCTGCCTTGCCAGTTCCCTGGAATAGCTCGCGGAGGTGAAACGGCAAGCCCCTAAAAAGCATGGAGTGCTGGCCCACATAGCAATTAGCCTACATTAGCGATGCCACAGAGTATGCTCGAGGGCCACAATGGTGTGGATAGGCAGGGAACTGAGTCTGAAATATACATTGTAGGAAGGTGATGTACACACAGCTGATTTGTTTTACGTGCATATGGGAAAGAAGCAAACTCTTTATTCTGGTTTCATAAGGCTGAGTGGACTACCTCTTGATTAGACCCTCGGTCCATCTCTTGTAATTGTTTTTTAACTCCTAGTAATGATCGGCCACCTCACAATTTGACAGACCCGTCTTGGGCAGAGATCTTGAATAAAAGAGGTTCAAAGAAGTTTGTGAAAATTAGTGGCTGGATCAAGGATTGATCCTGGTTAATTAGTTAACCATTTCTCACTTTGGGAAAAGCTGAAGTATAAGATGAACTGTTAATGCTTCTGTTTGGTCAGCCAACTGGCCAAGCTGCACACGTGTAACCCCAAATAAGTCACAGTTCACAGTCCCCTTTGCTCAACAGAGAGTGCAGGGTCACAGGCTGGAGCTTTGGGGTAGTTCAGCATCTGAGGTACAAAGGGAACCTGAAAACCTGAAATAAAATATTGGATTGGGAAGGGACAGAGGATCTGGGAGGAAAAAGGGATAGACAACCAAGCTATTCTTGCTTCTGCTGCTCGAAGGACAATTTCTTAATATGGTGAACTGCTGTAAATGGCAAGTTTAGAAAAATGTAATTTATAACTTGTCACATTTTATTTTTCTTAGCTAGCAGATTTTATGGTCATGTAAGCACCTATCAGAACATACTTTGAAGAACTTTCTTGAACAGATTTGTGAAGTCAGGATACTGCAAGTGTCATGTTTTGGAACTTCATAGACAATATCCCCCCAGAGGGAGCACAAGAAGCTTTCTCCTCACATCAAGAGCAAAGTTTTCATTTTAGCCAGCAAAGGCATACGTTCTGCTGCACAACTACAGACTAAGGAAATTGTATTTTGTATCACTGGGGAAGAAGCTTTCAAAGAAGCTGCCAATGAAGGACCTAATTTTAACAGGACTGAGCACAGCTTTTGACTTTTCCACGTATTCCTACAGAGAAGCAAAAGCTTTACATTGAACAAGTGCAGGTAGATTCAACTTAGCTATGTTACAATCAGCAGAACCAAATAGAAATTTTTAAAGAGACACGAGTTGCGTTGTACTAGTCCTTTTGGATGTGAGTGAAACCTTGTGATTAAATTAACATAATATCTTTTTCATCCTTGAAAACACAGGGAAACCGGATCCCTCTAAAAGTTGGAAACTGACGATGTAGAGGAGTTCCCAGAGGGGAAATACTTGACATTGTAGCACTTGATTTGCAAAATTTTTAAAGAATTCTTCAGCCGTTCTTCAGGACGGCTGATTTTAACAGAAAACAGTTCTGCATTCCCACAAATGTGTTTATCATGGAAAGTGATTTTCAGGAGGACTTCTGTGAAACAACTTTAAAGTATGTATTTCCCCTAGAATAAGTAACACATTCTCTTTCCCAGAGGCTTCTTCCCCCAAAAAACTCCACTGTTTTAGGGAAGGACTTTGCAATTGGAGTGAGGAACTTGTCATACTTAGGAATGTGATCTTCAACATGCCTCTTTATAGAGCGATAATGCCAAGGAATACATGACTGCCATTCAAGAGAATATCAGAGAAAACTCAGGGAGTCGCACAATTTTTTCCGTAGCAAGCCTCATCCGGCAGCAACAGCAGCAATTCCAGGACCTTCTGGTCCAGAGGCGTGCCAACCTACACAATATGCGGTACTGGCTGTCAATCCAAACCCTGTACTATCAAAGCCGGCTCTGATGATGACTCAAAAGCGTATCTATCTACATTCGAATAGGTTACCATGGCAACCTCTCTGGCCTAAAAAGAGATGGACCACATTAGTTACTTAGCAGCACCTTTTTGACAGGCGAAACACAAGCTGCTCACTCCAGATGATGGTTTGATTTAGAATTAAGTCTGTCTGAGTGCTGCCATGGCGTTCTCTGAAGTGTTAATGATGTAACCCAGAGAGAAGAACTTCTTTTGGGACTTAACTTCAGATCGTGGCCTAGCACCAAAGGGATTGAGCTGTATAGTGGTTTTGCCTGAGAAACACAAGTTAACAGAACAGTCGACAACATAATCTTTTTTCTATATTATGAAGAAATCCTTTCTGAAGATCTTCTAAGATGGGTCTGCTGGCCTAAGAAGGCCACTCTTGCAGAGGATGTGCAGGACACCGAGGATTATTTGAATCGCTACTGGCACAACAAATCTTCTAGATTGAAACATCTATTCAAAGTACAAACATTAAGCCCGGGAAAGGTCGGAGTGCCCATGACTGGTGTGAAAGAAGTCTGGAGTTCAGCCAGAAATGCACACACTCCGAAGGAAAAACTGCTTGGCTACAAGGGCTTTTTAAGGTTTGGATCGCAGAATGAAGTCTTCCAGAATGTATGGACCCCTCTACTTGATGTAGCAAGGTTGAAAAGGGAAAAACTGGGACATATTACCCAAGGTCACACTCTATCAGGCAACAGTGTGGCAAGGAACTAAGCTGATAAGATACCAAACAGCTTCCATAGACTTGGGAAGTACTTAGCTCCTTAATTAGGAAAACGTCTTCATCGCTAAAATGGTAGAGATGGTCTTACTGATATAATGTGTGCTCAGGCCACAAAAATGACTACTGACACAACTATACTGCTTTAAGCCTGTGACTGGCAGAATGCTGGGTTGAATAACTCAAAAGGTATTTGAAAATAGTAGTTATGTGAGCAGACGTTCCTAACTCAAGAGTTATGAAGTCCTGGTAATCTTTGACAGGAAGCAAGGATGGTTCTGAAATTACCTATTGCCTCTAACATCTGGGAACCCAGGTAAGTAAATCTGGCATCATATGCAGACTTGTAGACCATGCCCATAATCAGAGGCAAACCAATGAACCAACAAATAAATAGGCAGAACTGGCCACTGTGGATGTAAAAAGTGCCACATTTAGCACACCAATAGTCCATCCACTTCCGTACTGTCTCTTGCACAGTAGCATTCACTACCAGAAATTTTAAAGAAAACAACTATAAACCAATGAGTAATTCCTTTTTAATCTTTACTGGGTAGAAAACTCAAAAGGTGAAAATAATGTTATGTAATTTTTACCTTTTCCCTCTGATTTATTGATCGCTTTAATCTAATCCTTTTGTAAAACAGAAAGTAAATAGGAACACACAAATACTTATTACTTTATATTCATCTGTCATGCGATATTCTGTTATTCTTCACTTAGATGACAAAGTCTGTGTTTTTTCCCCCAAATGCCAGTAATAATAATAGCCATCAGCCTGGAAAACCCTTTGTTTCCATATCATAATTTCTGTGGTAGTCCTGCACCTTTGGGAACTCTTGGATTCTCTAAGTTCCAATTACAACCATTTCTGCACTGGTCCTAAGTCTCCTTTGTTGACAGCATAGATGTAAATGTGTACCAAAAAAACAGAGGAAAACAGGACGGATTATATTTCTCAGCATATTCATACTGAAAGACAGAAGAGGCAGAATAGTCAACTAAGGTTGACTGTAAGGTAAATTTCTGTGCCATTAAGATGCTGTAATTTAATGTTTTGAATGTTGTGTGTCACGTCACCTTGTACCTACTGATCTAAGAAAACTTTTATACTGTTTACATCTGTTCTATTTCTCTAGACTGTTGTGCTAGGTTTGCGGTTGGACCTGATAATCTTAAAGGTCTTTTCTAACCTAATGATTCTATAATTTTACATTATTTTCTCTCTTAGATTTTATTTCTCCATGCGGTATTCTTTCCTCCTCATTTTTTATGTACTTTTTTTCCTTATTGTTTCTCAAGTTTTCTGCTTATTGTTGTTCTTTTTGGCCCAAAATATTCAGCTTTCTGAGGGGTTAGTCTCTTAGGAAGAGAAAACCAAGTATTTGATAGGAGCCTGTCTACTAATTAATAAAGAATGCATGCAAACTTCTATTTTCAAGTGTGACACTGGAATACTGTCTAGCCTATTCCAGGCGGTTTTTGATTAAAAAAAGTTGAGTTTAAAAAAAAGAAAAAGGTAATGTCTTTCCCCTCTTGACACTCCCTTCCTAAAGAAAAAAAAAAAAAAGATGTGATAACTTGTTATTATGTTGAACAAAGCAGAAGAAATTAGAAAGTATTTGGATCCCCTTCTTCCAGATCACAAACTATTTCTCAGTATTCCATCTTCTGTCTCTATGTTATTCCATCTCAGCTACTTCTCCCCAAAGCTGATCTCTTATAAGGTAATGTCTCTTGTCATCATATTTTCTTTTGGTCTGTTGTATGGAGTTCACTAGGAAAAACAGTTAAGGTGTACCCTAATCTTCTGCTCCTTACTCTCATCCCACATCTGTGCAATACCAACTTCTTGGTTACTCCAGTATGACTATTTGTGGGGTGTGTTACACAATGGATTGGGAAGCTGACCTGGTTTTAAAATCAAAGCAAAACTTCTCTTGATGGAGCAAGATTTTGGCTGAGTCCCTGCTTGGAAGACCCTTACTTCCCAAATGCTAGACCCAACCTTTACCCTAACCGTATCTGCAGCACAAAAGAGGACTCCTAGCTCCCAGTGCTAAGATAAAGCTCTGTCCTGCTCCCACCCTGTCTGCTAGGTTTCCAGGTGAGGCAGGATTCTGGTAGAGACACTCAGATCTCAAACTCTAGCCGTAAACCTACTGGTGGCAGAGGATACAAGACCTCCTCCCAACGCATACAGACAAGCAAGTCCATCCTGACATCAGCTCTAATCCCAAATTCTGTGGCTGTAGCAGGATTCTGGTAGAACTGCAGTTCGCAACAGCCTTGTTCCCTTATTTTTAATTATTACCAGCTTCAACACTTCATCTGTTGAGGACCTAAACAGAAAATGTTGTAGACCATCTGTAGTGTGTAAACATGCTTTTAATGAAATGGACATTTAAGAGAATACAAGAGAAGACCTATACAGTTTATTCATTATGAAGATAATATTAACAAGGCAAAAATATTTAGCTGTTTGTGCTGGAGAATAAAATTAAAAAAAAAAGGCCATCCCCTTTTAAAGGACATTTTATCTCAGCCCAAGTTGCTACATACCATAAGCTTGGGTATAGCCAGCAAAATAAAAGTAAAGAGCTACTGAGCAAGTGCACAAAGTCATGAAAACTCTGTAATATTTTTAAGTGTTAGCAAAAAAAAAACCCTCAAAAAAACCCCCAACCCAAACCCCAACAAGTTACATGCTGTAATATACTCTAATACAGTAAACGGTGTGACTACTTTCTATAAGCTTTGTAGTTACCTACATTGAACAACAGAGAAATTATTCCACTACTGCACATCACCACTCACAGAGAATGGCAAAGAGATTTTAGGAAGGTTTACAAAATGTGTATGGGCCCCACTGTCCCCAAGAGAAGAGCTGCCCATCTTTGCAGGTGAATTGGGCAGAGCGTATGCAAGACAGCCAATGCTCTTCGGTATGTTCTGTATTTCCTGTACAATACACTGTGCGTGCAGGTACCCTAGGCCAAAATAGGGTGATAATAACTTGGGAGTCCCTGGGTAAAAGCAGGTGATCCTGTGGGACTTCATTACGCTGCAGAACACACATGTTGGCTTTCCTCATCGTGGGGCAAGAGCTGCATTCTGGTCATACCCAGAGGCAAAGAGACTAGTGTCAAAAGCCGCTCAAAGTGACCTCTCAGTCTTTCTGGGGCTGAGGAGAATGAGAAATGACTGCTTAAATCATGGCGCTACCAGACACATACCACGGCTTTAAGGTGCCATTTCATGGATGGTTTAATCTAACCTAACACCGTGCTGTTACTCAATGGGGCGGTCCCACAATTCCCCCGCCACACGTTCCTGCTGTCTCCTGTGCATCAGTATTTCTCCTTAGCCATACAGACAACTTTTAATTTTCGATGGGTGTTTCAGTTAGTTTTATCATGCTAGCATTCCTCTGATGTAGAAAAAAAGAGGCAGAGGGACTGTGTGGCTGAAGGTGGAGGAACTCTGGACTGCTATTTTCAGCTGCAACAAAATTTTAGCTAGGTTGAACTGTGTGTGATACTGCATTTGTAAAGCAATGCATAGATTATTTAGAGGACTTATAGCTTTGGCTGTTGCTGCACCTGTCTCCTCCTTCTTGGCTGCTTATTTCCACCTTTTAAGCTGAGATGAGAAATACTAAAATAGGAAGACAAGCAAATGGAACAAGTGTTGGTAATATGTCCTAATTTCTTCAAGGAGGCTGGCTGTGAACTAAAATGACTAAAGTATCACATGTTAGAATTAAAGTATTAGATAAAGGCCATACTCTACTTTTTGATCTTTGTGGGCATTCCAGAAAAAAAAAAAAAAAAATTAAAAATCCCCATCACAGATTTAGGCTAGCTGCATCAACGCTGCAACTCCGCTCTGCAGTTACGGGTGGAAAGGAGCCTTCCCTCAGCAACCCGAGGCTCCCTCCACAGAGCACACCCACACCGCGCCTGCCAGAGGAGGCAACTTCGTGGTTTTTTTTTTCCTTCTCTTTTTTTGCGGAATATATTTTATATTTTTAGGGGTGGGGTGGGGTGAGGAGGACCGCTGCCCGCCCGAGCCTCCCGGTGACACCACCCCGCTTGGGAGGGCGGCCTCCAACAACCCCGCGGCCCTCCCGGAGGTGGGGGTGGGGGGGGAAGCGGGTAGGGCCTTCCCACACGGCGGGCGGCGCGGGCAGCCCGGCCCCCTCGGCCCAGCCTGGCCTGGCCTAGAGCGGCCGGAGGNCCGGCCTCACGCCCCGCCCCGGCGCCTCCCCCTCCCCCAGGCCCCGCCGTGCTGGGGCCATCCCGGCCCGCAGCGGCGCGGCCGCACGGACACCGTCACAGGCCGCGGATCGAAGGGGGAGTAAGGGGGATGGGGGGGGTAGCGGTTGCCCAGGCGACCGGGGCCCGCCCTTCACCCGTCGCGCTCTTCCCCGCCCTCCCCACGTCAGCGCCGTCTCCCGCCCGGCCTGGGGTGGGGCAGCCGGGCCGCGTGATTGACAGTTGCCATAGAAACAGGCTCGCCCCGCCGCCATTTTGTCAGTTAGCTTTTTTTTTTTTTTTTAAAAAAAACACCTCTTCCCGCCCGAATCGTGGGTTTTATTATTATTTCCCCCACCCCATTACCCTTCCTGCTGCTTCCCACCTCCGCCCCGAAGGACGGTATCGCACAAAAAAACCCGAAAGAACACCCTCAAAAAAAAAAAACA